>VZTI01005468.1:998754-1065146 GCA_013397865.1 Struthidea cinerea | reverse complement strand
GGGCGGGAAAGCGGCCGGGGCTTGGCGGGGCTCATCCCGGGGGGCCGTGGGTGTGAGGGGAAAGGAGGTCACATCTGCCTCGTCGAGGCCAGATGCGCGTCTGTCAGCCGCCTGTCTTGCAGCCGGGTCGCTGCCGGAGGAGCTGCGCTTGTTGCTCTTTGAATCACGGAAACATGTAGGTTGGGAAAGACTTCTGGGATTATCGAGTCTGAACAGCACCGTGTGAAGTGGACCACGGCACTGAGTGCCACGTCCAGTCTTTCCTTAAGCACCTCCAGGGACGGTGACTCCACCACCTCCCTGGGCAGCCCATTCCAATGTTTAATCACCCGTTCTGTGAAGAAAGTCTTCCTGATGTCCAATTTAAATCTTCCCTGGTGCATGTGAAGACTGTGACCTCTCATCCTCCTATTGTTAGTTGCCGGGGGGAAGAGGCCAACCCCCATCCGGCTACAACCGTTCCATCTGGAATGCATTTCCAGTCCCCGGGTCTCCACAAAGAGCCTCCAGATGATACTGATATATGCTAAAGACACAGAAAACAGGCTGCAGGTGAAGTGTGTGCAACTGAATTACATCTTTGGGGGTTTAACTCAATTTTTGAGAGTCTAGGTGTCCAAAAGTCCCTCAGGTGCCTTTGATCAGATGGAGGATGAAATCACAGAATCACAGAAAGGGTGGGGTTGGGACCACAGAGGGTCATCTGCTCCAACCTCCCTGCTCAAGCATGGTTGTTCTAGAGCACATTGCACAGGATTGCGTCCAGAGGGTTTTTGATATCTCCAGTGAGGGAGACTCCACAACATCTCTAGGCAATCTGTTCCAATGCGTGGTCACCCACACAGTAAAGAAGTTTTTCCACATGTTCAGGTGGAGCTCCCTGTGTATCCGTTTCTGCCTGTTGTCTCTTGTCCTATTGCTTGACACCACTGAGACGCGCCTGGCTCCATCCTCCAACACCTTCCCTTTAGGCATTTATATGTGGTGTTTTACTGACAACCAAAGAAGGTTAAGTGCCTGATACTGAAAACATAACAAAAATCTGAGCTTTAAATCAGACCAAGACAAGGGTTTTACCTGGGCTGGCTGTCCCATACATGCCTTGAGGCAACATTGACCTCCTGACACTGCCCGTGCAGACCTGTGTGTCTGTGAAGGCTGAAGGCAGCTTGGTGTCCATCATGGATCTCTACACACAATGGTCAGGGCAGATGACAGGCACAAATCCTGACCCCCACCCTGCCAGCAGCTGAGTTATAATTAAAAAGGACTGTTGTGTTGTGGGGGTTTTTTAGTGGTGGTCTATGTGGGCTGGTGAAGTGGGCCTCTCATTCTAGGTGGGGTCACAGTGAAGCTAGTGGAATTTTTTTATATTCATGAAAGTTTCAGTTATGTGGAAAGACCCTGAGAGGCCAGGGTGGAGGGAAGATGAGGGAGTACAGAGTGAGAGCTAATCTGGGGCCGGGGTTTATTAACCGGGGCAAGCACTGCCACAGAACAACAGGGAGCCCCAGACCTTGTGTCCTTCTGCTGTCAGCAGGCAGCTGTCAGTAAACAGCGATTTTCTTCTCCCCTGATTAGAGAAAGGCCTAGATGAACAATAACATCCCTGGCTGCTCTGGTATTTACTCTGATTATCTGTTACCTTCTGCAATAAGTATGTTCCCGAGAAATTTACATTTATTTTAAAAAGAAAAAAAGGCAAGAAACTCATTAGTCAGTGATTCTTTGAATTGTGATTTAAATAAGCAATTCAACATTATGAGATTTGTGATAAAGCAATGAGATTTGGCAACTCTGAGAAAAAACTTTGCCAACAGGAGTTATTTAAAATTCATTTGCAATGCCCAACAACTCTCAACATTCTGATTGTAAATAGTTTGGGAATTCTGTTTAAACTGCATAGCTGATAGAATCTCATCAAATAGTTCTGCCTTTTAAATAACTTTTGCTTGCTTTTTTTTTCCTCCTCTATTTCCTTGCTTTTGTTCAGGGAAAGATATAATCAGTGATGCTGTCTGGTTGTGCATCCAGTTCACTGATTTGTTAGTGTCTGTATGGGTGCATAAACAGAAAGAAATAGCAACTTCAAAAACAAAGCAATCCTTCTGCTAAATCATTTTCTTCCTCATAGTCATTTTGACATCTGAATTATTTAGACCTGAAGTACTTCTGATATATTTCAGAGCAATAATGCTGGTTTCACTAGAGCTAAAAGCTTGCAGCATTAACAGGACACCCAAAGTTGACAGGTACTAATATCGGTTATAGATTTCTGTAGGCTGATCTTTCATTCTCCTTGTGCCCAGGAGCTTGTTCCCTCCCTTCCTCTTGACAGCAGTACTACTCCCACCCAACCAGGCCAATACCACCCGTCTTCCACTGGAGCAGCCACCCTTCTCTCCCCACTTCTCAAATTTCTGTCCCTCTTCCAGGTGACATGGACAACTGTCTGCTTTCTGCTGCCCGGTCCTTTCCTTCTTCTTGCCCTGGCGATGCAGCCATGGCTGGGGAGTGCAGTGGAATAGGCAGAGAGTTAATTGTGCTCGTGCCTCTGTGTGGGAGGACAGGGTGAGACCAGAGGTACCAGGGAATGCCTGCCTGTGCCAAGACACAGAAAGTCATTCAGACCATGTCAGAGGGGTCATCTCCTTCAGAACAAAGGGAAAGGCTGGGTGAAATGGGCTCGTGCCCCAAACTTGCCCCATGGGATGATTGCTTTAAGACTGAGTGAATAATTTGCTGAATAGACTTCTGAAATATTTGCCTATAAAAACAACAGAGCCTCTGTTCCCCCAGTGTTGGTTCCTCTATTACCTCAGTTCTTCAGTGCTCTTGGCCTTCTTTCCCCTGGGTAAACTTTTTTCATAGTTGTGTTGTTGGTTTTGAGCCAGATCTGCTTCTTTAAAGATCATGCCCCTCCTGAATAACTAAGCATTGTTCCCAATTTTTTCCAGTAGTCTGAGAACATTTTAGTTTGTGTGGCCATACATGGATCTTTGCACAGTGAGTTTATTAGACATTTCAGAGTTCTTTCATTTCGGATTGTCTATTCAATGGCATACTGAATGTATTGTTAAGAACCTGCTAGCACAAGCAAAAATAGCTTATCTTATCTTGTTCAGTTGAGTCTTGTCTCTTCCAGAATGGGCCTTGAAGTGATGATCTGCAGAGCAAACTGATTCCTCTAGACAGGTCTAGGAGCAGCTGATCTATCTCATAGTTCACCAAGGCTAAGAAGCTGAGATGTTGCTGACTTCTCATGTCCCAACTGCAGATTTTCACCCACCCTTAGCTCCTCCTTGGTGTTTGCCATATGGTCCATGAGCCACTTCAACTCAATAACCAGACTGAAGAATATTTAATTTGGGAGAGGGTGTTCATTTCCTTCTGTGTTAGAGAGTGACCTCTAACCTCATCATATGGAACCATGCCTTCAGAACGTGGCTTTAGTTACAACTTATTTCATGGGACTGTGGGCTAGTGCTGAAAAGTGAAGTCTTCCCCCTCTCTTATTCATAATTCAGTGCAATTCAGACCTAGGATTCTTCTAGTGCAAAACCTTTTCTTCCAGCATAAGATTGTGATTTCTTAACTTCAGGTATTCCTACTTTATTTTTCATGAACTAGAGGATCACTCTAGAACTTGGAAGCTTAGCTGTAGAGAAACTCGCCTAAGAAGGCCAAAGCAGGTCTGTGTTTCAGTTAACATCTGTGGCTTTTCCAGGCTACAGTGCTTTTCAGCTGTCTTCTTATTTATACATTCCAGGCACTAGACATCAAGTGTTCAGTTGGCAACTGTTGGATTTGCCACACCTTAAAATAATAAGGAAAAATACTGACTACAGAAGATACGTAACTCCAGAAGGCTCTCAGAACCATGTGTAATAAAGCATTGCAATGACTACAAATAAAAAGGCAGGAGGATAAGCAAGGAGAGCAAGAAGGAAAAAGAACAAAACAAATACTCATTTTCACTTCCCCTAGATAATGTAAAAATAAAATCCTTTCTGTCAAATATCAACTAAAATAGAAATCAAACATCTTGAGCACTGCTTGGACAGATTTCGCAGCTGTAATTTGGTCTGTGAAGATGAGAATAATCATCCCTCATTTATCAAGATGTCTTTACACCATTAATATTTTGAAATGTGTCTGATAAATCATCCATTTCTTATTGCTATTTAAAAAGAAATTTCTGTTTCCCTGCTCACTTCTGTTGGATAGTGATTTTAGACCAATGAGATAAAGGAAATTAAAAAGGTGGCTTTGCTTAACTGATGTAATTTTAGAATAGGTTAAAGATGAGATAAAAATAGATAATACTATGAGCCAAAACTTATTTTTTTAGGGGAAGGAATGTGAAACACTAGTACATATGGCCAAAACCGGAGTTTGATATGCCATTCCAGACTGTTTCAGCACAGAATTAGCTCTGCTTTGAGCTATATTAAACTTGAGTTACACTGATTTTTGCTGGTGTAAATTTGGGCACAGAGCCCTCAAGACAGGAAGTCACCCAGGCAGAAAGGCAGAAAGCAGTCCTTGCTTTCAGTCTGCTGGAGGGCTTGTGGGGACCAGTGCTGCCTATGAAGTAGGAGGTGTTGGGTGGGAAAGAGAAGCAAAATTGGCCCTGGATAGTGAGGGGAGGGGAAAAAAAAAGAAAGAAAGAAAAAAGAATGTCCTTTGAAAAGGAAAAGCTTGTTTGACAGCTTGGCCACTAGGGATATTCACAATCCTGCCAAGTCTTCCCAGGAATAAAGGAAAATTTGGGGGCAATTAAATAAGAGATTTTTCCCTCACCAAGCTAAAACTTAATGCTGACTACTTCATGAAATAAAACATCCAATTAGAGATAATGAGACTCCTGGGGTAACCCCCAACACATAGTAATTTTGAGTCTTCATTAAGTTAAACTTGTTTATTTGGGGAAAAAAAATCTCATTTTCCTGGTGGCTCCTGCTGTAACCTGTTTACCAAAAACTACTGGGACACTCACACAAGCTTCTGTAGAAGCCAGGCTGAAATTTAGAGTTGTTTACTTCCCATCCCAAAAAAATCCAAGGGCAATGATGACAGCTGCAGTCCCAGCTCTCCCACATGCTGAATCCCAGCTAGGCTGATGGGAGTTGTAATTTACTTAGAATGAATCTCTTCCCACATCTCCCTCATTGTTTTATTGTGCCCCATTGCCTGCTAAAGATAAAGCTGTCATCTCTTCCCATTTAGACTGGGTCACCTGTCTTTTAACTGGGTGAGTTCATCTTCTGATCTCCAAGGTGCTGCTCAGATTTTCACCTGCTTAATGCAGCTTCCAGACAGGTTTTCAAATACCTGCATCTGACATCAGCATCTTCTGTGCTGAGATTCAGAAAGAGCAGAACACCAGCCAGAAACAGAGGTACCTGCTTAAATTAGTTGTGAGGACTGAGTTCTAGGGTGAAAATAAAATGGAAGATTTATTTAGAAACCTACATGAGCAAAAATGAAAAAAGTAGTTTTCCTCCTAGCAGTTGGAGATGGGCAGAGGCAAAACTCTTTATGAAAGAAAAGTCTTGGGAGAACTGAGGAAAGTTTTTTCTGGCAGCTGAGAAAACAGTATGATACACTATTCCAAAAGCAATTACAGAATGACTTGTACTCAGCAGCAAAATAGGATCCCATGGGACATTCTGAAATCTAACAAATTACTAACAGTGCTGGTTCCATGTGAATTGAGGGGAGAGTTCATAGCTATTAAGCCTGGGAAAGAATACAATCAGTAGTGGTCTGTCCTTTGTGAAATAGGCCTTGCATGGATCTCTACTTCAGGGCTCTGCCATTTATTTGGATATTAACATATCATGAAGAAAGGAACTCTGCTGTCATTTAAGTGCTGGCAGACTTGTTATGTCTGCAGATGAGTTGTTCAAGGGTTAGTGGTAGGCCAAGTGAAGAGTTGTTTCTGCAGTTTTGATCATCCACAAGCATAGATACTGAAAGCCCATTAAAAGGACATTCTTCAGTAGTGACTCGTGGATGCTTTCAGGTGGCCAACAGAGCTCTTTAGAGGGTCACCTTATCTGCTTCCAAAATGGATGAAGCCACTCAACAGCATTGTCATTGAAGAATCAGAGACCATATCTCAAAGTCCAGGTTGGGTGGGGCCCTGAGCCACCTGATCCAGTGGAAGGTGTCCCTGCCCATGGCAGGGGGGTTGGAACTAGATGGTCTCTAAGGTCCCTACCAACCCAAACCATTCTGATTTCTAAGATGGTTTCTATGTTAAATTCACACCAAACTCGCCTCCAGTGGAAAAATACTAACTACAGTTCATGTTTACTCATATCATGTCTCCTTTTTAGCTCAGGCTGCAACTTAGTACTGACATAAGATCATCAAAAGACACGCAGTCTTACCATGCCACCTTGTGCTAGATAGGTGGCAGTCAATGAAAGTAATCTGACAAGAGTTCATACATGATTAAGATAAATGTACCCCTGATATCCAGGGTATTTTGAAATTATTCTGGGTTTTTTACCTGTTTAATATAAACTTCTTGTGGTAGGACTTGTTTCTTGTGCCTTGTAAAGGCACAGAACCTTGCTCAGCTCCATGCTGCCTGTCAAAATTTCATATGTTATGCAAATGACAATGCCAGCATTGGAAAACGCTTCGTTCAAAGCCACTTTGTAGGCATGAACTCGAGCACATAAGGCATATATGCAAAATGCACACTGGAGTACAGAATATGAAAAGCAACCAGTGCAATCTGTCACATCTTTAAAGACCTTGAGAAGTGTCATGACAGGAGAATAATTTACATGTTTTCATTTCTCTTAACCTCACCAAATTTGTTTCATAATGCCTGCCTTGCCCTGCCCCCATCCCAGGAAGAGCTGTGTAGTCATTACAGTAGGAGGGAAGGTGGCCAGCCTGGGATCGCATGTAATTCCTGTCCCCAGGTGCTTCATAAATGACACTTAGGTTATCTGATAATAAAGTTGGCAATGAAAAGAATGCCACAGGAGTGAGTTATAAGCATTTGCAGGTAGTGTGGCAAGGAGTTCACCTCAGGGAACCCTCTTACTCAGTCACTTGCTTCTTCCCCCACTGTATCCCTTGCGCTTCTAATTCTCACTTGTCTCTGATTTTGTTCTGGTTACTCAGGGCCTGAGTCATACACCTTGAAATAACAGTCACCCTCATTTCCAAATTCAAGGCTTAAAGACACATGAACAATTACAAGACTTCAAGAAATTAAGGTCCAGTTTTGTAAAGAGTTGACCTTGTGAAGTGCTGAGGGTTTTTTCCCTCAGTTCAATAGAATGCCTCTCCCTGTGTTTAACTTTGGGCTTTGGGCTTGTTGCTTGCAGTTGAGAACATATTTAAGCTGTTTGGTAGGTTGTGGCCTGAGCATACAGTACCTGGCAGATTCCTCTGTCTTGCAGGACCGAGTACTTGAGAACACATTTGTGCTAGGACTTCTCAAGTACATTTATTCTAGATGCTGATAACTCTGCCAAGTGCTTCTGCCTTCCAAGCTATTGACATTTTGTGCTTTAAAACACAGTGTAGTTCTGCTGTTCTTTGATCATTTTCACAAGAACGGAATTGCATTCAGCATGGACGCAGGCAGGATGTTTATGGAATTGTAGGCAGTTGTATGAACTATTTGGGTTGCTTCTGATTTGACCATTCCACTGTCACAGCAGAGTATCCTTCTGCAGTCACCCAACAGCTCCCACTCCCTACAGGGCCAGTGTAGGTTAGAAGTTAGTGCTGGAGATGGCACTCTGCTGTGCTTTTCCTCACAGCACTGACTGTACCTTTCTGTTACACGCCAGTAAAATCACAGAATCTCATGGGGCAAACACCAACATGCAGGAGTGCCTCTGCAGCAGTCCCAAGTCCAAACACATATCTGGTATGTCAGGGTGAGCCTTGGGTGTGCACCAGTCTATCCTTTTGCCTCACCCACTTCTTTGCACCTTTGATTCATGGGGGAAATTTACTCAGGCCAAAAGATAACCGTGACACATTCCTCCAGACCCCCAAGCAAAGAATATAATGTTGGCATTCCAGATATGCATTCTGCATGTAGCCACATGTCTTGTGTTGGTTTAGGGACTTCGGGCCTTCTTTCTCTGTTTACTCACAGTACCTGTCTTTATATAATATATAAATATACATAATACAAGTTTTAAAATTTATTTTTCAGGAAACAGATATTTCATAAACAGGCTTGCTTTTGTCTCTGTGAAAAGGCTGTCCTACCTCTCTGGGATGTCTACTTCTCTCGGGCTATCAGATGCCTGCAAAATTGTCCCTTGTTTGTGAGAGACCCACACAAAGCTCCTGGCTTGTGAATTCACAGGTGCCATTGGTTCTGTCCTCGTCCTAGACAAACAGTTGCCTCTCTTTCACCAAAACAGACAATCCAGGCACTAAGGTGCAGTTTCAAAACAGAAGACCATGCCAGACTCTGCAGAGATAAAATCCTAAATCCATAATCCTCCTTCTCAGCAAGCTCCTCTTCCTGGCCTGAACATAGGTACCGAGAAAAAAAAAAAGAAATTATAAATTAAATAGTAGCCTAATGCTACAGAACTTTGTGAACTAGAGGAGGACTCAACACAGATTTTTAATATTGTTTATGCAAGGAAATTATATTGAAGTTCTGTTCAGAAATAAGCAGTTAGAAAAGGTTTCAGAGTTTGATCAATTCTGCCATTAAAACTTAAAAATATTTAAACCTCAAATTTTTTCAGAGACTGTAGTTTTGCCCTTTTTTTACTATGATTTTAGTGTCTCTGTTGCAGTCCTTATTATGAGGGTTTGCTGTTAATCTCATGTGCCCAGTTGCCTCAAGGCTTGTTTTTATGAAAACAAAATGCTGTGGTTTGTTTCAACATCTGAACATCAGCAGCAGGTTAGCTGGAGAAGCTATGCAATGTCCCTAGTTTCAGACTGACCTCTGGTAATCCTACCTCCTGCTGGAACAACATCTTGTGTTCACTTCCAAACACCTGATTTGCACTAATTTTCCAGAAGTTAACAGTGTGTAGGAAGGGAATCTAACTCTCAGTCACACCCCATTTCCTCTATCTTTTGGAGAGATGACAAGCTTCCATTAAGAGAAGGAGAATTGAAACAAGTCCTTTCCAATTTGAAATTTCGCACATGTAGAAGAATATGCTAAACAAAGTTTGCTGGAAGTAAAATGGAATGTGATGCGGAAGCTGAAGTAACTGCACGTGCTATATTCAAAGCCAGACTGTGAATGGATTTCTTGAAATATCAAATTTTAACTGTAGAAAAGCTGTCAGAATGCATCACATATGAACACAGAAAGAAATTACAGTCTGCAGGCAGATGAATATCTGTGATGAGAAAAACAGCCCAACTGGCATGTAGAGGAATGCTTGAAGCATCCTTTGTTATGACTACAGTAAAAATACACATCTATTTTCCTAGAATAACAAAGCATTCATTCTCTTTTCTGCTTGGAGCTGTTGGGCATTTGCAGCATGTTATTAGCAACTGTACAAATGTCTTGTGTTTTAAAAAATCAAAGAATTTAGTAAGTAAGGAGAATTAATACCTTGCCTATAGCCCTGCCCCTGGAATTATGTTGTTTGCTTTAAGGAGTCACTGGATTAAAAAACTGTAATCTATGCTGAAAGCAAGGACTGGTACCCAAGACTTCCATTTCTCAGGGGAGAACCTCTATAATTAAGGTACAGAGTTTGGCTTCCTATTATTGCTTGTGCTTTTCCTGGCTTTGTGATTCTTCATTGGGGTTTTTTTGTCTAGAAATCTCTGCTGTAGGTGGGGAGGGTCATGCAGCTTAGCCTCCTGGCTCTGTCTGAAGAAGGTCTCCTTTTGGGAAGGGAACTGCAGGTTTGAACAGTGTCCCTCTGAGGAAAACCCTGGCCCCTTTATTTCTTTGACTGGTGTATTGGACCTGACTGAGATAGAGTTCACTGTTTTCCTTAGCAGCCCTCACGGTGCTGTGGTTTGCATTGGTAGCTGGCAGGGTGTTGATACCACACCAGTGCTTTGGCTGCTGCTGAGCTGTGCTCTCCCTCTAACATTCCTTCCCCCATCAAGGGGCTGCCAGTGGGAAAGATCCTGGGAGGGCACACAACCAGGCCAGCTGACCCAAATTAACCAAAGGGTATTCCATACCATGTGGCATCAGCTCAGATATAAAAGCTAAGGGAGGGAGGAAGAAGGGGGGCCATTCGTTATTCTACAATATTTGCCTTACGGAGAAACCACTACATGTGCTGAGGCAAAAACTTTCACTTGTTTGGTTTTCCTTCGCTTTAGTAAATTGCCTTATCTCAACCTACGAGATGTTTTCTGTCCTGTTCTCTCACGTGTCTCACTAGGAAGGGGAGGGATAGAGCGGTTTAGTGGACACCTGCCACCCAGCCAAGATCTAAACACTATGTCATTTTATTTCCTTCCCTATCAATTCCTTTACCTTCATTTCCTGATTTCTCACTTGATTTCCTTTCACAATTTTTTTTTTCATGAAAGGAAGAATTTCATTTCATGAAAAGAAATGAAATCTTGAAATCAGAGAATGAAGTGAAATGGAAATACAGGGAAGGAAATATAATGACATGAAACAAATTGGAAAAATGGAAAACTCTGAAATGAAGTGAAACCAATGAAAAGGAATGGAAAGGCAGGAAGTGTATTGAAATGAGTGAAAACTTCATGACATGATTTTCATGAAACCTAGAGATTTCATTTCATGAAAGGAAATGAGAAATCAAGGAATGAATGGAAATGAAAAGAGAAGAAAGGTAATATAATGACATGAAATGAAATTGGAAAACATGAAAATTCTGAATGGAAATGAAATCTTGAGCTTTCTTCGAAAATAATTTGTTGAAGTTTTGGCTCCATATGATTGTCTTCCTTTCTCTTCCATTCCATTTTGTTGTTTTGACTTTACTTCAGAATTTTCAGGGTTTGATACTTCATTTAATGTCATTTATATTGGTTTTGCATGGCCTGGTTTTTGGTATTGGGGGGCCACAGAGGTGGCTTCTGACAGAAGCTGCTAGAAGCTCTAACCATGTCCTGCAGAGCCAATCCCTGATGGCTCCGAAGATGGACGTGCTGTTGTTCATGGCCAGGCCAATTAGAAATGGCAGTAACACCTCTGTGATAACATAGTTAAGAAGAAATCTAAACAAAGGTGGTTGCACAGTTTTAATTTTGACTAGAGAAGAGTGGAGTAAACATGTGAGAGGACAACTCTGCAGACACCAAGGTCAGTGGAGAAGGAGGGTGAGGATGTCGTCCAGGTGCTGGAGTCGAGATTCCCCTGCAGCCTGTGGTGCAGCCCATGGTGAGGCAGCTGTGCCCCTGCAGCCCATGGAGGATCCATGGGGGGATGCAGAGATCCACCTGCAGCCTGTGGAGGAGCCCACACCGGAGCAGGTGGATGCCTGTGACCTGGGGGAGACCTGTGGAGAGAGAGGCCCAGCTTCCATGCTGGAGCAGCCTGTCCTTGGAGCACTGTACCCCCTGGAAGAGTGACCCACGCCACAGCAGTTTGAGGGGGAGTGTTGCCCGTGGGATGGACTCACATTGCAGCAGGTCACAGGGAGCTCCTGCTCATGAGATGAAGTCACATCAGAGAAGTTCACAGAGAACTGTCCCCTGTGGGAGGGACCCCACGATGCAGCAGGGGAACAACTCCTCTCCCTGAGCAGTGAGAGGAAAACCACAGGTAATGAACTGACCAAAACCCCCATTCCCTGTCTCCCTGCACAGCTGGTGGGAAGGAGGGAGAGGTTGGGGCGGCTAAGGTATTTTTTTAAGAGCTTATTTTACCTCTCATTATCCTGCTCTGATTTTATTAGTAATAAATTCACTTTATATCTCTAAGTCAAGCTTGTTTTGCCCTTGATGGTATTTGAGGAGTGACCTCTCCTGGTCCTTATCTCAACTGATGAGGCCTTTGTTAAATTTTCTCCCCTTTATCCAGCTGCAGAGGGCAGTAACTGAGCAGCATCCAGCCAGTGTCAACCCACGACAACTGGATATTTAAACCGTTGCCTGTTTTTCCTTGAAGGCCACTTTTCAGCAGGACACATTTATTTCCCAGGGCAGAGCTAATTACCTAAATCTAGAAACAAATGAAAGGAAGGAGGGATCAAAATATGTTCCATCTCACACACAGAGAAGTCTAAATATGAGAAGAAGAATCTCAGCTCTTCTCTGCCTTGTCTTTCCCTCTGTCTGGTTTCAAGAGATGCTGCTCTCCCTCATTCAGAGGTTTTGTTGGTAGGAAAAGGATGCACCACTACCTAACTGCCTCAGTTCCTGGAAGGGGTGAGAGATACCTAAATCAAGCTTATGAACTAAAGTCTTTGCTTACCTGCCTAGAGATGAAATGCTGCATCTTTAGTCCCTTGTGAATATTCCCCTTTTGTTCTTAGTGCTTAAGTTTGAAAACTCACTTAACCACACATGTTAAAATACTAACAGGCTGTTAAAAATGCAGAGTATCTTTCTTCCTTTGTTTATGCCATCAGCTAAATGTTTGCACCCCATTCCTTTAATGAGATGGACTTGTGCAGAAAACAGATTTCCAAGGGAAAAAATTCTCGGGACAGGTTAGATTTTAGTTAGGTCAGCTCCCTGGGAATAGTTCGTCTTCTAGTTCCACTGGCACCAATGCTATGGAAAACATAAGGCCAAAACGTGCAGGAAAAGAAGAAATGTGTGAGTAAGGAGGGAGGGGAATCAGGCAGCAGTAGCCCAAATTTAGAGCAGCTTCTGCTGTGTTGGAATCATACTCCAAAGTACAGTTTGGTCTGTTATCTGCCCAGTGGGTTGCCATCAACCATACCTCCTGTAAAATAAATCTGTTTGAAATGCACACTGAGTCCCAAAATAAATTAGATATCAACCACTGTAGGGTTTTGCAATAAAAAAAAACAACACTTAGCAATGAGCAAGGCCCAAGGGTGGGGTTTCATGTGATGCTGAATGCAATTTAAGAGTTTGCTGCTGCTGGAAGGGGGCTGCTCCTCTTTTTTTGTCCTGCATTTCCTCCCACGCAGGCACACGCCATTAATGCTTGCCTTGCACCAATGCCAGCGCTCGTCTTGCACTTAGTTTAAGAGTGGGTCAGTTTGTCTCACTATTCACATCAGAAAACAAAGCCAGCAAAAAAGTGAGTAGTCTCCTGAGCTTAGGAGCTGAGTCAGTTTTCTTGGTCACCTGGCATGTTTGGATGAGCTCCACACCAAGCAATTCCATGGAAGGAACAGGAGGCTCTGACGGGCGAAGAAGGGTGAGGAGGAAGATGGGAATAGGATCACAGCCTGTTGGCAGCACCAAGCTGTTAGGGTGGTCCAGTTTCCTCCCAAATTGCAGCCCAGCTCTTCTTGGACTCTGCTATCCAAAATATATTATTAAATACATGCAACTCCTATGTCAGAGCCCTGCCAAACTTCTACTGCTATGCATTCTGGGCCAACTGAGTTTGCAGATCCTTGTAGATTCAAGAACCAGCCTTCTCCTTGGCTCTTGCTGGCAGCTTAGGCAAGTTGTGGAACAGTGCTGCAATGTGCTTCCCCTCCAGGAAATTCTGCTTACTAAGGGAGCAATCTAATTATGTGCTTGAAACTTCTGGAGAAGTATCACCAGCCCCTGGAGGGGAGCAGCAGGAATCCAGATGCTAGGCAACAATAGTAGGAAATGCTGGGATGAAGCCTGCATTCAGTAGGGAAGAGTGTCACTTAAATGACAAAATACCTACTTGAGAACTTCCTCTCTTTGAGCAGCAGTCTAGTGATTCCTTTGTTAAAAGGACTTGACATTTCGTTCGCTCTCAGGTCACAGGTTTTACAGGCAGCTGTCATAAGGGGGCCAGCCTCTCTCTGCTGGGATTTATAAACCAAGAGATTCACAGATCTGTTTCATAGGTCACAGCTCTGGCCTTTTCCTGTTCCCCAAACCAAAGTCATTTCAGTTGGCCAATAGTCAAGCAGAAGGGAAAGCTCCTTCGCCCCTGAGGAGCAGCAGGATACAGTTTGAGTAATTGTAATCTACAAAGTCATCCACATTCTTTGGAGAGAAAAACTGACTGTGTCCCTGAACCCCAGACACCCAGGCAATAGGATCCACTCAGAGCAGCTGAGACACACTGGGATTTTGTGGAAGCTGTGGTGGAGACACAGGAACCTTTCCTCTCCTCCCACACTTGAGCTTTCCAACATCCTTCACAGTGAAGTCGATTTGCTTCAGTGAATATTCCTCTGTGTAGTACATACACCGAGTTCCTACCAACAGCATCTGTTGCTGAGCTATTGTGGAGTATGTAATGGAGCCATAGGAGCCCCAGACCCCAGATTATTCTTCACAGAATCAGTAGATTTATGCTGCCAAGATCTGGAAGGAGGATGTGTGCGCTTTCTTACAGAATTTGGGAAGTGCAGGTATTTCAGTAACATGGCCAGGGATTTCTGAAGAGGAGGTGTCCTGAATTTCTTGGCAGGGGTGAAAGAAGCAGGACTGAGTCACCAGTGGTGCAGCAGAGCTTCCATATTTTCATTTGTGAGGGTGGTTTTATTTTCTTCTTCCCACACTTATGCTGCAGTGTGCATGGTCTTTTACACCCTGTTTCAGGATCTAGATGTGCAAAGGAAGATGATTTGTTGTGGCTGCATTCAGTGCCTGCTTTCTGAGAACACACTTGCCTTAGGCTTGCAGCATGAGTCTTCAGATATGCTTAGCATTAAAATGTGGTTAACTCAGTTTCTAGCCCAGCTGAACTTTGACAATTAAGGAAGACTGTGCAGCAAAATCAGACTTGTGTGTTTATTTATTTTTACCTTCTATGGAAATTACAATGATGCAGTCTTGCTCTGAGCATATGTGTGCTCTCGCGTGTCTGTCTGTCCTCCCTTTGCAAACAACTCCTGGCCACTCTGAGCCCAGTTTTATTCAGAGACAGCAGTTTCTAACATACTGGGTCCCTACATACATCAGGAAAACAGACAATTGAATATAGCAGAGGGAAAGCCTACTGCCCTATGTGGAAGAATATGTATACCATCAACCCAAGCCATGTTAGGTAAAAGGAATCTACACAGGAGAGCAATATTATCTATCACAACCTCATAAAGAGTTAATCAGAGGTCACACCATTATCAGATGGTGGAAGATCCACCATAGATGAAAATGAGTTGGAAACCAAGTTTCAACTGCTGCGTGGCATATGGAAACACTTGATTACTTAAGTGAATAAAAAATAAATACTAATTTTGTCTTCCACTCTTTCCTGCTCTGTTGCTTTGCTTCTTTTGCTGCAGGCCTGTAATCTAGAACAAGATCCTGTGTGACCAGGAAGTGTGGCTTGATAACTATGCATAGAAGGCTTAATTTTAAGAGAATGTTCATGGAGCTTATCCATTAAATTTGAACAAGGAATATTACTTTTCCTCTTCGCTTATTTTCTTGTTTTTGTGAGTCCATTTTACTCAGAGTTTGAATTAGAATGCAGGAGACGGAGTTTATCTTCGGACTTAGATGTTTATTATATCTTATCTATAATACAGCTGCACAGAGTGTGCCTTCTAAGTTAACAAGGTCAAAAATGGCTCCAAGCTTCAACTTCCAAGGCTTTTTAAGGTCCAAATCACCCAATTATGGAATTCCATGTGGATTATTTTTACTTATAATCCAATAACTAACTATTCATGTCCCTCACTGTGGATTTTTTGAACCAATACCAGAAAACCCAGATTTGTGAAGAAGAAAGAAGAAAGAAGAACAAACCCACACCCAAAATCCTCCATATTGTTACACATATATATACTACTATATTCCATAAACATAAATTTCTACATTTCTACATGTTCCATCCAGTGACATAACTTTAATTACACAGCAACAGCCTCAGTATTATCAAACAATTTGGGAAGCTTTTCCCAAGGTCTCAGGTCAAATGCAGTGTGCTTCTGAGGATCACTGTCTGTCCGTACTGAAAGGCTGAAATTCTCAGAACTCAGGGTTCCAACAAAAGAATATTTTACTTCCCATGGCCTTGTACATCTCATCCTTAATCTGACATTGGTTAGGTATTAGCGAGTCACTGCATGTTTGGTATGTCCTTTGCTGAAACTATAAAATATATTACCCACATATTATTCCACATAGGTGAATCCAAAGGCTCTGTTGGAGAAAAACACAATAAAACTGTGCTAGGTTTGAAATTCTGGTAGGGTTCTAGCTTCTTTCAACAGTTCATACATCTCCTATCTTGTGGTGAGTGCCTTACCTTCCCCAAACCGAATCATTCACAATACCAATTTTCTGAATCAGGACATAGTGAAGTACTAACAGAAATGTAATCTAGATTTCAGTTGCCAAAAGAAATGAACTGAATGTTGTAAAGTGCATTCCCAGTGGGTTTCACTGTCTGTCTGTGTCTCGACCACAGTGTGTCAAACCCTGAAGTATGCAAGTAACTCTAGGCATATAAATAGCCACCAGATCTTCAGAGGTCTGTGGCTTCACAGAATAAATGCATATGACTATGCAGAGACTGATGTTGTAATAATTCCTAATCATATTGCAGTTTTACATCAATCGTACAACAAACTAGATCTATGCCTTCATCAGTATGAGTTATTCTGATGACTTCAGCACATTTATTCATGTTAGTAGGCAAATGCACTGCTCTCCCTATACTGGTGAAGGAGATGGTAAACGTCCCTTGGAACTAGAATTTGAGCATCCAGACTATTAAGCTGGAAAAAGGATCCCAGCAAGAGCTCCTGTCAGAAGGCTTTCCTGACACCTGTGCTAGGGTGTGCAGCCCTTCCCCAGCCGGCCCCTGGATGCTGTGTGGTAATCAGTCACGGACCATTTGCAGTGTGCAGTTTGGATGCAGCCACCCTGTTTGGGGAGATAAGAGAGTTTAACAAAATGGGTAGTCACAGTGGCCCTCAGTGGGATCATAAGCATATTTAATTTGCTAGCACAGGCATAGCCTTAACATCTTTCAATTGATAAAATGGATACAGCTAATGTGAATTAGTGAGTACAGAAAGAATCTCTTTTAAAGCCTGACCATTTGCTACCCTTGCTTATCCATTTTGTTCTTTGAAAGATGATTTTAATGTCAGTTCCTTCTTCACCTTTGAGGCCCAGCTGTCAGCATTTCCCATTTCTACAGCTCACCCTTAAATGAAGGTAGACTCCTTATGCTCCCCTAAGCAGCAGTCGTGTCAGCAAGTACTGCAGAAGCAATGCAGAGCCAGAAAGAAAGTTCTGAACTCATCTTTGGCAGATTTAAAAGCCTGTCATCCTTCAGTGCAAGAACAAGCCTCTGTAAGTGAGGATTATCTCAGAATGCATTTTACATTAAAATTCAAACACTGTCATAGGAGGAATATGCTTTTCTTCTTTTCTTTTTTTTCTTTTTCTCAAAGGAAAACATTCTAGTGCATGTTTTGATTGCTGTTCATTCTGCTTCTGATAAAAATCTGTGAAGGAAGACTCAAAATAACAAACCACTGTTTAAATGGGGCAAAACTTGAGTAATTAAGAAGTCAAAATATGCTTTTTATTAGTCAAGGATATATTAATCAACAATTTTAAACATGTTAAAACCTGCTGTTTAGTCCTCAATTATTTTCCACTCCCTTTCCTTGTTGCTTTTTTCATATTGTCAAAGCCTAGAGGCCCAGTCCTGACTGAGGACTAGGGTCTTCATTGGGTTCACCCATAGAACTTATGCTTGATGGGTTCATCTTTCTTTCAAAATATTTGCTCAACTATGGTTATTACTCAAATGATGTAAATCTGTGGCTATATACTTAGGATTACCCTAGACAGATGGTCTTGAATCAGTTCACTGTGTTTTGTTGTTTTAATAAATTACATGCTTTAATTAACTAACATCTCAGACAGACGGTTCCCTATCAATTTTCCATAGGCTTCCTTAGCCTTTTTAATTGTAACAGCAGCCATTTCACATCCAGACAGTCAGAATATATATATTAACACCATTTTTCATGGATAATTTTGAAGCCATATGCAAATCAAGTGCTAATAGACAAATAATTATTCTCCTGGTGCACTTGTCTAATTATGAAAAAAAAGCTGACTTTGTCAGCATTCCTTGCTTTGCTGTAAAATATTATTCCTGTTTTACAGTGGAAGGCAGTAAGAAACACAGTTTAATCCCTAATTTTTGAAATCTGATATCAGGCAATTTGTACATTCCGGGTGTGTCTAAAACTATGAGACCAGAGACATCAGTTCCCAAAATGTGTCCTGGCCACATTGTAACTGCATATGAGGATAAGGTCTAGATGTACAATTTCCCCCCCTTCTTGCATCCTGTTTTTCACTGGAAGGAAATTCAGGTGTATGGGAAAAGAAGGCTCTGCAGTGTGCTCCACTTTGTCTCCATCTAACAGGCACAGGATCACAACAGCAGTGAGGACAGGGATGGGGAAGGACAGAGGAGGGACGCACTCCAAAACCCTGCACATTGCCTCTGATGAGTGACAGTAGATATGTAGAGTGAAAAACTTCCATTAGCACTGGGGTCTAGATAAAGGAATTTTCTGGCAAGTATGGGGCTAGGGAATTTTTCTTTTTTTTATTCAGGGTTATGATCTTACTCCAGCATCATTCTTTCCCTCATTTCTGTTTGATTGCTGCTACAGAACCACTATGATATTACATATTTATATTACAGTTGCAAAATAATACTCTGTGCAATTTCAACTTTCGGTTTTAGAAAGCACCTTGTGATATTAAATGTCAGAAACCAACAAATTTCCTTCCTGTGATCAGTTCATCTGTAACTTCTCTCTACAGCCACATTTTCACTGTACCTGACACTCACCCATAGATGACTTCTTTTTTCAGATTGTATTTTCATTATTAATCTTTCTTTATGAGAAATATTTCAGTTTCCCTGCACCAGACTGGCATTTTTTCTGGGATGTTTCAAGGGAAGCTAATTTACATCAGGAAATTGCTTCAAGGTGATCTATCTGGGACAGTCAAAAAGTCTGCATAGTCCGTATTTGCTTTATAGACATATTTTCTACTTTAACACATCACCTCTGGCTCACAAGCATCTCACCTCCATGACCAGTCTTTGCCTTTTTCCTAGTAAGCGGGCAGTAAATTTGTGATTGCCAATTGTGGCATCCAAGAAAACTGGGAGGGAAAAATCTATCCAAACTTAACAGCTGGAGACTAAAGGGGACTGCCATGGGCCAAGGCTGGCTTACAACTCTGAAGGAAAAAGCACTAAGGGACAAAAACAGGTCCCTTCTTTGCCTGGAGATACTGCAAAAGGACTGCTCAGAACGTCCTTCCTTCATGAACAAGGTCAGTCTTTTTCTAAGTAGAAAACCTGTTTATTATCTGCCATGTCCCAAGTTGGAAATGCAAAATGCTTCATTTACGACAGAGGTGCTCAGCATCAAGTCAAGGGGCACTGTGCAAAACTTGAAGTGGATTGAACAAAAGCAGTTCCAGCAGCGAGTTTACTGACACATCCTAGTAAGACATCCTACTTTGTTGACTGACACTCAGATTCAGAGCTACATATGTGCCCGGTCACAAGACAGGAAAAACATTGCATTTCTGCAAAAGTCCATTTCTCTCTTCCCATCCAGTCTTGATCTCAGGCAGAGATTCAGAAAACAAGATTGCATCGAAGTGGGGAGTAGCATGTGCTTGAAATGCTGGCACATTTCCACCCAGCCTATGGCATGGCTCTCATTACACAGTAGACATGGCTTCTCTTCTTTCTCTTTCTCTCTTCTCTCTATCCAATGACTTTTTTGATCATTTGGACAGATAAGGCCAACAAAAAGTCTGTTCAAGTGTTCTACACAGCCACGTCAAACGTATGCACTGAACCTGCTAATGCCGCCGCTCAGTTAGACAGAGATCTCCAAGCTTCCTGCCCCCCCCATCTCTCTCACAGGAAGGCTTTCTCCATAAACATCAGTAAGCTTGTCATTATACGCTGTGCCTCAAGTACTTCATTACACTCCTCAAAACTACCCTTTTTTGGAGAAGAGCTGACAAGAGTGAGGAACTGCCGTGCAGGTCTGTCAGGATGCCTGAGTTGTCGTCCTGTTTTGATTTGTCTGTTTTGGTCCATTGTCTTTGATTTTAAACTTAACTGCTCGGTCCAGAGAGGTGGAGACCTTGTGTCCTGTGTCTGTACAGCGCACAGCACTACAGTGTCCTGTGTCCATTGTTTCAGGTTTCTAAAAATGGACACACTGATTGATCCTAATTGCTCTTCTCCATTTCTAATGGCTAATCATATTTTGTGTAATCCTACTCTCCCTGCCTGAGTATGAAATTATACTCAGAGCAGAAAGATCTGCAGGGATGGAGAACAAAAATCTATCTCCTTGATTTCTCATTAATTTTTGGGACTACAGTGTGTCTCCTCAAGGGGGCTCCTACAGAGGACCTTTGTGCCCTAGGTCTATGAAAGTGCTATACCCACACTGTAACAGGCCACTCAAACTTACCACTCCTAAGGATTTCTGCTGCTTCATCCCAAAATGGGCAGCCTCTGTCTGTAGCACATACTGGCAGTAGAAGTTCCCAGCCAGATCTGCCTTTCCTGTACCTGTCCCCAAACACAAGACAGACAGCTTGAGATGATACTGAGAGCATAGCCTTACTCCAGTGCTGGTGCTTCCCGAGGCAGATATGAACCTGTCAGATGAAGTCAGTTATAACCACAGTGTTAAAAAAAGCTCCTGTGCTGCTATTTGGTAGCAGCTCTGTGGTGGAGAGAAAGCTGTCTGAAGCTGTGCAGTTCTGGATGTGTTTTAGCAAGTGTATACCCAAGGTGAAAGTGTCAGATCAGAAAAATATACAAACCATTACGTGACAATAATGCAAAAGAATCTTGGAAAGATACTAATGCTACTATGTTTTCAGAGAGAGAAAAATGGGACATAAATGGGGTATGGGTGGACAGGCCATATGTGCAGGGTTACAGTTTTGTGGAGGAATGAGAAATTGCTCCCTGTAAACTGTCTCTGCAGCATCTGCTCATTCTGTTGTTGCATGAAGGCACTCCCAAAGTGCTGGACAGACTGAACGCAACTTGCCGTCGCTCATTAAAAAATTGCTGTCCAGCCCACGAGGATGTGCTGCCCTAGCAGAGCATATCCTCAGCCACCCTTCTCCAAAGTGACACATGGCTCCCCGGAGGAGATGGACAGCCAGGAGGCAAGTATCCATTTGTGGTGGCTGTAGAAGTGTCAAGGGTTAACGTTCCCGTATGAAAGCTTGCCTGGCAACTCCTTCCACCCCAGTGGCTGAAGAGTCCTTTGAGGACAGCAGGTTCCTGTCTCCAGCCTCCTTAAGGCAATGTGGGGGAATTTATGCAAAGGGACTCCAGAGGAACTGATTCCTGAGCACTCAGCTTAACTGGAATCCTCATTTGTCTTGCCTCACTCAGAATCTTAAGATTTTTTCTTTTTAAAGTCACCTTTCATACTGTATACAAAACACCCCCCTATGTGACACCTCTTGTTTCAGGGTTCCCTCAAACCCCTGTTTCATACCTAAGATACCATGTGGTCAGTATTTTACTACTCTGCTGGTGGCTCAGTGTCCCTCTTCACCTGCTCCCCGCTGAAAATATACTGTAAACACTCCCACCTTGAGACATGCACACCACTGTACCCCAATTTTTCTTCTAGGATCTCAATTCTTTTCACATGCCAAATGCTCTCTTCCCATATAATTTTCCCTTGCCACCAACCCTCCTACTCAGTGCGAAGATTTTGTCTTCCTCTCATTTGTCCCACTCTTAGCTTAGTTGACACAAATTTCCTTATGCTAAGGACTTTATGCCCTTTCTATCTGTGCTAAGGACTTGTTGCTGTTTTTTTCTTTACTATTCAGGCTCCCCCCACTCCCTTCCCTCCCTAGTTCCATGGCTGGGTTCACGCTCATTCCCCCCCTACTACTATGAGGTCGTATTTCTGTCTGAGAGAGAAATTATTCAAAGTGTGGATGTGTCCTAGCTGTGTTGACAGAACAAACAAAGAGGAGAGATGCGCACTGTTATCTAGGAAGGTGTTAATGGATTTTTGGTTCACTATACATTTAGAAAACTGCCTGGGGCTGTATAAACATAAGGAAGTTCTGATAAATATAAGGAAGAGGTCTTCTAGCCTCTTAATTTTTTGTTCCTCCTTCATTATTATTTACTAAAATCAAGAGAGTTCTGCCCACTTGTGCCAAGAACACAACCTGAAACTTGAGAAATAAATGGAAACTGTATTCAGAAGTTGTTGCTTTAGAGAAAACACAGGTACCCGACTAACCTGAGTGTAGCGCTCACAAACTCAGCCTGTGACTTGTACAGAACAGAGGAGAAAACACAGTCTAGCAAATATGATAATGTGATTTATTCAAAGACGTTTTCACACTGAAAGACATCTCTTTGGGTCTCCTAAACTAAAACAAGCTGATAGCCCCCGTACATCCTGAGAAAAGAATGATATACCAACACATGCCTACACATTTTTTTTATAAAATACTTATCACCTTCTTCTTAATTTGGGTTTAAAACTAGCATGAAAATTGTCTTCATCTCCACACTCCCAGTCTCATTAAGCTGTCTATTCCTCTTGCTCTTTTTTCTCTGGATATTTATTTTTGGCTCCTCTGTCATTCCTGGCTCATATTTAGTTGCATTTGTTCTTGTTTTTCAAATATGGGACCTGCATCTATTGTCTTTACTCAGGCAATTCTTTATTGAAAGAAAATGGCAATCTTACTGGGGAAAAGGCAGTGGAAATCACCCATGGTTTTCATATTAGGATTGTTGTAGCTTCTGTGACAAGCTGCATGATGGTAGGGATATTCACCAACATACAAGTAGTCTCACATTTCACCACAAATGACTGGTTAAATATTATGTTTCCATTAATAATCTATGTAAAGAATGTATTGTTCATAAAATATACTACTTCTAACCTATTTTTAAATGCTGTCTATTCAGAAGGGGCAGTATTATTTAGGAACCTGATTCTTGTGCTATGCATTATTGAAGACTGAAGGAAAACTAACGGGTTTGCTGGCAAGGTACATATGTTTTTACATATTTTACATATTTTTATGTAAAAACTTTGACTGATGGTGTCTTCTTGTCAATCATTTGAGTGATGCAACTCCTGCAAAAAAACTGTGTTCTTCACTGTTGCTTCCAGAAATGGCCAGATGTTTCTTGGTATATACATTTTTTTAATCTTGAAAGGGGATTGTAAACTCCTTTTTTAGCAGAGCGAAGATGGATGATTTACCTCTAAGGCAGTCAAGACTCATAATTGCACATCTTCAGTCAATGGGAATATTGCTCTTGACTTCAGTAACTACAGAAAAAAGTCAGAGGCAGGGACACAGGTTTTTTTTTTTTTTTTTTTTGGTGTCTAAGCCTCCCCAGAGGAGATAGTTGAGAATTCTTAGATTGAGACTACAGTTTTCTCCTTGAGTCTTGATCTTTGCTTACAAATTAGTATTACCTTTCTTTTTCCTGCACAATTTATGTCCCCAGTGCAGAGTCTGAGCCACCCTGCACAGGTAGGTAGTCACCTCACCATACCTTGTTCTACCTTGTGCTGGTGTGATCAGTGCTGTGTTATGGCAGATAGAGGAGATTTTCCTGAGAAAGTAAGAAATATCTCTTTCATTTCTTTCAGTTCTCATCCTTGTAATCATATCATTACCCTGCTAATCAGCCTCAAGAATATAAAGGAAACTTGATTTGTTAGCTCTATAGCTTTAAATATTCCTGAAGAGAATAGTGTTGGACACAGATTGCATGTTATTTAATTTTTTGTCTCTATAATAAGGCAAACGTTGAGGCTTTCTGGGGAGTAAATATATTTTCTCAAATGCATTCAGGGTTTGAGAGGGTGGTCCTTTATGAAATTTTCCTGAAAGAAATTTTAAAACTGGTTTAAATTATTGACAGATACCTCTTTGGCCCAGGGACATCACTTAACAAGCAGTATGCTGCAGCCTACTCCAAATTCTGCTGTCATTATAACCCATGGGTTTAATTCTCCTCTCCTCTCCTCTCCTCTCCTCTCCTCTCCTCTCCTCTTATTTACTTAAGTTTTTCAAGTGCCAATAGCCCTGAGAGCATTTCTAGTGCATCACAGTTCTGACTTGCNCTCTCATCTCCTCTCCTCTCCTCTCCTCTCCTCTCTCTCCTTTTTTTTCTCTTCTTGAAGTTGTGAGCCGTACTGAAAAGTCTGGGTTGTATGATGTGAGCGAGTCATAGGCTGGGGATGTATGCTTATTGCTCTGCTTTACCAGAATTACAATATCATAAAGGAAACCTCCCTCATGCTGAGCATTCCTGGGGAAATCTTTCCTTGGTCATATTAAGCCAAGTGACCTTATTGAACTTCCAGTTGCTTTTAAAAGATATATAAAATGGGATGGGGTATTTTACAAGTTCATAAACTGAAAGAAAGGTAATGTCCAAGCATCTAAAAAACTTACCTCAAATGCAAAAGTAAAGACACCTCTGCTTACTGCCATGGGACAACTGGTGGATCCCATCCTTTGTTAACAGTATTCTCCTGCAGGCTCTCATAATTCATGTTGCTGCTCCTTCTGTCTTGCCAGGAAAAACAAAAACAAAAAAAAACAACCCCAAATTGCTATACACAGAGATCTTGCCAGGAAAAACAAAAACAAAAACAAAACCCCCAAATTGCTATACACAGAGATCTCAGCATCATTTTTGCACACACACACACACACACACATACACACACACGAACACGCCCCCAGCATCCTTCATTGCCAGACTGACAATGTCAGTTGCAATAACAATGAGGTTTTGTTTTACATCCAAAGTAAAGTGACTGTGGCTGCTGCCTGCCAGGAGCCCTTCCACTGCTCCTTCCCCTTCCTCCCCCACCAGCAGCTCTGGCTGCTTCCCTGGAGGCAGCTCCAGGGATGGTGCAGCTGAGCAGTGAGCGGCTCCGAGCTGATCCAGTGAGAGCTCATCCACTAAGCAAGGGCAGTAATACAAAAAGCAGCATTTTACTCTTGGATCCAGTTTATCTCTGATCACACCAGGGCCTAACTCATAGGAAGAAATGGGGCTGTCACTGCAGCAGACAGATGCAGTTGTCCAAAATTTGGTGTAACATGAGACTTCTCCTGAAGATACCAGGTGATATTTTAAGAAGGCGTATCTGGGTGCAGCCTATGACTCCTCCTGTTTGGGAAGGTTTGTCTGAGGTGTGGCAGAGCAGCCAGCAGAGAAATTAACCCTCTGACACAAGCCATGGTTTACTGTTCTCTGAGCAGCATCAAGAGCCAACATCGAAACCTGTTTAAACAGGACAGACTTTCATGCTTTGCAGTGTGCAACTTACGCAGTTTTGCAGAAGTTTATCCTAAAAACCACCAGTTGTAAGGCAGAATTAATCTTACATAATCATGCTGGAAAGGTCAGTTCTTCCCTTCTTTGTGGAATGCTGGTAAACACAGAAGAGATTTGAAAATCATCAAGGCCAACAAAAGCTGTAGGGAGCTTTACAAAAAAACCCAAACCAACCAAAACCAACAACAACAAAAACCCAAAACCAATTAAAAAAAGACCTTGGATAATAGAAATTTTAACAAATTTGGTAAACAAGAATTTTGCTCCAACCGCACACCACTGACATTCCACCCCCCTGCTTACTTCAAACGAATAGCAAGGATGCTCTCAGAATGGTTTGTACTACAGGAGTGCCTAGGGTGAGTTAGCTGGTGCCAAAAAGCACTGTGTGCATGCTCACACTTCCACAGGGTCTATGAAAAGACAAGCATAGGTTCAGAAAAGCCAGGGGAACATAGTGATATACAGCAAATGGGGAGAAAGGGATGAAAGCAAGAGTGCAGAGCAATGATAGGATCAGACTGGTCAGGTGAGCAGCCTATCATTTCAGCTCTGCGGGGCTGTCATTTTACCTGCACATCAGTGCACAGGAGGCTGTACCCTGAGCCCTGGGACTGCAGAGGAACAGAAGCAGTAGGGTCTCACAGAGTGTGAGTCCATCCAGCAGACTCAGGGCTTCAGGTATGGCTTCATCTTCTCTCCTGTAAAGTTACTGTGTGCCCCAAGGGAGAGCAATGCTATACAGCATTAAATGCAAGTACGTGAGACCCTGGTGATCTGGCTGGGAAGTATGAGACAAGGACAACTTCACAAATCTGTGGTGACCCAGCTGCCACAGATGTGGCTCTTCTGTTGGGCTATGAACACACAGTTTTAGCAGTGGTACGGGTTTTGATGGACAGGACAGCTCCTTCCTTGTATGGGTGGTGAGCCAAGGTCAAAGAAAAGAAAGGTTTGCACCAGTAATGATGTGTAGGACCTGCCACAAGATCTAACAGCCAATATGGATAGGGCCACATGCCAGCCAGGGAAGGCCTGGAAGGCCAAGTGAGGAAGTTTGCATTTGATGCAGCAGAAAAGGAGACAAAAAGACAGGTACAAAAAATCCCTGAGGCCTAAACAGAAATTTGAGACTATGACATTGTCTTCTAGGATATACTGTAATGGAGCAAGCTGGATTTGTCTTTAATTTCATAAAGCTGGTGTCCTGGGGTAAATTAGTGATGTGCACCCAGCAGTTCTGGAAGTCTTGGGTGCTAATGGACAAAGAGAGAAGGAGCAATAGTATCAGCTCGAGAAAACCTACAAGACAAAAGATATTTGCAGCATGTATTTAATGTGTTAAAAAGGGGAAAATAGCACTTGCTGGGCTGGTAAGGAGAAGGAAGCAGCTGCTAGAATATTAGAGGACAAGGACTTTCAGATTTTTTATTTCTGTGAACAGAAATGAGAAAAGGAAAAGAGCTTAAGGGAAAAGAGAGTGAAGCCTTCAAAGTTATTCCATGTCCTCAGCTTCCCTGAGAATTTTTTCTTTCTGTATCTGATTTAGATTATGAAGTCCCTAGGGCAGCAATGGTCTTTAATTTGAGTCTTCTTCAGTACTGGCGAAATCAGGATGCTTAATGAGCAAATAAAGTGTTGATAAATTCATATAAAGGTTCCTTGTCTGCAGTCTGGTATTTAATAGATGACACCCAGTTAAGACTGACAGGATCATCTTAAAGGGAAGAGCATGAGAGTCCTTCCACTGCCTTCAAACAAGGGAGGTTCTGGTTCCTGTTGCAAACAATTCTTTGAAATTGAGAGCATGCACTTGGGTACTGTACACACAGGTACATTTCTGCATATTGCATATGGCAATTTCCCACCAGACAAACTGCAGACCCAGTCAGGCAAGCTGCTGCATCTTGGTGGACCCCAGGGTTCCACGTGGGTGCAGAAGCCGGCCATGCAAAGCAGCTTGCTGGATTATGGCATAATTCATTATGTGGTACAGCTTACTCACTCTAAAGGGCTTTATTCACAGCAGGGATGAGTGAGGCGCCGGGAGGCACAAGCCAAGTTGAAATAGATTTGTCAGGCTTATTTCATGCTTTGTTGTGGTGGCTACATTTTAGATAGATTGTGAAAATTATGTTATTTCTAAGATTCAGATTACAGTACTGCCTAGAGATTAATAAAAATTGGAGATTTACCTGTAAATGCCAGGTCCAAGATTCTGTGAAAACATCAACAGTCTGCAATCCCAATCATCTGCAAGCTAAAGAATAGCAAAGATTTATGTACCATTTGGTTTGCCAACTTCAGCAGGCTCTGGCATATCTAGGAGAATATAGAGGCTGATAAGCAGACTCACTCATATGGCTTTTGGTATGTTCTCTTTCTTATCCTATTCTGTTTAAAATAGTAAGTGCCATCTTTTCCTTTCTGCTTTAGCCTTCAGGAATTTAGGTTGTTCTTTTTGTTTTGAGTTGTTAAAGAAAAGATAGACTTGCAGGTGGTAGCAGATTTACCTCGTGACATAGCTAAAAATGCTGCCATGGTCATATTCCCCCATCTAACAAAAACAATCTGGAAAAGAATTCCCAGATCAACACATTAAGAAATGGGGGGGAAAAAAATTCATTTTGCTGATAAAAATGGCATTACCATTTTGTCACTGGAATTATACAAATAAAACTAGTCGTTTTACCTGTGTTCTAATATATCTAGGATTAAGTACAAGTCCTTGCCAATCAATTCAGGGATTGCACAAAAGGGACACTGTGACAGCACGTTTCTTGTGGGCCATTTGGGTAAGTATCTGATAGATGAGACTTCTCTCAGATGAAGCTGAGGGGGCTGTGCAGAGAAGACAGGGAAGTAGAAGGGAGAATAAGGCAGAGAGGAAGAGCCAGCCATGGTGTGAAAAGCCTTGAAACAGTGTAAATGGATTCCAACTTGTGGCTAAGAAAGCAAGCTGAATAAATGTCTGTCACAG
Organism: Struthidea cinerea; assembly: GCA_013397865.1. NCBI lineage: Eukaryota > Metazoa > Chordata > Aves > Passeriformes > Corcoracidae > Struthidea > Struthidea cinerea. The sequence goes on along the minus strand of VZTI01005468.1, from coordinate 1,036,725 downwards.
AACAAATTTCTACTTGCCTCCTCCTTCCTCCTCCCCCAAGAAATGAGAATTATATGCATAGTTAGAGATAGGTAAATGGATATATCTAGAAAGAGAGACATAAAATTGGGAAGAGTGGTTGAGAGAAAAGTAAGACACGCCCTATCACAATGTTATGCAGTTAACAAGAAACAAGGACTAGTAAAAACAATTAAAAAATACCATGACACGATATGGAACTTTCAGTTGCATTTAAAACCTTTATAAAAGAAATTTTAAATTAAACAACTACATTCTCTTCACCTCAAAATAGTGTCCTTTCTTGGCAGACAACATCAATATTGAACACCCCCTCCCCCCCCGCCCCCCAGTTTTACATGTTTGAATCTACAGATGTCTAGTACAGGCATTAGAAACTGATAACCTTGGTGTGAGAGCAAGTAGGCTGACTTTGAACTGTAGATGGGTAAGCAGAGGTACCGCTTGAAGCATTGTGGCATTTTATGAGGGACATCAGAAAGAGAAAGCAGCTTCCAGTCCTGATGGATGTAATAGCCATTTTCCACTCAGGGTAAACAAGGAATCAATGAATTGCCCCCTTTTTAGTGTCAGCTGAAACAATGGAAAACATGTGCCCAAGGACATAGACAGATCTAAACGGTGTAGGTCATCTGTTCCTGGGAGGGGGTCCCGATATCCAATACATGAATGAGGCAGGGGACTGAAGGAAATGAAGACTTGTATGTGAAAGAAAAGGGGCAGAAACATGAGAGAGAATGAGAAAGTCATCTGGATATAAACCTACTCGTCTGAGAAGAAACAACGCTGTGGTTTTGAGAGATGTGATGGGCTGGTTTACTACTTGCATCTATGCAGAAGTGGGGAGACTTTCCTCCACTTTTCTTTCCTCCTTGTTCTTAGTCTCACAGGCCCACTGTTCACGCTGGTGCTGGTCCTTATATCTCTGTGAACTGGCATAACTCATCAACTCAGCAGAAAACTAATGCAGAAAAACTTAGATATGCATGGGTCATACATCTAGCACAGGCACTAGGTGGAATTGCTGGTGGAAGGAGGAGAGTATGAAGAGTGACATGAGGGGTAAGGTGAAGGACAAGAGAAGAGAGAGATGAGGCAGGATTTCCTTTTGGAGAAGTGGAGCCATCCTATAAGCTTAGCTGCCTGCGAAACCACAGCCTGAAAGCACACAGAAGCAAAGCACAGTCAGGAAGTAAGTTGGGAGGTTCTCCTCATGCTTTATCCTTACTTTGGTCTCTAATAGAAATAATCCTAATATCCTAAATTCTCACTAATAAAAAGGTCAGAATTGGCAACACATATGGTGCTGCTCTAATCCAGCTGCAGTCAGCCGCCATGGATTGTAAACATAATTCAAGAAGCAGACAGAGTATATTTGATCTGGAAAGATAAGAGTGTGTGCTGCCTGGGGAAAGAGTTAGATGTACTTTGACATAGATAATAAGATGCCATGCCTTAGCCTTGACTGTGTTTTGCATACCCATCTCCCTGTGAGGAATATCTGAAGATGTCATTAAGGAGAATAAAGCAAAGCAAAACTCTGAACTACAGCCTTTGCATGCTAAATATTGTCCTGAATATACCGTGTGCCTGCACAGATTCCCTTTGAAATGGGAGCAGAGGTGTCACCTGGTGCTTTTCTTAATCTGGGAGTGAGACAATAAAGTCCCACTTATTAAAAAAAAAAATTAAAAATCTATAGTAGTATCCTGGGAAACTGTAGCTTATGATAGCTTTATTAAAGTACTTTATCGTTCTCATGTAGAATGCTCAAATACTTTTAATGAAAGTTCCTACAAAAGAAAAACCTCCAGGGTCATACCAAATATGGTCAGAAAGTGCCCAGGGAAATCTCTGTATTTTGTCTTCCTTAGAGTCCATGACACTTTCTACTTAAGTGAAATATCTGCAAATAATTCAGTCAACCTCTGTTGAATTTTAAGGCAGTTACATCGAATTCTTGGACTATCTGGGCAATTTACAGTCTTGGGTGCAAGCTGTGCCACCAAGCTGTTTTATCTTGAGATCACGTAGAATTACTATGATTTGCTTTGTGAATTTTGTATCTTAATTTAAAAAATCCTTATGTTATCCATAGGTCTTTAAATACTTTAAGATGATAGTATGAAGCAGGTTAAGTTAGCTTTTCTGTTAGTCATTTTAGGTCAACAATTTTAAAGGATGCTGATGATGCGGTACATAGTATACATAGTATAAGGACAATTCAGTCCTGGTGCCATCTAATGCTCCAGGGAGAAAGACCAGATTTTGACTAAGTCAGCAGCAGAGCACCCGCAGAATTCCAGGACTGCATTTTGCTTGCCTGGTGTCTCATAGAGATTGACAGAAGCACTACTCTGCCAAGCTCTTGCCAGGAAATCAACTCTACCCAGATGAGTCACCAAAATTAACTTCTTGGAGCAGACTACAACCATATCCCCAGTGTAAATTCGAGTATGTGCATCACACAGTTTTACTGGAGAGCACCCTACTCGGATGGTGTGCCGAGTTCACTGAGCTCTTACCTCACTGCACCGGAGAGGAAGGGGGAAGGTCACACCTCCACTTCCCCGGTGCTCCTCGTATCTTTCCCCAAGGGTTTAACTAGTGCATTTCATCACGATGCCTATACAGCATTTTGGGGATTTTCTTCACGAACGTAAGACCCAAACATTTTTATTTCAGCAAAAAACCCCAAATTAAAATGGCACCCAGGGAAATGCTGGCACTGCACCAGGTGAGCCGACCCGCTTGTGCCAAGCCGTGCCCCCGGGAAGCGCAGCGCCAGCAGCGCGTCAGCGCGGGGCTCCTGTATGCACAGGAGCCAAGCCCGGGGTTGGGGGGCAGGGGCCCCCGAGGGTCTCTGCCCCGAGGTCAGTGCGATGCCGACCAGGGCACAGCCATGAGCCGCGGCCCCTCAGCTACGGAGCCCAGAGCACGGACCCGCCCGGCCGCAGCCCCCCGCCCGGCCGCGCCGAGCCAAGCAGTGGGCGGAAGGCGAGGCCCTGCTGCCACCACCTCCCCTCTTTCCACCCGCCCTGTCAGGCACCGCCTCCTCCTCCTCTCCTCCACCCCTCCACCTCCTCAGCCGCCTGACAAGGGGACGGGGGCGGCAGTCGCGGCGAGGCAGCAGAGGAGGGGGTGGCAAGGTAGGAGGCAGCCCGCGAAGCTCCGCCGGTCCGGGCTGCTTCTCGTCCTCTTTCTCCTGCGTGCGGGGCGCTGAGGACCGGCCATGGTGAAGGTGTCGTTCAACTCCGCGTTGGCGCAGAAGGAGGCGGCGAAGAAGGAGGAGGAGAACAGCCAGGTGCTGATCCTACCGCCGGACGCCAAGGTGAGGGTGGCGGGGGGACCGACCCTCCGGGGCCGGCTCGGCGGCGCCGGGCGCTCCGCTCTGCTCCGCTCGGCTCGACGGAGCTGGCCGGGGAGGTGAGCGCGGCGGGGACGATGCCGTGCTTTGTACGCCCCTTGCCCGCGGCGATGACCCGCGGGCCGGCCGGGGGAAGGCTGCGCAGCGGTGCGCCCCGCCGCCCCATCGGCTCACGCTTCTAAAATGGCTGACAGGGAACGAGCTTCACGGCTCCGCTTATCCTGACTCCGGGGATGTCTGTGGTGGTTTCCTTTTTCTGTTTGTTTGGTTGGGGGTTTTTCTTGGGGTTTTGTTTTTGGTTGGTTTTTTTTTTTGTTAGCCCCTACAGCGCGTGGACCGCGGCCACCTCGGCTTTGAGGGCCGGCTACGCGCCCGCTCCCGCAGCCCCCTCGCTGTGTTGGGCCGGCCGTGGGAGCTGGTTTGCGTGGAGAAGGCGAGTCGTGGCTGCTGTTCCCCCCGCTGCCATGCCCCCCGGCCGTCCGGCGGGGTCCGGCCGGCTGCTGGCGAGCTCCCGGACCCCGGGTGCTCCAGAGGAAGGGAGCGCTTGCAGGGTGAAGTTGGGGGTTCGGCCGCGCTTGTGCCGCAGCGTGTTCGCAGAGCCTGGTGGTTGTGTGGTACAGAGAACTTCGCCTCGGAACTTGGGCTGGCTTAAATAAAGGAACAAAGAGCTGCCTCCCCCCGCCCCAAAACAGCACCCAAACTCCAAGGCGCTGCTGTCGCCTCCCCTCTGCAAACAGCAACGAAGAACAAAACACCAGCGGCTTTAAAGTTTTTGAAGTTCAAAACTGCCTAGAATATAAAGGTTTTTGGTTGCAATTTCTATGCTCCCGTAATCGAAACCAGTTTTTAATTAGGAGAAGTGTAATTTGCTCTAAACTCTTTCGAAAGGGAATGAAAACTTGAAAAAAGGCCCGTTGCACATAAAGAGTGTCTTGCTGTTTTCATTTGCTTTCACGGTCTCCTGTGCATCAGGCCTCTGAATAACCAGATTGGCTCTTCAAAAGTGATAGTGTTTATTAATCTCCTAAATCTTTGTGATGAACTTCTGCCTAGGAGGACAGTAACTGTTCAGTTTGTAGCATAAAGTTGTGCCCTGGTGCAGGTTTTGCTGTGATTTGGATGGGGCCAGGTTCTTCACCTGCAGAATTCATTGTCATTTCACAGCCAAGGGGAACCAGAAAGGTGTTTCTATCTTCTGATAAAGCAAGTGGTTAAATTTCACACTTCTACTGAGCATGCTGCACTTTCAAATAAAACTCTGACCAGAATATTTAAGTCTCTAGAGCAGTGTGCCACAACAAATGAGACAGTATTGTTACTCAGATTGCCTGCAATTATGGGAAATCCATTAAGTGCTCCGTCTTCCTAGAGGAGTGCCATTCTCTAGGAAGTAATGGCTCCTCCGAGCCCAGATTAAGCTGTAGAATTCCTTCCTGACCGCAGGTTTGATGGTCAGTTTGACACCAATCACATAAGCAAGACACAAGCTACATGTTCCAGAAAACGGGTTACCTTGGAATCCAGACTTGCCCTGGCTGATGTTTGTTTCCAGATAGCCTACCAATTTGGGCTTGTTTTTCTGCTGCTAAACAAACAAAATACATCTGGCTAGTTGTACACTGGGGAACAAATCCTCCTGACCCTGTCCAGATACTGACAGAAGCATGTCATTTGACTATGATTTCCTTAATGCAGAGCTGCAAATTCTAGCAGCTGAGGATGACATACAAGATCTGCCTTGACTTTGCTTTCCTTGCCTAGAGATGAGACTTGTAAACATTTATTAACCAGGTTAAAAGGCAGTCTGATCTCACAGTAGCTACTTAAAAGTTCTTGCACTGTTGTCAGGGGATGAACATGCCTGAACGAAGCTTGAAACACTTAAAATAGCATGCTAGGAGGGGATGCTCGGTACAGATGAAAATTCCAAAAACAAACGACTGCTCTTGAGGGACAAGTCTCTGACATTCTCCTTGACACTCTGCAGAACTGCAGACCCGCACCTAACATTGTGCAAAATTCTCTTGGGTAAGCTTTTTTTGATTTGATTTTTTGTTTTAGAGCATAAATAAAAGCAGATCTGGTACAGTAGTGTTGTCTGTAGTTTTTGTAGAACAGGCTGTGCAATCCATGCAGGATTTACAATAGTGAAACAAATAATGCCATGTAGCTCTAGAGGTATTGTGATTCTTCAAGTCTGAGATCTTATTCTCAGATCTCAGGTGGGGGGGGGGAAGGAACTGAGGGCCCTTGTAAAACTTGATACCTTTGAGGTAAGTGCAAGATACCCTCTTTGAACTTTGCCTTCTCTTGTACAACTGCATTAGGAACAGATCTTCCCCTACCCCTCCACAACTTCAATTGCCTATGCAGTTCTTTGGAGGAAAGGGGAAAAATAAACCACATCTGACAAATGTATTATTCATCTCACGTTGTTGCTGGAAAACCCTTAGCTTCAAGTGAGGTTTGAAGGCAGTGTGGGAATGTATATTGGAAGAGTGAATTCTGGTAGATTGAAAAAGGTCACATCTCCAAAACAGCATATATGGGACATTTGTTTTCCCCTCTCCTACATTGTTTCTGTAGGAAAATAAATAGATCTGGATCACAAGTGTACACATGGAAAATATTACAGCATTTTATGAAGCTTTCTTTTATGAACAAAGTCCTGGGAGGTATTCTGGACTGAAGTAGAGGCAAAACCCGAAGAATGGAAGAGGATCAGCAGAACTGCACTACCACAATTTTATTACCAAGAACTTAGAAATATTTGAGCTAGAGATATTAATAAACTAGTTGATATTAGTGAATAAAGCCAAATACTCTGAAATGTCCAGAAAATAAAAATTCATGGAATGAGCTTTTGGGCTAATTCTTTGACAGTGTCGTTGTGCTGCTTTTCGCAGCACAGTGCCTTGAAGACTGCCACTCTGCCATTGCAGGATTACTCTCAAATACATAATCTTCCAAGGACTTACTAAAGAGCTTTTGCAGCTAAAATATGCTGATGATACAGCATAGAAATACTCTGATCTTGCCAGAATTTTCCCAGTAACCTCTGATGCAGATACTAATCGGAAATTAATCAGGGAAGGTAAGACAGGAAGATGCAAGAAGAGTAGGGGATGTGTCAGTGTGTCACAGAAACAACAGCTTAAAAAAATGCTTTTGCAGAAGGCAATGGTCTTATGCTTTGGAACACATTACTTAAAAAGGAGTTGAAAAATCTAGAGTGCTAATCCTGTGTCTGCATAAATCACTGCTCAGTATTATGGCATGAAGTGAAAGTGTCTCCATAATTACTGTAGGCAGCCATTACAACTCTGTTTCTGTTGTTGGGATGGTACTTCTACACCATAATTCTTGGCCAAAATGCAGAATACTCCTAGTGAAGGTTCTTAGGCCACATTTCATTTTCCATTTTGCTCATTGTCTTTACAATAGGGTGTTTTATGACCCCGTTTCCCAACAAACAAACAATGTGCGGTATTTTAACATTTCTCCCTACAATGAATCTTTGGAGAGCCAAAGATGGTTCTGAGCGTAGCTGAAGTCTTCAGACATTTTGTAAAGGCCATTCGGCAGATTAAGCCTGCCCAAAAATCATCGTGCCCTCAGTGACTCGGGCTGTCTCTCCCTTCTGCCAGGTTCAGTGGCAACCTTTTAAAACTTTTGTTTTTTCTGGGGTGCTCAACATGGTGCATCTTTACCACATCCAGATTTGTGCACAGAAGCTGTGGATTCACACATACGTATTGTGGCTGACCTTTGGATAACTGCATGTGCAGAGAGTTCAATGTGAAAGTGTAAATGTTAAGAATTTTAAAAGCAGCAGCTTTCTGCATTTATTCCTTATAAGAACATTATTACTTCGACCTTTAAAATTAACCTAATTTTTTCACTTTAGCTTAATCTTGCCTAAAGCATACTAAAATAGACATTTTTAACACAGAATAAAGGGATCTACCTATGAAATACTGTTGAGGAACAACTGACAAGCACTGTTTTGCTGTGTAGAAAAACCCTCAGATTTTGTGCAATTGGTGTTACCTGTTTCTGAAATAAAGGCGTTAACTTTACAGGCTTTTTACATATATATGTATAAAAGTTACTATACCCACTAATAAATAGTTATCTACTTATTATTTTGTTGTCAGGAAAGCAGGTTTTCCCACTTTATGGAATGTGTCTGTAGCTGGGTGGTTTAGGATTGTTTTGTTTGTTTTTCATTTCTTTTTTTCTTGCAGGAGTTTCCATATCCCCTTTATAGGCTTTCTCCAGCCAAATTTCTATAGGCCTTTCACCAGTTGCCGTTGGGAAAAGAGCAGTCTTTGTATTTTCCTCTGTTTTCTGTGATGCAACTAGGTCATTAAACCAACCAGCTTCTGCTATCTGTCAGAGCATCGTGGAGATCAAGACATGATTATTAAAAGAGGACCAGAAGTAAAAAATTCTAACAAAGTGAATTTTTTCCCTCTTTTCCCAGACATTGCTAAAATTTTAATGAAAATCCACCAAACCGTAGATTAAAACCCTCCAGTTTCAGGCGCAAAGAGTACCCAGGGTTTGTTCTGTTACTTTATTTGACTTTATGGGTACCCAAAAACATCAATTAGGGTAAATTGAGTTTTATTGAACAAAATTTATGTTGTTGATACGGGACTCTTCCTAAGAAAATAAGCCTTGTGGCTGATATCTTCCCCTGCATCTTTTTACATTACGAATTTGTGCTACTGGTTAAGTAGTGCAGTTTCCTGAAAATAAGGTAACTATGGTCTTGAGACTTTTGGCTCCTAAAGCTATTCCTTAAAGGCTGCCAGCAATTGAGAGAATACTAAAAAACCGAGATCTCTAAAAGTTTCTGGTGCTCCTCTGAGAATCTCTTGCTATTTTTAGGTGAGTTCAGGGATTTGGAATTGCAAAGTTCAAAATGTGGTCTGGAAGAGCTTGTGTCATCCCCATCCCCCAGCAGTGGACGTGAACCTGTGGGACAGAGGAGTTCTGTCAGTGCTCCGTATCTCACTTCCTTTTCTGTCTCTCATAACTTCCTGACCTGAATAACAAACACAAAGCTTTGGTTGAGAAATGCAACCATTTCCCAGAAGAATGATATTTAATATTTCAAACAGGATGTATTCTGCCAGACCTTTTTGATAACTGCTTCATCAATTGTTTGTATCATTCACGTTTTTGGCTGACTGAGCAAGAGCTGATGGCTGTACCATACAGGTCATGTGAATTCAGTGCAGGGATGACTAGAGGGACAGTGCAAATACTTCCTGCAGTTCTAAATAGTTACTCTTTTCAGATTCCCAAACATTCACTTGGCTGAGACGCCTTGCCCTAAAAATGTATTTGGAGAACTATTTTTTTTTTCCCTTAACAACATCATGTGGAAAAGTCTGTAATTAGATGATGCTTTATTTAGTGCAGTATCTAGAAAAACCATCCTGCGCTGTAATGTATCTTTAGAGTAAATGCCATAAGTACTTCTCTTGTGCTCACTCCTGTCTTTCTGTGCTGCAGTACTCTTTGATAAGCCTCAAGAAACTAGTTTAGATGATAACATTGTGTAGTGGTATGAAGAATACCACTTAAACAGCAGAGGCTGTTGGAATGAAAGTTGTGTTCAATGGGAAAGATCAAGTTAAATTAGTTAATTTCTGAAGATGTGGATCAAAATGAAATGCTGAGCTTTCCTGTGAAAATCATTTGAAAGAAAATTTTCTTGGAATCAGCAGTATGTTTAAGGGAATTGGCTTTGACTCATTCCATTATAATGAATATTTAATCCAACCTATGAACATCTATTTCAAGAAAAGTTTAATTTCAAAATATAATGTTTATATACATTTTTCTTCTGTTAAGTATTTTAATGAATTGTTTGCAGTTGCAAATGTAATCCAACAGTTGTGTTTTTATAGACTCTTTTCTATTTTCAAATCTATTTTCTCTTTTCAAGTCTATTTTCTTTGTTATTTGTGTAGATTTTTTTCCCTTTTTTTTCTTTTTCTTATCAGCATTTTAGGAAATATTGATGCTAATGGGCTTTTGGGGGGGTGTATAAGAATGGTAAGCATACTGACCTCCAGTAATGTTTTCAATTGACTGTTCTGCAGTTGTGATTTTGGAATATTTGTCAGCTTTGTACTTGTTTTCTATCCAGTAGCCAGCAGTTACAGGCATCCAGAGTTACAGCTCTTCACAAAAAGAAAATAGTCCTCTCTGTGACTCTCAGGAAATACCTTCAAAAGCAAATACTGCATTTTTCAGTCCTAGAAATTTTAAATGTTCTTTGTTCTGTATTTCCAAAAACATTATGACATTTTAAAAATGTGACTACAGCTGGGATAAGTAATTATGTGTTTTGTTACTTATTGCACAGATTCCTTTTTTCCCTGTTTTTTTTCTCCCCATCCTTCCCTTATGCTATGACTGACAAAGGTTAGCATTATCTGCTTTTAGTCTCCTGATCTGTATGAATAATACAACATTCATTTTCTTACTATTTATGTACTGCTTTTTATCCTCAGTGGAAATTACTTTGAATCTACAGATGAAAAGCATGCTAATTTATAAAATTCAGATATCTGTCCTAATTTTACAGATGTGGTAAACCAAAGGAATGAGATAATTAATAAGATTGAGCTCTGCAATGAAGTCAGAAATGGTTTTGTGGCAAACATCACGTGATCTAGGTAGGGTTTGGGCCACAACGGACATACAGAAAAGCACTAGGTCCTCTCTGAGTGATCCATGTGTCATCAACAAGCGGGGGTCCTCTGTGCAACAGCTGTACAAAATTCGTCATGGCAAAATGCCTAAGTCACGTTTGCCCAACAGTTATTATAGAGATCCTGGAAAAAATAAATTGGTGTCTTGTTTGTCCTTTCCATATAGCGTCAGTGGGTGTGTGTGTACACAAATATTTTTATAAGGTTTGTATGTTATTAAGTATGCAATACATATAATTTCATATATGTACACACATAAAAATAAAACCCACAGGCATTTAAAGAGTAGAGTTCCTTGAATGCAAATCCGTGGTTAATTTGTGGTTGTCTTTGTCGTAGGGTTCAGCAAACTCCTGCTTTGATGGCAGCTTTCTGCTCTTTTGTGGGTAGAATGAGATGGTGGAATGACTGTGAAAAAAGAGTACGCTGGGGAGATCATAACTGGGAGGGGTCAGTGATTTCTGGGGTGGATCTCACATAGTTGCTGAATCACTAAGGCCTTTTTATTTATTTATTTATTTTAAAAGATAAAGCCTACACAGAAAAAACCCTTGCATTTACCCATTTGAAAATGCAGCAGCCTTTGCAGGGTGTGAGGCCAAACATGACTCCCAGAGGCTGCTGCACAGTGCAGTGAGTTGTCTTGCCTAAGGTTTGCAGTTTTGGGAAGCTCTCTTGGTGAGGTGTTTGAACACTGGCCAGTGTCTGTGATCCTGCAGGGTGTGATGCTGCCAGGTGCTGGGCACTGGAGTGTGTGCTCCACTTCAGACTTTGAACAGTCTGATTGCACTGAAGTCCTTTAGTTTGTTACAACAGTTTTGTCTAGAAAGAGGGCGTAATTAAACATAAGCCTTTCAGGGTCAGCTCCCCTGTGCTGATACTCATAACTGCTACAATTAAATGCTATTCTGTATTTGCATATAGAATGGTTTCCACTCAGAGAGCTGTGCTTCCTCTACAGGTACTATGCATTCTGATTCACTAATACATTTTTAGCAGGGTATATGTGTTTGGAGACAGGGCTGCCATTCACAAGAGCCTCAACAGGCTACCGTAATGAGCTGAACAAAATCTCATGAGTTTCAGAAATAACAAATGCCAAGTCCTGTACCTGGAGCAGACTCATCCCAGCCATCAGGACACACAGGGGACCACCTAGCTGGGAAGCTGCTCTGCTTGAGAAGGACCCAGGGCTTCTGGTGGACAGTCAGCTGGACACTAGTCACTGGCATCACTGAAGGCTGAGAGGTTTCTGATCCAAAAAAAGACAGCAACAAACTGGTGCGAGTCCAGCAGGGGCCAGCGCAATAGTCAGAGGCTGGAGGTTATGCCCTGTGAGGACTGGCCAAGGGAGTGGGGCTTATTCAACCCAGAGATGAAAGTGCTGCAGAGAGGACTTCACAGCAGTCTCCCACTACCTGGGGAGATGACTGAAAAGACAGTGGTCATAAATTGAAAAAGGAGAGCTTCTAACTGATAGAAGCAAAATATTTTTCAGTCCTGAGGAGAGCTGAATGCTGCTGAGGAAGTTGCGCAGAGCAGCTTTGAAGTGTCAGTCTTAGTGGTTTTCAAACCTTGACTGGTCAAGAGCCCTGAGCAACCTTGACAGGATTCAGAGTCCACCCTCCTTTGAAGCAGGACTACAGACCTCACAAGTGGGTTTTGTGATGCTGGATTCTACTTTTGAGAGAAATTGAGACACAACAGCCTTTGTAACTTGCTTGAGATGACATACCATCTGTGGCTGAACTGGGAATAGAGTTATTAAATTCCGAGGCTCAGTGGTGCATATGTGCATGCTAATGAGATCTCTTGGGTGAAAGAGCCAATGCCGCTTGGGAAAATAGCCTTGAGAGAAATCTAGGTTAAATTCACATAGAGTTCTGTCATACTGATGTCTGAGAATCAGGCAGTCATAGGAAAAAAGAAATTTCATATATAAGAAGTGAGCAGGGTAAGGAAGAAACAGGAACTGGAACAATCAAGGTCAAAGAGATAATTTAGTATTGATCCATTTTAAGTGGAATAGGAACCTTCTAAGTTCCTGTTTTCAAACACTGATCTAATTCAGGATAAAGATGAGAGAAATACTGCATTAAAGTTATAGATTGGTTTAGTGTAGTTTTTATAAGTATGGTAGAATGTAAGTCAGTTGTAAGTCAAAGAATAAAGGGTTTATTTTGGCAATGTTTAGAAATGAAACATTTTTCAAAATTGGACAGTTTAATGAAATGCCATGTTTGGTATGCTGTAACTAGAAAGGGTGTGGTGATTTTGTTTTCTGAAAGCAAAATGCATTCTGAAGAATGTCCCATATGACTTCTTAGGTTTGAGGGGTTTTGTTAAAAAAAAAAATCCCTCTTGCCGGATATCTGTGCAAGCTTTCCACGTGCATGTTTTGGTCTATGACTTGCAAACTTCCACTGGAACACTTCTCTTTTCTTTAAGTATGTTAGAAAACTAAGTGTGGAATGCAGAACAAATCTCCATCATTCTAATTTATGAAAATGTATCGATAAATTCAGCAACATTAATATATTTTATAAATAAACCTGATTTCCACCATGAGCTTCCAGACATTTAGAGGCAAGACATTTTCCAAATGTTGTGGGTTTTGTTGAACTTTTCATGTTGGGGAGTGAGGAGAAGGCAGAAGACTCATAAAACTCCAAAGCAAAGGAAATAAAGGATGTGTGGAGCTTTATTACGTGTCTAGCACAGACCCAGCACTCCTGGAAGTCTGGGTTTTTTTTCTTTAATGCAGCAAGTGGTTAGAGTTATTTGTGAATCCTCAGTGTATAGTATTAGTGTTACTTAAAAACTGTAGATGTGTATCACAGAATGGCTGGCACTGGAGGTCATATGGGCCAGCTCCCCTGCTCTAGCAGGACCACCTGCAGCTGATTGCCTGAGACCATCTCCAGTCAGCTTCTGAGTATCTCCAAAGATGGAAGACTCCACAACCTCCCTGGGCAACCTGTGCCAGTGTTTGGGGTCGTACAGTAGAAGAAGTGTTTCTGATGTTCAGTAAGAGTATAAGATGCTATTAAGATCCTGTGGTGCTAGCATCTGTACAGAAATAGACCCAGGAGGGCAATCCTTGCCCTGAGTGTTTACAGTGAAAATGCAGGCCAAGAGGCACAGGAGTGCTGTGCTGGTTGATGTGGCAGGCCAAAGTACGGAGCAGTTCTGTGGCCGTAGCCCAGCTCCTCTTCACCAGAGCGTAGTAGTGAATGGTTTATCTTGGGCAACAGTGAAGGGAGGAAATGGAGATAAGGTGTGCCCAGTTACTCTGCACGTGGCAGATACCGGAGAGCTCTGCTTTGGGGTGGGGAAAGATACAGGGGGCACAGACTTAGGATAAGTGGCCAGAGAAGGAAGTTGGAAGATGTTGGAATTGGACAGAGAAGAGGAACAATCTGGGGAACACAGTTAGAAGAAAACAGTCAAATACAGTGTGTGGTTATTTGTACACTTGCTGTAGACAGCCTGGGATGAGGATATAGCCAAAAGTGCATGTGAATCACCTGAAGTCTTTGCCTGGTCTACAAATACAACTTTCAGGCCATTTAAGTACCCTGTCACTTTCTAGTCCATGTAAGACCAAAGATAACAATGACTAATCTTAATGCTACTCCAAAATTTAACCAAAGCAGCAATTTGAATAGTTACTGGCTTTTTCCTTCTTTACCCATCCTCTTTAATTGTTGACTGCCATCAGGTTTTGCAGTCTCTTATCTCAGAAATGAAGGCAGTGTTTAGGTAAATCAGGATTACTCACACTGGTTAGGAGCTGCTGGATTATTCTTCAGGACACGCTTCTTTTGTTGTCCCTCTATCACGTAGCTGTGGATGAACTGCTGATTCATGTCCTTAACATTCGCTTTACAGTTGTAATTTTGCTTTACTTCCTGCAGAAAATTTGAACTCTTCATGTTCCAACATGCTTCTCTCTTAAGTTTTATTTCCTGCTCCCCTACTCTTGCCTGTTTTCCAATTTTTGTTCTCTTTTCACCTCTGCCTCTCCCAATACATGCAGCTGCAGCTACCTTCCTACCCACCAGTACTCATTGCCCTTTTAAGATGATCTTGAGCTGGCTGCTTATACTAATGTTTTTATTCTGTTATATTTACAATGTCTGAACAATGAAATGAATCATTTGACAGACGCCTTATGTTCTAATAGAACTCCCCCATTATTTCATGAAAGGTAGCATTCAACTAATTAAAATGACCGTGGACTTCGAACTTGTAAAGCTCTTGGAATGCAGTTTCTTCTTACTTCTGGATTTCCTAGTGCTGTCTAAAAGATTTTGTATTTACAATACTATTTCAAAGACCATATACAGATATGAGAAATACAAGAAGAGTTTAATAGTACCAACTGCCTAATAGATAATTCTAATTGATTAATCTCCTTGGTTATTCAGGCTACGTGACTACAGCAAACAGCAGCAAATCTAAGGCTGTGTTTTCATGTCGTTCTTCAGGCAGAGAGCCTTTGGTCGGATGGACAAGTCCCTGTCCGTTGTGACAGAACTGGCAGTGCTGGCACTGAAGGGTTGTAATGTTCAGATATCAACTGCACATAAACAGCCGTAGCTTGTTTTCCGGACAAGCAAGAAATCTCTGAAGCATCTATTGTATATAGAGTGATTTTTTTCAACTAGCAAGTTAAAAGATTATTGTACTTAAAATTTAAACTCAATTTTATTAGTAAGCATAAAATTGCTGTTTTAGAGGCAGATTAGTATGATCACCTTCCAGATTCGCAGCATCTGCCAAGCGAGGAGTCTTGCAAAAGCCTGCCTTAATTTCCCATCTGCAACAAGTAATAAATAGAATACCAGGCTTGGAGCAGTCTTCAGGCAGGAATACCATAGAAGGAATGTAGAGCTCTTTCTAAATTAAGTTCATTTTAAATTGACTTTCTTTTGTGAGGATTTTCTACAGATGTCAGATTGACAGGTCAGAGCAGGCGAGCCTGACCAACAGAATTCAGTTTATACAGCCATTGGTCAGTGTTTTATTTAAAGACTTTTTAGCCTCTCTCATTAAAAAACACTTCTAGAGAGTCACCATTAACTTCACTTCTTCCCATACCACTAATTAAAGCTGCAGTTGGTCAGTATTTGCCTTCAGGAAGCTCAGTCTGTCCCACTGTGTTCTGTCCATCCCTGTGAGCTAAGTGGCATGCAGAGGACCTTGGAGGAAAACTGTTCTGAACAGCTTCCAGCCAGTTCTACCCACATTAACTGTAAGCTTTTATATATGTGTTTGTGTGTATGTATTAGATATTGTTCTCACATGCATGATTATGGACATTGTGTGTGTTATGCTGCAGACAATTTTAGTAATACTTGTAATACTCAGTAATTCTCTGCATCTGGTTTCTCTGTGGATCAAAAACTGTTCATTCTGAAAGACATTTCCCCCTCCCAAAATTATTTTTATTGCTATAGCCTCTCTTTTTAAATTTGGGACATTATCTTTTGCATAGCTGTCCAGCAGTCATACAGTATTCTGGACTTCTCACAGCATGTTGTCCATCATACCTGGTTTAGATGGATGTGTCCTTGATTTCTGCAAAGGAACAAGTTCTGATAATCTTCTCACTCATTTTAATATGAACTAGACATATGCCTTGTAAGTTTATAGACTGCTTTACTTTTATAATGTTAAAGCAATTATATTCCACTATGTGCAAAAAGCCACAAGGGGAAAATCTAAGTAATTACCAAGTCTAATTATACACATTTGTGGTTCAGTATTGGAGCTTCTTAGAATACATTTGTGATATTACCCCAAACATGAATTTGGCCATTCTAAAATTCAGCATTTACTTAAAGAAAAAAAAGAAAGTAGCATTAAAATTGAACTGAAAAGAGCAAGAGAATATATGGCCACTAGCCATTAATAACTGCTTGTGTTTGCAGGTTTAAGGGGTTATTAACTTTTTTTTTTTAATCTACTGCAGAACAGTTAATGCTAATTGTCATAAAGATGTTCTTACTTCTTTTCACTGATTATAGAGGGAAATTCCTTGGTTATCAAAGTAGGTACCTAATCATATGCAGCTAAAATTAAGTGATGTGAACTGATGTTCTTTATGATCTTGTGAAGATCTTTCCGTAGTTGAGAGGTGTTCTGGTAAACAGTTTGTGGTATCATGTGCCCATCAGAGAAGTGTTTCATGGTTTTAGTAAGGAGACAAAGAGCAGCTTTACATTTGCTGCTGTGGTCACTGATGAAGGGACCTGTACTGAAAACGGCAGTCATCTTGTCACTTCTTTGTGAGAAGACTCTAGATTTGAATCTTGCTAGTCTCAAATAATAGAGAATTTAATACTTGTTTTCTGTCTGAAAGGAAAATTGTTACTGCAGAGCTTGAAACTATTCAGGTTGGAAAGTTCTGAA
This sequence comes from Struthidea cinerea, assembly GCA_013397865.1. Classification (NCBI taxonomy): domain Eukaryota; kingdom Metazoa; phylum Chordata; class Aves; order Passeriformes; family Corcoracidae; genus Struthidea; species Struthidea cinerea. The sequence continues at coordinate 1,020,189 of VZTI01005468.1, read as the reverse complement.
CCATTTAATTTCAGCACTAGGATTTAGTGTACGAGTGGCAGAGAGATGCTTCTGTTTCATGTCTTATCCATGGGAAATAGGCTAATCAAATGTTTTCCAATTAGAACAATCAGCTCATCAAGCCAGTTTTGGGCTTGCATCCAGTTCCTCCTAAGGCATTTCACATCAGAGATGAGTTTTGTGGCATCATCTTAAGGCTGAGGATTCAAAAGGGAGTTGAAAGTACATGGGGCAGGGATGAAGCAGAAGAGAGGAAAGAAAGGGACCAGGACAGTAATGATTAATTATTACTGCTCACAGAAGTAGAGAGGCGTATTTTTAGAGGTCAGTCTTCACCTCAAGTACATGATGCTTTCTTTTGTGAGATACCTCTGGCAGTGGAAAGCTGGCCTAGAGAAAAATTAGTTGTTGAGGCTGCAGTCTCATGTTGTGCCCTGGCTTCAGGAGCCAGCGCTGCTGCCTGGGAACAAAGTGCAGTTGTAACCATGTGGGGAGAAGCGCTAATTCAGCACTGTCCCTCTTAGTGGGGATCTGCTTTCACTTAATGGTTTTTTTTCAGAACATGAGTCACCTGGAAAGAGGGTGAGCATCCATTGCACTTTCTTGTCTTGCAGTGCAGAGGGTCAGATTTATATAGCAAGGGAAAGTTACTCTTTTGGGTCAATACAGCCCAAACTAAGCTGTCATGGCAACAATACAAAAGCTTAGAGAGCTTAGCCATGGGTCAGCTACAAATATGAGTATAATTTGGCTTCAGTAAGTTATTTATAATATTTTAATTTAAGCTGGTTTTAAACTGCTTGATAATATACTTAGTTTTCAGACTAGGAAATCAATTCTGTGTTCTCTTTCAATAGCATAAGGTCTTTTCAGTGTTGTCAGTTTCAGGTTCTGCCTGTGCTGAGATGCTGTGCTTTCATTCATTTCCCTAAGCAAGAGCCTAAACTGGGCTTGAACTCTTGCTCTAAATTTGGTGGGCTGTTTTTGGTTGGCTGGGGACGAATCAATACAATAGGCAACTGAAAATACAAAATAGCTTAACTTGCCGCCACTAGGGACACCTTCAGAAATAATAATGATAGCCTTTAGCTGGTGGTAAAGGATAAAAGAGTTGTATTAAACCTGTTGTTTACATCTGTCATCTCATATATCAAAGCAAAATTGTTTAAGGTGGAATACTGATAAGCTTGTCCTTCAGGTTCCTCCTAGCATGGGAAAAATGTAAAAGTTACTTTCATTTTTTTCTGATTATTTTTGTGGCATATGGAAGATTGATCTGACGTTAACCCTTGTTTCCAGGTAGGTGTTCATACATGCCTTCTGCACCATTTCCCAGATGCATGTTTTCTTAGTCTTTCTGAACTTACAAAATAATGAAAAAAATGGAAGAGGCAGTTAGTCTACTAATGGATAATTCTGGTTGAAATTAAAAAGGTGTAGGGGATAAAAGCAGCACTAGGAAAGAATAAAGATAGTCTTGATATTCTTCACTAGGGAATATTTTGATATTGTATCCCAAAGGCAGTTTGCTATTGCTTTTTCTGACGCTAACTTGAAACGGTTTAAATGACAGCTATTATTAAAAAGTTTCAGTCGGGTGTCCTGTATGCTTTGAAATATCTAGGGAAATAGTTACCTAATGATACAGGGCATCATAAAAATAAAAATCCTTGGTTTACCTGGTTTAGATTTATAATTGAGATGATTTATAGAAGAATCCACAGTGACTCTCAACCTGACCTGAGAGTTAATTAGATTAGCACGGGTATTATGTCCTATTCTCAGTCTTTGCAAGGAGCCAGGCAGCTAGTAATCCTGTAATTTTTTACACTGAATTCCTTAAATAATTGGCATTCTAAAAGTGTTAAAAAGTTGTTTCTTGTCTTTATATTCTGCCTTTTCAGTCCACAGCAAATGTTTTTTTGCTGATTTCACTTTGCCCTGTAATGTATCCCAGAAATGTTGGTTTGAAGTGGCCTCTGGAAGTCATCTGCTGCAGCCTCCCTTTAGAAACAGGATGGTTGCCAAAGGAAGATTAGCCATGGCTTTCTCTAGTTGAGTCTTGAAAACCTCCAAAGATGGAGATTTCACAATCTGATTTACTGTGGTATTTAGCAAGGTAAAGTAAAATAAAATGTGTGAATTATCTTCAGTTTGACTCTTTTTTAATTTCTGAATCAGATTTTGGCAGCTGTTGCCTGGCAAAGAAGCTGCATTGCCACTTCTGTATGAAAGATAATTGCAGTATACTGTAAAGGTGGATTTCACATCACTTAATTTTAGCTGCATATGAATTAGGTACCTACTTTGTTAACCAAGGAATTTCCCTCTGTAATCAGTGAAAAGAAGTCCCTCCAAAATGCTACTTAACCCTCTCTGGGATGGTTGAGTCATTCCCAGGAAATGCCACTTTCTCCCACCATTTACAGGGAGGGTCCCCTTTCCATTTGGTGTCAGACTTGCTAGATGACTTCAGCCAGTTGGGGGGAATTCCTTCCCTACTGGGCCAAGGCATCTGGGGGCTATACCCACAACTTTGTTCAAGTGGGGTATCATCTTAATTAGCAAATACAGCAAAAAGACCCAACACATCAGGCAGAGCATTGACTAACAACTATAGCTGTCAAAGTCTTCTCAAGCGCTTCCCTCATGCTCTTCCTCAGCTTTCTGGTTTGGTGTTTTTTTGTTCATTCGGTCATAATGATTTTGCCCTGGTCCTCATTCTACGTTATTGTTTTGTGGTTGCAAAAGGGTAATTAATTTCTTTGTATTTATTTGAATTCAGATGTTTTCCCAGGAAAACCTGGCTTGGAACAGGGTAGCTCAAAGTTGGATTTTTTAAAATTCTTTTTTCTTTGGGTATGAGTTATGCAAACACTTGGGGGAGGAAAGAGCATTGTAATGTGGCTGATAGAGGAAAGATTTTGCAAGCAGCAGTTTATTGCTTAGGATGCCTGTAGGGACTGCATGGTTATGCAAACTAGTGCCCTAAAGGGGAAACATCCTGTCATTCCTTTAGTATTACACGAGCAGCAGATAGAGGCATGGCAAATGCTGTCTTAGAGCAGAAAGCTTCCTTAACAACAACTTACAAAGCATCTTTTTTTCATTCCCACTCTCGCTGTTCTGCCAGCCAAGTTGTGGTAAAGGCTGTTTTGTTTTGATGGAACAAACATAGGAACGGATATATTTTGCTGCTCTTACTACCTTTGATGATTTGTTGGTTCTTCAGGTTCACTTACATTGCATATACTAAGGTAAAAAAGAATCTGACCTTTCTGAGTTGACTTCCTTGCTCTGCTGTTGTTGCATGGAGGTTGCCTAAGAATGGGTATTTTTCTGTCTGCAACCTGTGAAGTGGCTCACTGTGTATTATTAGGTATCTCAGCAGATTTTGTTATATTTTTCTCTTAAGTCCGCTGATTTAGTCAGTGACTGTGGCTTTAAAAGTGACTGATTGTACACGTTTTACTAAACGTCAACTAAAATAGGCTTGTTTTAAATTTTACCAAATAAAGTAAGTTTCTAAACACTTGTGCTAAAGTGCATACAGCCTTTTCTGGTGGATGCAATGTTTGTATTTGCTGGGCCTGAAGTATCTGCTCTCTTAACCTGCCTTGGGAACAGCGTGTTGAAGGTCCCTCTCTGATGCCTCGCAGGACCCTGAGGATGCTGTGCCTGTTGGACAGAGAAGGGCCTGGTGCTGGTGCATGTGCTTTGGATTGGCCTTTATGCTGGCTGGTGTGTTCCTGGGTGGTGCCTATCTGTACAAATATTTTGCATTCCAGGTAAGTCACATACTTGTTATGAGAGGGCTGTTTTTCTCTGTGGGAAGAGGAGCAACAGACTGTTCTTTTTGTGTTACATTTAGAAGAGGAATAACAGACTAAACCAAAGGAAGTAAACTATTTTTTCTTTCCAAAACTTCAGGTTTTCTTAAGGCCAGAGTGTGGCCTTCTCTGAAGTTACCTATAAGCAGAGGAGGGCAGAAGTGAAGCTGGCAAATAAAAGGGAGCAACACTTTTGAAAACCTCACTTTGCAGAGAAAAGATTGTATCTAAATAGGACTTGGGTTTAGGAACCCCAGTGATGTCCCAGATCTTTATCTGCTCTCTTTTCTCTCTTGCAGTGCCAAATACTGGAGATGGATTAACCCCTTGAAAGCCTCCTTGTTTGATCCCAGGTTTCCTAACGCAGGTGGCACTGCTAATGTACAGGAAAGGGACTGCTTGTCAAAGCAACGCAGTGACTCTCCTATTCCCTAGCTTCCACAAGGATAAGAAATATGGGCCCTGCAGGGGACTTGGGAAAAGCACAGTCAGTGTGGTTTAAACATGCTCTGTCAAGTCTAATCTGCATTGACAAGATCAGACCTCTAACAAAATGTATTTTCAGTCTTTTTAACAAATGGCACTGCTGCAAGAGGAGCTGTGTGAAGGCAGCAGTGCCAGGGAAATGGAGCATTTGCCTGAAACATGGGGGATCTGAGTTAAACATTGTCTCTCTTGGGGGAAGTTGTCACTGGGCAGCGCTGGATGTGCTGGGCTCTTGCCCACGTGGTGCAAGCACACCCTCCCTGCTGCAGAAGCTGCTGGGGTTGCAAGATCACAGAGCCAGAAAGGGAGAGGATAAGCCAAACATGAATCTCTCTAGCCCAATGGTTAGTGCACCTAATTATAAGGTAAAAGTTCGTGTTCTTGTCCCTGATAGCAGGATTGTTGCTTTTCCCCCATTTTAGTAGCTGCTAATGTCGAAAGCCAAGAGATTAAACTTGAGAAATTCTAGCTGAACTTGCAGTTTGTAGTCTATTTGGCTATCCCATTAACCAAATTTACAGGGGAGCAGTAGTGTTGCAAACGATGATGCTTGAACAGCACAGCTTATCCCGGTGGATTAATGAGCTGAGGAACTGAAGGCCAGCTGCATTTCTGGTGCACGTTTCTCCCTGCTTAGCGCAGGGTGCTCCACCTTTCACCCGCCAGTGAGATGGAACTGAAAGTGCCATTTAATTCAAACCTGTGCTACTTGTTTATGCGGCAGGATCTGCGTTAAAGGAAACATTCAGGAATTGAGCTAACATTGCACTGAAGACATTTTCAATGTCAAATTTAAAATTGATGGCATGTGCATATGCATAAGTTCTATATTTCTAAAACTATTCGGCCTGTAAATTTGGTACGGGACTTCCTGTGACTCAAAACTGTGTTTTACACTTCACTTAGGTAGCCTGCCATGTGTGCTGTGGCAAAAGGACAAAAATTGCTTGTTTTAATTTCTCTTTTTACCTTTTTGTCTTTTAAAACAGTTTGAAAATTATTTTAGAAATTGATTTTCCAGACTCCTGAAGTCTTGTAAAACTAAGCAACTTCACAGAATAATTGAGTTTGGAAGGAAAGTCTTGAAGTCATCTAGTCCAACCCTCTGCTGCAAGCAGGACCAAATTTAGAGTTAGACTTGCTTTTTAAAGGTGATTTGGATGACCATTGGATGGCTTTAATGTTTTTATCGTAATTTTGACTACAGTTAGATCATAATTTAATAATAATAATATGCATGCATATAGATGTAGGAACTTCATTGTCTTTCTAAAAATACATGTAAGAATGGATTTTAAGAACCTCCTTATGGGATCCTGTTTTCCTTGAGTTCAAGGGAAGAACTCCCTCTGGGTTGAGTGTAATTGAGGTTTTAGCTATGGTCCTGTGTAGATAGCAACTGGCTCCTACTTTGCTGTACGAATCAAATTAAAGGCAAAAAAAGTCATTTAATCTGACAAGTGTTTCTTCTCGTCATTGCTCTGAGAATATTACTTTAAACTTCTATGTTACTGATCTTTTTGTTGCTGGGTTGTTTACTATTTTAGCAGGGTGGTGTGTATTTCTGTGGAATAAAGTACATTGAAGATGGCTTAAGTTTACCTGAGCCTGGGGCAGAGGCTCAGAGTGCTCGCTACCACACAATTGAGCAAAATATTCAGATCCTGGAGGAGGAAGATGTTGAGTTTATCAGCGTGCCAGTCCCTGAATTTGCTGATAGTGATCCTGCTGATATTGTCCATGACTTTCACCGGGTAAGAAATATGTCTGAGGAAGTTCAAAGCATTTAAAACTTGAAAAATGTTCCCCCTCAGTCATCCTGATAAATATACTCCTTATTTATTACGGTGGGGGAAAGCGGAAGGGTGGAGGAGGCAGCAGAAATGTTTTGATCGGCAGCAGTCTGCAAGCATTTACTAACCAGGTGTGAAGTACAGCACGATACAGTCATCATCAGATAGCGTGTAAACCACCATTTGCAAATACAGTTCTGTTTTTAGAAAGGGAAAGATCTTAGACCTATTCCCTTTCCTTAGTATGAGGAAAGAGAGTATTGTTCTTGCTCTGCTGAGTCCACTGGGCCAGAATTTGACCAACTGCTGTGGTGCCAAGGGAAATTTGGACAGGGCTGTCATAGCTTTGACATCAGCTTGGAGCAGCTGATTGCATCTGATGTCACTGGGTGTGTTCAAGCACCCCCAGAGGTGCTCTCCTAGCATGGCTCAAAACCCCAAAGCAGCAGCAGAAAGGGAAGGACTGTGGAAGACAGCTCGTTTTCCAGATGCCACAGGAAACCAAAGTTTAATTTCTTTGTGCACCACAAGCTACTGCAATTCCTAGAGGCACTGAACTAGGGTTTCAAAGCTGTGTCTTCCTTTTTTGGAGAAATAACCTTGATTGATAGGAATCTTGGTAATAAATTTCTGTTAAGGCAGATGTCAGGCCTACAGCTCTCAGTGTTAAGAGCAGCTGTAAAACAATTAGAAGCTTTCCTTTTCTCTATCAGCATGGTTGGAGCTGTCTGATGGTGATGAAATGTTGTACAGCTGGTTTTCAGGAAGCTAAATCTCTGTGAACACTTGAAGACTTCACTGAACAGCTTTTTTTAAGCAAAGCTGAAAAAGAATAGGGAAGCGTCCTATTTTTTTTTGCAAACTTCAGAGTTTAAAGTGCTATCTGTCAAATATTCATAGCCAGATTTGGAGGAAAACATTGCTTGCTCAAGCTATGTAATTTAAATAATATTTCAGAATATATTTAAAGAGCTTCTGTTAAGAGTTAGAATAAAGACTCTAAAGAGGGAAAACTAGAAAATGAAAAAAGGAAAGCATCTAAGAAGCAAGTAAGAACAATATAATATTAGAAACTTACTTTTTGATTTAATAAGTTAAAGGCTTTGCTCTAAAGGTCAGTGCAAGGGTCATTTGACATAGGTACAGCACTTGCTCCATGTAATGAGATTAGCTGCACTGATGATTGCTATCCTGGCATTATTCTGGCTGCTGGGCTCCTGGTGCTCAGTGTTTTATATACTGTGTTTTATATATGCAGCCTCAGAGCTTTCAGCAGCTAATGTCTTCTTTAGCAAGAACAGGTGCAGTAAAACACAGCTCAGTGAACAGAGCTACAGGATTCATCAGGATAATTCCCTGAGCTTTTTATCAGATAATGGTAAATACTGCAGTTCAGGTACTGTATAAAGATAATTATTCAACTATGAATAATCATTAACCTTGCAATTCAGTAGTATTTTTGAAACTAAAACTACTTTTGTTGCATTATCTGTAGCAATATTTTTTTCTTCTGTGTTTTGTTCCTACAGCAGCATTTCCTCTTTAGACTATAACAAAATATAAAAGCATGAAGATTAGAGCAGGTTTTTGCCCTGTTGTTTTGAAATGCAGGCACTAGGCATGAATGAATGCTGTACTTGTTTCCACAACAGCTCAGATGCACCTTTGTCGTTTCCTTACGTAGTGCATTTGAGCTACTCATCACCTGCTGCCTTGCCCAAATCCCTGTCATAGATATGAACTGTCATTAAGGCTGCCCTTTCTTTGTGCATTTCCCTGCCCTAAGATTGGAATTTGTTGGACAGACTTTACAGTGAGCAAAAGAATAATGTGAAGAACAGCACGAGGCAATAGCAGTTCAGTAATGTCTGTCAATTTTCTGATGTTATTTTGATTAAAGTAAATGTTTTCTCAACAGAGACTCACTGCCTATCTTGACCTTAGCCTGGATAAATGCTATGTGATTCCTCTGAACACTTCAGTTGTTATGCCACCAAAAAATTTCCTGGAGCTGCTCATCAATATCAAGGTATGGTTAAATCACAAGTAGTTTGTTTTTAAGACAGGAAAAAAGTGGAAGTTTTTCTTTTTTTTTTTTTTTCCCTTCTGCAGAACTGTGACATTCACACAAGGCACACAACTGCTAGAGGTCTTTGCAAAGAAAGAAAAAGTCTATAACCTACTTGGTTAATGATCTGCAATCATGAAGGAATTATTAATTCAGAGGAAGGCAAAAAACCCTGATTTTCTTCAGTGCTGTGAATTTGGCTGACAAAATCTTGTAAATGTGGTGTGGCTGGACTTTTTAATAGTAGTCTGTGTGTTTTTTAATTTATAATCCATTGTGACTAAAGTTCCTACGAAGCATGTGTGCACTGGACTAAGACTGGTTAGCTGAGAGGCATGAAGTAGAGAAGACTGGGAAATCCTTTTAACAGGGGCATTGTTTAAAGCATTGGTCCCTAGGGTTGGCCCCCACTTCGATCCAGTGGCTTGAGGGTGTTGGATCTGCTGTGCACTTTACATTATGTATGTTTTTAATGCAGATGTAAATAGGATTTACCTTGGTTTTTGGCCTTCTGGTTTCTTCACAGAACAGCAAAACAGTCCAGGTGGGGAAGAGAGCTGATGAAATGTGTCTTAAGATTTGGGGAGAATGTTTTAATATTTTACTGGGCTTTGTAATTTTAGAACTGTTACATCATCTTTGGGTTTGCATCTTTCAAAAAAGGCTTTGGAATTAGGACTCCAGGAAGCATTTTAGCCATTTCTGAGTGGTTTGTATATATAAATAAATTTCATGTGAAAAGTTACCACAAGTAAGTCCTCTGCTGCTTTTTTGCTTCCTATTTTGAGACTGGCTATTTAACCACATTTTCATTTCCTGTACATAAGGATGAAGTGGTGTCTGTAAAACTCAGTTACCCCATTTTTTCTTTTTACCTTGTCTGTGCTGTTTTCTTTCCATTTTTAGATCACACAAATTTCACTATTAAAATCTGTTAATTTCCTAGTTTGTCATTAGTACTGAAACAAAATTGCTTGGTTTATAACTAAGAGGATAACCAGGCATCACACATTTAACTGAAAATCTGTGCAAAACCAAACAGTTTTGATCATTGTCCCCAACAGTGGGTGCCCCAATTTTATGAGACATCTGTTTAATTCTCATTGTATTAACAAAAAGCTGTGGGCATTTGATGTCGCAGAAAATCAGGCTACACATATATAACTGAAGTTTGGAAAACTATGTTGCAGATACACAAAGTGAGTAAATACTGTCCTGCAGTCACACTGATTGCACCAGCAAAAATATGTATGGAAAGGATGTGCTAGTTTCATTAAAATGAGCTCAGAATACATGCAGAGGGCATTTTATGAAAATGGAGGAGCTCTGGGCTGTTTTGGTGTTTAAGAAACACCATAATTTTAGCCTAAAGAACCGCATTTCTATATATTGATACAGTTTGCTTCAATGTGCAGACATGAAAGGCCTCCTTTGTTTCTTTGGGAAGCAAAACCGAAACCCAGATATATTTGCTCATCCACCTCGTTCCCGCTGCTGAGCCAACTGGCTAATTTTGAGTGTAAACAGTGCACAGGATGTCTCAAAGATGATGATATTTGTGGCCGTGCTGGATCCCAGAGCTGGATGATTGCTCCAGCAGCAGCTGGGCAGAGGAGATCCCTGCACTGAGTTTCCTCTCCTCCTGTCTCACCCAGGGAGGGCTGAGAAGGCTCGTCCGGGGGTGGTCTGGGAGGTCCTGTGGTTTGGAGGACATAAGCCCAGGAGTGTCCTTGCAGGCTGCCCCCCAAGTCCTCAGCACTGCTACCCACTCTGCCAGTGCCCTGCACTGCTGCTTTGCTTTGGCACTCCCTCGGGGCTCCCTCCTGAGAGTCAAGAGACCAGGAGTTGAGATACAGTAATTTACAGAGATTTAATTATGAAATAATGAGTGGGATAATTTGGGAGAGTGATGTTTGCTAAGCTGTTACTTTAAAAAAAATTGCTGTTGTTTTCCTCATAGTCTATATTGAAGAAAATATTCGTAGTTTATTCATTCATGCAGAATTTAAAGTGAATTTTATACAGTCCTTTCTTTACTGAGAAGAATAGCATTTAATCAGCTTCTCAGCATGTCACTGGTGCTGAAAAGATGATCTTGTTTTGCAGTGGAAATTTCAAGTTGTTTATTGTCACTAAATACAGAGAGCTTTCACAACAGAGGCTGAATTTGTTTTCACAATAAGCAATCATTTTATTTTTAGAAAGCAAGGAGCACCTTCTTTACTGCTATAAATTAGAACCACTCTTAACAGGATTTCTTAATATTTTAAAAAATTGATGATTATTTAATAGTGGTGGTATTAGAAAACTTGCTAGTAGCTAAGTCTGTGCATCTTCAGCTATGTACAGTGAGGTGTGCACAGAGCCAGATTACTTCATCGTTTCATCTGTGGCAAAATAATACTGGAGGGACTAGAGAGGGCTTGGGAAGCCTTTGCATGTCATCATGGCTCTCCTGTTTTTCAGTGTATTGCCTTGAAACACCCGATGTCCCACCATAGCTTTGTAATACCTTTTCACATAAACAATTGTGGAAGTTGCCACAATAACTCACAGGGATGGATGATCTCGTCTTGGCTTTGGTTTGAGAGCAGTTACCCACGCTGTGAATAAGTTCAAGGCTTCCCAACCCCATGGAGTGCAGCCAGACTACACTGCAGCTGGCCTGCTTCATCAGCAGGAGTATCTGCACGTAGATCGTGCTTCTGCCAACTCCTGCTTGGGAGTTGTTTCTGCTGAGGTCTGGTGGGCTGTTATTAATTAAGTGAAAACTTTGGATGATAAGTGCAGAAGTGACCTGTGACAGTGGGTGCCCCTAGGAAAAAAAAACCCTAGAAAAAAAAAACCTGCTGAAGACTGATGTTACTGTAGCAAGAGGGCAGTGGGTGTTAGCATCAGTGGAAGTTCTGTGACCTTTTTGAATATAACTGTTACATGTTTCTGTACTGAAGTTTGCACCTTTAGACTAAAAGTCTGTGGATAATACATATTTTGAAATAATTCAAAGATACGTTGAAGAAAAACATTGCAAAGTGTTTCTTTTGTACTTAGACCATGAAGAGATGGCTTTTGACAGAGCTGTTACATTTTTTTCAACAGGCTGGAACATACTTGCCTCAGTCCTATTTGATTCATGAGCAGATGATTGTTACTGATCGCATTGAAAATGTGGATCAGCTGGGATTCTTTATCTACCGTCTCTGCCGTGGCAAGGAAACCTACAAACTACAGCGCAAAGAAGCCATGAAAGGTAAACGCTCCTCCCGCGGTCTTGGGTGTTGGCAAAAACCTCAGTGATGCCTGAATGTGTTCAAAGAAAAGACTCTAATTAAAGCAAGGGTTGCTTATTGCAGTAACTGGTTCTGTGGGCCTCAGTGTGTCTGATATTTTCTTGTGTAGGTATGGAAGTAAGTCACGTCACGGTGCAAAAGCGTTCAAGGCCCCAGTGAGCTACAAGTGCCAAAATGTGTGTGTGTGTGCATGGGTGTGTTTTCTGGAGCTCAGGCTTTCATTGATGCTCTTCTTCAATCTTGCACCCTAAACCACCCACCCCACCCCAAACCAAAGAAAGACCTTTAATACAGGAGAAGCTTTAGCCTTGTAGTCCAAGTACAGAATTGCAGGTTCTTCTTGTCATTAAAGCCATCTATACATTGTTCCATGTCTTCCTATTTGTGTCAGGGAAATGTGAGTAAGAGCTGTCTTCATAGGAAAATTGTAGTGCTTGGTAATTTTTCATGGAAAAATGGTTGAAAAACATTATTTGGAAGAGTCTTGAAAAGTTATTAAATACTGCCTTAAATTTCCATTCAAATGTTACTCAGATTTGCTTTTTGGTGGTTTGGTTTTTTGCTTTTTGGTTGGTTGATTTGTTGTTGTTGTTGTTTAATCAGCGTGTGGTGTGCAAGTGCACACCAAAGCAGTTTAATTGCTTCTGTCATATTGTTAGATCTGACTGCTTGGGAAAACAAAGAGAAGAAATACATTTTATGAAAGCAATTTAGAATGTTTGAAAATTAAAAGGTCGTAATAGCAAAATCCAATTAAAAATTCAGTATGTTTATCCTGTAGTAATAAATGATGAGCATAGGTTGGCAGTGAGCATAAGTTTGCCTAAAATTTGGTTAAATTCTGTCTTTCTCTGATACCAAGATAATGTTTAAATACTACAAGTCCACTCTTTTTTGTGAGTAGCAGTTAATTCTGTTGCTGTTCCCTCTCTCACATGACCACAAGCATTTTTACAGATGCACAGAGAGGGAGATTGGGAACTGATCTGGGTTAAAAACTAGCCAGTGGGGGGTTTTGGCAGGTTGGTTTTCAGTAAACCAGTCCTGGGATTTGGTTCACCACACTTTCAGGATCATTCCCTGCTTACTGATTTTTTTATGTCTGAATGTGTGCCAGTGTGTGTTTCCTGGGATGGGAGGGTTGGAGAAGGGAAGTTCCGATTTCTGGCGACATCTTAGCATAGCAAACATAAAACTTCTGTCTCTGATGTACCTCAGCCCTTCTCCTCTTGACACTCTGTTCTTTACCAATACAACAGGAATTCAGAAGCGTGAAGCCATCAACTGCCGAAAGATTCGACACTTTGAGAACAAGTTTGCTATGGAAACACTCATCTGTGAACAGTAATGAGGAATAGTACTGTTACAGGAGACTTAAAAAGTACAGTATGACCCCACCCTTTGTATTGTGTGCAGTGATTATTTTTTAAAATCTTCTTTTATGTAAGTAGTGGACAGGGCTTTCTTGCTGAACACCTTCCATACTTCTCATCTCATGATACATGTAAAATCAATATGTTTTAGTTTTCTCCTTATTTTCAGGTGTGGTGTTCTTCTTATATTTGAATAGCAATTGTATAAAGACTTAGTTGCTAGTGCATTTCATGTGATGAATCTCAAATACTAGGAAGAAGAGGAAGTCTTTGAAATATCCACCAATTTTTAAATAAGTAAAATTGAAAAAAATTAATAATGTACAAATGGACTGCAAGAGCTACTTCTAACTGTAATATTACCTGCTATATAGTTTGTTACAGCATATAGACAAACCCGTATTTGACTCTCCTAACCAAGTGCAATTTGTTTCGTTTTTAAAATATTGTCATATTTACCTTTTTGAGATTGATTTCTGACTTGATGTTTTAAAATGGCAAGTGTTTGCTGTAACAATCTTTTAGAAAATTAAGAAGTAACTTATGTTACTAACTTGTATATAATCCATGTATGTGCAATGGAAAATAAACCTTATAAACCTGTTTGTCTAAAAGTCTTGTGTTTTCTTCTGCTACTACTGGATTATTTTTAAGAGGAGGGGACTACAGTTAAAATTAATGCATTTTACTTGAAGTGCTGTTTCTAAAGACAGAATAGATGGCTGAGAAATGAAATATGAACAGAGAAGCATGCTTTTCTGTCCTTTTTCATTTAAAGGCAATATTGTGCTGCTTGCTTAAATTCTGAATGGGTATTTCCACAATACATACGATCAGAGTGGAGACCCAAAGCTGATCTAACATGTTGTTAATGTCTGAAATCCCTCTCCTAAGTATTTGTCAAATGATGGGCATCATCCAGCATGTGCTGTGAGTCAGGCTGACCCAGCTGAGAGCTATGTGTTCACTGCCTGCAGGACTGCCATTCCCTTGGTTGCCCATCGTGGTGTTCCTGCCAGCCTGTGCCACTGAGCTTTGCCAGTTAATCTGGGGCTTGCTCAATTACCAGCAACACCATTCTGTATCGTGCCATTTACACTTAAAACTGCTATTCTTAAAGGAAGATTGATTTTATCTTTTCTAACATGATTTGCATGTTTGTAATGCCAGCTTTTGTAGGGGAGAGCGCAGAATAAGATGTATCATGGTACCTGCTGTTTTGAAGCTGTTTGCAAGAAAAAGTACAAGACAGAAAAAAAAGGGAGTAACATTGAAAAAACAAGGCTGTAAAATACCCCCCAGATCCACTTGAGAGCTTCCATGACATGGGAACTGACTTGTCTTCTGGCCAAATTTTGAGTATTTATTCATCAGAAAAGTAGGAATGTTTATAGAATTGCATATTTGAAAAAAAAAAACAAACCTGCATGTTTTAAAATAATATGTACCATAGGTGTCCCAATCAATTGTCTTAGGTTAATTCAGTCAAGAGGCTTTGTACTAATCTTATTTTTCATCTTCTAAAGGATCTTTTCTTAACACAGTGGGAGGATGCTTTACTGGTTTTGGAGCTACTATACAACTGTAAACATGCTATGATCCAGCTTCCTGCTATTGTGAATGTTTGGATTAAGATAAAATAATTTGTTTTAAAGGAAGTTTCCTAAATACACAATACTTTTTTTTTCTTCATCTGCATGTAGCTTGATTTACAGATTAATCCTGGTGTAAGTATCATATGTGAAAAGTATAACTGCTGTATTCCAAAGCTGAGCTTTTTAAATCCATTTTTGATGATGTGTGGCACTCATGAACATCAAATAAGGCCTCACATACATACAGGCTATTTAGTCATGTATAAATTAATATTTACATAGCTGCACTTCAGTATATGTGCAAGCAAGCTGGAAAACCTGCTGGGAAAACTTCAGCTACAGACATTCAGGATGTTGCAATTGTGTGCTTGCCAACAAAGGTCAAGTATATGTCAGCACAAGGTTGCTCGTGCATTCTTTGGAGCCCTGTATGACGCAAGATTCATGCTGAAGTACTTTTAAGGATGTTTCCTACCTTTGCATGAACGTTCTGTTCCTATTTTCCCTAAGTTAAACATGGAACCTGTTAATTTGTAAGCAAGCTTCATACGGTCTTTTAACTTGTTTTCAAAATAAAACTCAGTAGCCAAACTTGGTGATCTGTGATGTGCCCTTTAACAGAGACACCAGCAAATGAGGCTGCTGAAGCGGTGGTGGAGCAGGGGGAGAAATAGATTTGTTCTTACAGACGGGAGGTTTCTATGATCGTGCTGGATGCCCATGACCCTAATAGCTTTTGTGCCTGTTGGAAGGAAGTTTACTTTGCTCACTAGTGTGAAAATAAGCACGGGGAAGGAGGGAGAAACTCCTGTGCACTAAAGAAAAGCTCCCAGCATGTGCTTTTGTCTTATTAAATGCCAGGCACTTTGGGTAGCAAGACAACCTAAAACACCCGGAGTGCAGTGAAAGCTCATGTTGGAACTTCTGCCCTCTTAGACCAAGTCGATGAAGCATGGGACACAAATCCATGGAAAGAACTAGCTCTTGGAGATGCTTGGGCTTTTTTCCTTTTTAAATAATAAAAGTATAATAAATACCAGTATGATAATAGTTAAGAGTCTGATAAACAAAGATAGCTGTGCTGCACTGAAGAAACCACATTTCTAGCCCAGAGAATTCCAGAAAAGGGTTAGTATAGAAATGACCTCATTGGACAATTATCTTTGCAAATAGTTTTAAAACTCCTCATAAGGAACAAAATCAGTCCTAATGCTGAGGCATACTTTGTTACTGAAGCAGCAAAATCACTATCCTGTGCCACCATGTTTAGGTGGTGGAGAGGGCTCTTACTCTCTTATGAATCCCAAACAGCCTCTGATGTTCAGCTGGTCTTTGCACGTGTAAAGTTGTTGTGACCAGTCAATGTGATCGATGTGATCTGGGCTTGCAAAGCGCAATGAAAGCTCCAAGGCCTCCCTCCTCCAGCTGAAGTCTTGCAGCTTTAGTAAAGAGGCACGGGGCAAGTTTTGGCATGAAGAAAATCCTGTGGGCCTGCAAGACGGAAAATGCAGGAGTTTGGTTTGATGCCTGTCAAGGTGTGTACGTGCTTTTGTTCGTATGGGTTGGGTGGGAGGATGGAGATTTGACACATCAGCATTAGCAAAAGCTTGTGGTTTAGAGACATCAGCAGAGCTGCACTCTCACTGACATGGCTTGTTCTAGTGGTAGGAGGAGATTTTATTGCTACAGAGGAAACAACATAGAAGAGCCTATAGCGCTGTTGTCACAGGAGTTTTTCTGGAATGCTATACACAAATGTTTTCACTAATTAGGGTATTTCACTGCCATGGTTTAGTAAAAATGTCTTTCTCTTAGACACACTCTTAACAAAAAGAAAGAAACAAAATCACGGGTTGGTTTAGTTCAGAGAAATGCCTGTGCTCACTCACTACAGGCTACAGTTGCTGATTTTCAATTGGTTTTCAGGTTGTTGGTTAAGATTAATTTGATTCCTAAGAACTGCTCCCAGGAGACTGCATTTTGCTTCATGTTGGCTTAGGAAATCCTGGAAGTGGAGACATGGGAAACATCCTGGCTGGGGAGATGGCCAGCAGCAGGACAGGGTGTTGCCTGTGCCAGAGCGCACTTTCTCATGTGGTGAGAGGAAGCAGAACTTGGGACTCAGAAGGATGGGAAGGGAGGGATTTCAACAGGGTCATTAATGTGGCTGTCTAATTGCAAGCAACAAGAGGGCTGTGGTTTGCTGGCTGATCTTTATTTCATTACCAGCTGGCAGTAGCAGCTGCAATGAACTGCCCTGCAGAGGGGACACGGGATGCCCTGCACCCTCGTGGGGCAGAATGTACCCAGGGTTTGAAGCGCTTTGCCTGCCAGGGACACAGGGTGGTACCTGTGTGACAAAGCACAGGGTGTGATGCAGCTGCGCATGCAAGGGCATGATTTATACTGATGTCCAGAAACCTTCATAAGCAAGGAAAGCCGTACCAGGAATGATGATTTTTTTCTGATGTAATGGCACAGTCACTAGGGCTTAATCTGATAAATTGCATCAGTCAGGGATTTTATTTTTGAGTGCCGTGGTTCTCAGCACTAGTGCAAATCTGTAGAACAGACACAGCTCTGACAGCCATTCTCACAGAGAACAAGAAATGTGGAAGTAGTTATGATTCTTCTATAAACAGATAAATACAACTATCTGAGCAAAAAGAGAAAAAAGTGACACTCACATCTAAAAACTTTGATCAGTGCAAAACCTCTCTGATGTCCAAGCAAGAAAACTAGAAGTATCTATGAAAGGTTGAGGTTCTGCACATAGGCATCATTTACGTGCAGCCATTTCCCCATTCAGTGACAAGTCGTGGTGGCCTTTCAGATCCCACTGGCAGTTTGGTCAAACGCTTTATCGATAGAGATCCCTGCCTTAAACTCATCACTGCAGTACTGAGAGTCCAGCAGTGCCCTGTGTAGTGCTCTGAGAAGAGCAAGCCACAGATGTGTATAACTGTGGAGTGAAAAATATTCTTTTTATTAATAATGTCAATGTACAGAGAGAGGCTTTGAACTGTTAGAAGAGGCAACATCTGACAAATCCCTCTCAGCTTAAAGAGAAATGGGTTGAGGTTTGTTGTGGTCCCTATGGATTTTACATCACTGTAAAAATATTAACTCACAGAAATGGTTTTTATTCTTCATATTTCAAGCAGTGTATTTGTGTAGGAAACAATGACACAGAGGTCAGGCTCACCACCACCAAGGGGCACAACCAGTCACCTTCACTCCATCGCCCCAGTAAACACTTTCCAGCTTCAAAGGCAGAGCTGATGCCAATGCAATCACAGCGTTACCAGGGGAGGTGATGCTGGGGAGTGGAAAGGGCCTGTTCAAGCCATGGCCTGAGTGTCCCTGAGGCACTCCTGCAGCCAGTCTGTCACTTGGGTCTGTCTGCTGCGCCAGGTGCTTCTCCAGCGAGGTTCTTCTTAAGGCCTGGGGCCTGTAGGGCAGCAGCTGGCGAAAAGTTGGCCTGCAGGTCTGTCACCTCCTTGCTCCCATTAGCACTTGTGCTGGGGCTTGAGAGGGACAGCTGGGCTCCCGGAGACACTGATGGCAGGGGGCTGGGGCCCGCTACGCACTGCAAGGAATGTGAATGCACAGAAAAGGCTGGCAGGAGAGGCTACGTCCCCTCGCTGGTTAATTCTGCCTGTTACATGCAGGGAAATGGGTGTGATTCAGGCAGACATCCCTATAATCCATGAGTTTTACAGCCTATGGGCTTTATTCAAGTGAAGATTTTGCCAATATTTAGTATTTGGACTAATATCCAGAAGCTCCCAACTGAGTGGGTTTTTAAATGCATACATTTCAGTCATGCAACTTCAGAAAAACTGATTTTACTGTAATTGAAATCATGGCTTTTATTCCTACTGGCAATTACCATGAAACTATAGCAACAGTTTTAAGTGAAAAAATTAGGATAATAAAATTACCTAAGGTTGTGTAGCAGCTGGAAACAATGAGTCAGGACTGCCTGACTGGACAATGTTTCCCATATGTCTATGACCTATACTCTAAAAGCAGTTGTAGGAAGATGCTTAGAATAAAGGTTTTTTCAGGTGAGATGTGAAAATTATCATTAATACTTTATGTGACCGTGCAGTGTTTCCTTTGTTTCTTTTTTTTTTCCCCCAGTAGGAGCTGATTTTGTCTTTCCTTTGTAATTTATTTGAAAAGTCTAAAGGCTTCATTTAGAAGATGTTTTAGAATACAGGATTAAAACATTCAAATCAGTACATCTAAAAAGAAGAAGGGGGAAAAAAGTGCAGCAATTTAAATATGGTTTTACGCAAGGATGTGCCTTTCTTTGGAAGTGCATACATACATGTTAACTCTTCTTACTGCAGTTTAGATGTAGTTACTATATCCAAGGCTTCGGGATGGATGATTAAAGGTTATTGTTGCTTGATTCATCTGCTACCTCCCTTCGTCTCCCTCCAGCTGTAACCTGAAGCATGCTGAGATTGTATTTTGGTTTTACCTGTTTATGGAGGGGAGCCCTAAGAGCCTTGCTTGATGAAAAAGTGCATAAAATTTGACTTGAGAAGGCGCTTGGTGCACTAACAATTTAAACAACTTAGTTAGTATTTACACTGAAGCTGGTTTGTGAACTCTTTAAAAGGAACAATGCGCATAGGGCCACGAAACAAATTCTTTGCCTGCCATCTGGACGATCCAGGGCCTGGCTCCAACAGCATGTTAAAGCAGCTGTGAGGGAAGCCACCCAGGAGGGTGTGTTTCCTTCTTGCTGACAGCTGGCATGGTCTCCACTGGCTATGACCAAGTTTTCTGAGATGCTTTGCTCTCATTTTAAATTCTTTTGTGCTCTTAAAGCCAGTTGTGAGGAGAAGGCAATGGACTCAGCTGTGGTTTAGGGGTTTAGCTTACTTTTCCAAGCTGGTAGGTGTCTTTGCTTGTCTGCGGTTCAACTGCAGATGACAGACAGTCCTAAACTCCAAACCTTCCACAGCATCTGGTACCATCTGAATACAAGAAGTGTTTAAATGTGCTTAGAAGCAGGGTAGAATTACTGCCACAGTTTTACTAGAATCATAATAAGGAATGCCTAAATCCCACTACAGTCTACAGCTCTAACATTTAATTTGGAGTTTACATACTTTGATTTGTTCTGTATTTACTTTTCTGTAATTGGTTTAACTCTAATTATAAAGCAGAAAGCCAGACACTGTTGTCCTGTTTTAAGCTAATGATTATAAAGGAAAAGCATGAACAAATTACTAAAATATATGCATGTAAAAATACTAGTGAATTTTAATTGTATAACATAATAATGCTCATGATGATTTTTTGGGGGTTTTTCTTAAATCCAGAATTTTTACAGCAGTCTCACTAAAAATAGTTGCTTTACAGGTGAACAATAAATATGTGCAGGTAGTAAGAATCCTTACATACAAATATTTTTCCTTTTCTAAGAAGTTGTCATCATGTAAGTCTGAAAATAAATGTGCTTGTTTGCAGCAGAGATTGGCTTTCTAAATGTGAGTATGCAATTGCAGACAACAAAGCAGATTTTTAAGATCTTTGAATCAGGGCACTGGGGATTTGAATCTCATTGACTTAAAATCCTGGAGATGCCCACAGCCTGAACTTCTTAATATTAAGCGTAATTTTACTGCACAGTGTTAAAAGTAACATTTCAGTTAGGACTTGGATGAATGTCAGATTAAGAGATCACCAAACCACTGAATCATTTAGGTTGGAAAACACCTCTGAGATCATCGAGTCCAACCTTTGACTGGTCACCCACCACCTTGTCAATTAGACCATGGCACCAACCGTCATCATGTCTGGTTGTTTCTTGAACACCTCTTGGGATGGTGACTTCACCACTGCCCACGGGGCAGCCCATTCCAATGTTTAACAACCCTTTCCATGATGAAATTCGTCTTGATGTCCAACCTAAACCTCCGCTGGTGCAGTCTGAGGCCATGTCCTCTTGTCCTGTCACTTGTTACCTGGGGGAAGATGCCAACTCCCACCTCACTACAGCCTTTGCTCAGGTAGTTGTAGAGAGCAGTAAGGTGTCCCGAGCCTCCTTTTCCCAGATTAAATATGCCCAGCTCCCTCAGCTGCTCCTCACAGGACTTGTGCTCCAGACCCTTCCCCAGCTCCACTGCCCTTCTTTGGACTTTCTTCTAGTGAGGAACTGGACACAGGACTTGAGGTTTAACTCCAGCAGGGCTGAGCACAAGGGGACAATCACTGCTCTGGTCCTGCTGGCCACAGCATTGCTGATACAGGCCAGGGTGCCATGGGCCTTCTTGGCCAGCTGGGCACACGGTGGCTCATGTTTCTNTGTAGAGAGCAGTAAGGTGTCCCGAGCCTCCTTTTCCCAGATTAAATATGCCCAGCTCCCTCAGCTGCTCCTCACAGGACTTGTGCTCCAGACCCTTCCCCAGCTCCACTGCCCTTCTTTGGACTTTCTTCTAGTGAGGAACTGGACACAGGACTTGAGGTTTAACTCCAGCAGGGCTGAGCACAAGGGGACAATCACTGCTCTGGTCCTGCTGGCCACAGCATTGCTGATACAGGCCAGGGTGCCATGGGCCTTCTTGGCCAGCTGGGCACACGGTGGCTCATGTTTCTCTGCTGCCAACCAGCACTCCCAGGCCCTTTTCCCATGGGCCACTTTCCAGCCACTCCTCCCCCAGCCTGTAGCGATGCCGGGCGTTGTGGTGGCCAAAGGGCAGGACCCAGCACTTGGTCTGGTTGAACCAACGGTCCTAAAGGAGCTGCAGTTCCTGCCCCGCTCTGCACCTGTACAGTTATCCTTATACACAGGCCTGCGTTGCTTCCCATCTCACGGAAAAGCTGTATCGGCTGCCGGGGCTTGCTGAGTACCTGAAGCGCCAGGCAGGGCTGGGCTGCCGTCCCTGTGCCGGGCGGGTCCCTGAGGCCGGGCCGCGGTGCCGGCGGTGCGCGGCCGCGCCGCTTCTGCCGCTCGGTCCCGCCCCGTGTCCGGGGCCGG
>VZTI01005468.1:746258-989645 GCA_013397865.1 Struthidea cinerea | reverse complement strand
GAAACAGAAAAATAGAAAAAAAAAAAAAAAAATATATATATATATATATAATTGTTGGCAGTATGAGGGAAATTGTGTGATTTATGGGCACAGCAGGTTATTGGTCATGGTTACTGCTGACTAAGCAAGGACATGAGTGGATGCTGAGGGTGCAGAGGGTTTCGGAGCAGATTTGGAAGACCACATAAGATGGAGTGAGGCAGGTCTGGTGCAGTCTTACTCCTGTTGCCTTTGGGGAGCATTTTCTAGTGTGAACAGGCCCCTGCAACTCGCATCGGTGTTGTCTAGGAGGCAGCTAGGTGGAGTGATCCGGGAAAGGATAAAAAGTGGGCCAGGTAGTGGGCTAAAGCTAAGCAGTGTAGAAGAGCAGGAATTCAGTGTTTCCATTCACTTGCTCCTGATGCTCTGTTGCACCTCTGTCCTCCAACAGATGTCATGTCCTACCTAGAGCTGCAGAGACATGAACTCAGATCCTGCTCCTTTGCTGTGGGCCTGGGTGGTGTTGGAGTTTTATTCACAAAGATGCTGGATGTCCGAAAAGTATTTTACTAGCTTGCTGTTTTTGGAGTTTTGCAGGGCTGCACCCACACCTCGTTCTGTCTTCAAAATAGTTTTGTTTCCAAAACCTGGATTATACCTGCTTAAGGGTTTTTTTTCCATGCTTCTGCAAATCATTGTTCTCCAGAGGTTTTCCACTGCGATGCTGTTTTGGTGGAAGGGTATTGGAATCTTAAGTGATGCCTGTCTGGCTCCAAGTGAGTGGCTTGTGAACCATCACCAGGAGTTCTACTCCACGTGGATGCGGTGTCTGTCATTGTGGGTTGGCTTCTTTTGATGAAGGATGATTGGTTATAACTTGTACCTTCTAAGTAGCAGAAGGCTGACCGTAAATGTAGAGGTGTGGTAGGAAAATGGCTGGAAGTGCTTGTTACTGTCACACTTTACTAAGCAGAGATGGGTGTGTGCTCCAGCAGTGAGGAGTGGTTGACAGAACTGTACTCACTTATGAGTGTTTATTGCCTGTCATTGTTAAGATTTTAATTCTTTTTTTATGGCTTGGCTTCTTATTCCTTAGCCTTCAGTGTCTTGTTATGGTAAAATATGGTAATTTAGGGGAAAAAAAAAGTAATCATGGTTTCTGCTTTTCATAAACGTTCCATGGAACCAAAGCTTGTATCTTGGAGCTTTGCTGAATTGTATGGGTAAAACTGATCTTGCACTGTAGGAATAAGAGTTGAAGTGCTTGGTGTTTCACCTGTGTTGTTAAACCTAGAATTGTTTCCCGTTCTCAAATAATTGGCTATTGTAGTCAAATGTTTGTTTGAGGATGTTTTGTTTAACCATTTCTAATCATGTTTGGACAAATTAATGCTTTCCATATATTACCCATTTTTATTGAATAATAAAAAGTGTTTCCTCTCTTTTTTTCTGAAAGGCTTGTAACAAAAAGAAAAAGGAAACATGGGGAATATGTATCTTTATTGTAGCAATTGATCTGGATGAAGTGACATTTACTTTCACTGAGCTTTTGAAAAGTATAAATATAAGGTAAGTGAGTTTAAGTATGTGAATTTAGATTTCAACAATTAACTCACCAATGTTTTTATAAAGAGAATATCTTAAAAGCATAGTGAATCTTTGTGCATATCAGACTAGCTGATTTTACAATGAAGGTTACTTATAGAAATTCTGAATATATTGATAGACTAGAAGTCTTGCTATCATATTTCAGTTGAGAGAGCAGTGATACTTGTTTGATTCATCTGTGGCTGGCTTCAGTTGTAGCACTCAGCTGATTCTTGTTCTTGCTCTCCCTGTAGCATTCATCAGTTTAGGTTGGTGCAAATTGTACTTAAAATATTTTTCTTTCCCTCTGTGAAGATTTTCCATAAAACCTTTTTCCCAGTGTCCCAGTTTGGACAAATTTGGAGGAAAATATCCTCTGATAGAAGGCAGGTTACAACTACCCTTCCCTCACTAGGTTCAGGAAAAGAAAAAAATTTTCCTCGAAGGAAAGTGAAAGAGATAAAAGCTATTTATTTAACAAACACACAGGAAAGCAATAATAATGCTAAATAATGAATTCTTGTGGAGAGAAAACCTGGGAAGATTTCAGAGTCCTTCTGTAGGTGTGGTCTCTCTCCTCCTCGGAGCTGGGTCAGCGAGGGCCCAACCCCCAGGCCTCCGGGAAAAAATTTTCCTGATGTGTTCAGATGTTGTTGAAACAGTCCAGAAGAGAAGAATAAAAAACCGAAATCCCAGGAAAACAGAGTTCAACTCTCTGTCTCCCGTCAGGAAAAAAGAAGAGCCGAAAAAGCTGGCTGAAAAGCCCAAGGGTACCGCAGAAGCAGAGGAGTGTCTGTCGTTGTCCTTGAAATAATTGCTTTCAAAAGTTCGTTCAGTTTTTTTTTCATCTCTTCCCTCTCAGGCTCAGTTTAAAGGCACAGAAAAGATTGGTGGGCAGTAGAGCAGTGATGTGGGATACACATCATAAGGTCACCCCAAGACACCCAGCATTAGGCTTAGGCTAAATCAAGAAGTGGGGAAAAAAATACTACTCTTCAAGTAGTTTGCCAGCATGCTGCTCTTTCTCAAACATTTTAATGCCAGTCTAAACTTTGTACTTTCATACATGCTTTTTGCTAGCGGAGTGTTACTGTTACATTGTATATTAGCTAAGTTCATAATACAGAAATTAAGATTATAGTATCTGCTTTTAAGGTAAATTTAGGTGGAAAAAGCAATACGCATAGCTTGTGTTAAATTCAGCTAAGTGAAAGAATTCCAGTGCCATCTGCCTAGTAACTGTGCCGTGTGTGGAAAGCATATGCAGGAGCAGAGCCTCTCAATGCTCTAGGGCAGGAGGCTAAGTCCTGGCAATAACCTTGGGCCAGAATATCCTTTTCCTTGAAGTAATCTGTTATGATTAGACTTCTCCATGCCCCCTTCTACCTTGCATCATCTCCCAGAGCAGAGTTACGTCCAATGTTTTGACTTAATCTCTTCAATGCTGACTGCCTTGGAACCGCGTGGCTGAAAGCCAATTGCATTTGTGCAGCGACATTCAGCATGTTCCACCCAAGTTCCACAGACCAACTTGTGCTGAAAACTGAGAGACTTTTTCCCTTGGGGTTTCAAACAGTACACTGTTACTCTGCTGATCGTGATTTTAGCAATACTCAATTGCCTATTAGCCCTGGGCTTTTTGTCAGCTATAAGGTCAAACTGGCAGAGCTTTCTACTAGTCATCTTATCCTCTAGAGCCTTCAGATATATTGGAAAGATCTTTTATTCCATGATAAGAGTTCTTAAATGAGCTTCTGACTGGTTTTGTATCTTGTTTCTTTAATCTGACAAAGATCAAAAAGTCTCTCAGAATATTATATTCTGATAAAGGATCAAAATATATTTGATACAGTTGAAATAGTTGAATATATTTGATAGCTTCCTCCTTTTTAATTTTTAGCAATCTGCTCATTTTAGTTATGAACATAACAAAATGCTTCCTTGATGGCCATAATATTACGTGGATGGGTAGGGAGAGCTTCGATCCCATGTGTAATAAAATTTCCTTGCCCCAATACCTGTTGAAAGACTTGAAATTCCATATAATTCAATGCATTCATCTCAGTTCTCATTCCTAGGTCTTTCTTTAGCATGGATGGAGCCAAGGTTCATGTTCTTAGAGTAGTAGGAGCATTTCTGTAGTAGAACAGGAGAACTGAGAGGTGTGTGTTGGATATTGGTGGTATTACCGGCAGAGCAAGAACAAAGGTGTGTCTAGTCAGCAAATTCTGACTTCCAGAGATAACATCTGTGCTAGGCAAGGAAATTTTTCTTCGGTAGTAGAGCCTGTATTGTGAGATACCTCTGCTGCCAGGTTGAACGGTATTCCTACGTCTGGAAAACGAAAAGGTGGGGCTCAAGATAAACAAGTAACGTTTCCCAAGGCAAGGTTTCAGTCACTGGTAATAATGGTAAGAACATGCTGGAGTCTAGTGAAGTAAGGCAATGGGTTTTCATGGAGACGTGTTTTTGTCTTCTCTTTTTAAAGAGCTATTTCAGAATACTTGTTTTCACGACTTACGATAATGTATCATCTTTTTTTTTTTTCTTTTTTCAGTGTATGCACATTTTTTCAGTTTCTGAAAGAGGTGGATGTTAACATGGATACTGTAAGCACTAAAGTTGATAGCACTGTATCAAGGCTGAAAAAGAAATATGATGTATTATTTGCACTATACCACAAGTTTGAAAGGTAGCGTGTGTTTTTTCATTTTTAAATTGATTTCCTTGTCTGTCAACATTTAAGTATTTGAATTTTTCAAACTGTGTGTTATAGGAGCCCATTTAAACTGTTTGTTCTAGTATATGCAGAACAGTGAAATTGAGCTGTTTACATGCATTAACTAAACACCTCTTACATTTTACTCCATAACTATCACAATGCTTTGTTGAACAATCCCCCTTGTTGCAGTACAAACAGGAGTAAGAGTAGCATGACAAGTTACTGCTACTCACTCTAAGTTTTTTACAGATACAAAGAGGATTGGTTTACTATCTAATTTTTTTTTTTTTTAACATTTTGCCTTCTGAATCACAAAAGACTCTCAAATAGCTCTTAACCTTTGTCAGTAGTAGATCACCCTTTGGCAATTTATAGAATGAAGGTATATATATCCTAGTTTGTTTGTGCATAAACTGAGGTTTTTTTTCTTGAAATGATATGTACCTAGAATAATTGGGAAGCAACATTACACCACAAGGCTTGCAGTGACACTGAAGAAATACTAAAGATTTTTAAATGCCCTTTTATAGAGTGTTTTGTGCAGCTGCAGCACACTTTGCTGTGTTGTACAGAACACTGAGTAACTATGTATAAATCTTGTCTTTCTGGAAGAAAGCAATTTTATTATACCAAGTTAAAATTATTTTGCTGTCTAAGCTTTGACATAAATATGTAAACAACAACATTATTTCAGGCTTGGCGGGGCCATAGTTGATCTGTTGTTAATCTGTTCTTTGAGTCAGCTTTTTTTTTTAGAAGTTAGAAAAATATTTTGTGAACTGGTGTATTTTTTAACTATATTGAAGTCAAAGATATTGCATAGTTCACTTGCAGAAGCGTGTTCAAAAATAAGAATTTGTTTTGATTTTGTAGGACTTGTGGCCTTATTTATCTGGAACAACCTAGTAGTGAGTAAGTTTGATTTCCCTAAATTGTGTTTGTCAAGATAAGATGTAAAATGTGATGGCATTTTGTCTTTTAACCCTTCAGGACTGACCTAAGTTGTTGAGTGTCATGTGTTTACTTTAGATTTAGTGTGGACTTTGAATTTCAACAAGATTATGGGAGATGCAGAAAGTATATATGTTACATATCTATCTATCTATATATTTCTATATATGTGAGCCATTCATTTGTTATATATATTATGTAAGTATATTTTTATAAAAAACATATAGCGTATATATGTGCACATAGAAGTGTATATATAAAGTGTATATATATTATATTGTATTTATATACAAGTATTTTTTTATGTATCTATCTCTCCTCCATGAAGTATTGCCACCCAGTGGCAAATGTCTGGGCATGGTGGAAAAGAGTACTTGGATGGAGAGTGAGCTTCCTAATCATGGCAACAAATGAGTGTACTAAAAGATGCCTTGGCAACTCCCGAATGAGCTTGAGTTCATGCAGCGGGTGGAGAAAAGGGCATTAGTCAAAGGCACAAGAGAAAACAGCTCATAGCAGTTCAGCGAATTGTCTACATTCACTTTCTTTTCTGAGGATGATACAGATATTTCCTGATTCTTGCATGGCTTTACGTACCGGGACTTAGGTTTTTCAAATGTGAGTCATAATTACAAAGGGAGTGGAATGAGATTTTTAGTAAACTTAACTATATGGGAAATGTTGCATGATGTTAAATGGTTCCACAGACTGAAGCATGTTTTCAAACACTGTAGTTTAAATCATTACAGAGCTATCAATGCAAAGTATTTTTGTTTCCCTACAGGATTTCTGCTGAACTCAGTTCTGTATTAGTCCTAAAAAATTACTGGATTACTTTTTTGCTGGCAAAAGGTGAGTTCTGATTAAAACACAGTAATTTTGATGAATATTTTTGAAGTGACTTTGTTTGTTCTACACGTCCAACATGAGACTAGTACCCTTATTTCAAGTAAGTATTGTACAGACCTAGAATGTTTTGATTGCCTGGCTTTTGTAACTACTCAGTAATATTTCTTTATATGCAGTTTGGGTGTTCTTTTCACTGATACTACTTTCTGTTTATAAACATATATATTTAAGCTTTCTAAGATTGCCATGATTTTTTTTCTTTCACTTTAAAGGTTGCCATTCTGTATTTAAGTCTATTCTGAGGTGCTCTGTAGTCTGACAGCATTTTGATAGTGGATAATTATCTTAAAAATTGTTTAAAAATTATTGAAAAATAATTACCTGGCATATTTTTAAAAGTATACTTATATATGTATTATAAACATACATAGTTTTATAGAACAAATTTAATAATAAGTTATTTCAGTAAATCCCTGAAAGCATGTCCTCAGGGTGTTACAAATCTTTCTTGAAAAGGCATCAGTTACAGTTAATGTTGAGTGGTGAAACATTTGTGGTAGTTCATGGAGCTCCTGTCTCATTGCACTCCTCCTAAAAAGGGAATGAATCATGTATCTGAAGTGCTGCTTACTGCAGCAGGTGTGTGTTATCAGTGAAGTGAAGTGTACGCATCCCTGATATCCAAATCGGACTTGGATCAGCTGAGTTTCATGGAGCTTTGTCACTAGAATTCTCCAAGCATAAGCATAGAGCAAAACCCACTAAAGTTTTTTTAACCTGCCTTTTCTTGAGAACAAAGAAAGCTAAAATTTACTAGAAAATAGTTGGAGCTTCAGAACAGCCTGGGTGATGCTTGCTACTTCTGATTGAAAATAAATACAAAAATTGCACTTGTAAGTAGAGTACAGGTAATGATCTGTAGCCGTTCAAAATCACTATCGACTTGCCAAATTTTTCATGGCAATGCACGCTGTCTTGGGATGCCCTTGTAGATCTTCTCTGGCATATGAATCATAATTTGGGAAAAACTGGAATAAAGCAGCTCTAAAAGTGCTCTTCATGCTATTACTTGTGTGACTTTAAAGTAATTTCATATACGTTTGGCAGGCTGAGCATACAGTGTGATAGCATGTTTTGAATTTCTCTTCACTGTATACTAGCAGCTCCTGCTTTCTGAATATTTAGTGGCTTTCAAAAAGCTTGCATAAGACCACAAAAAAAGAAAGCAACGAGGAATTGCACAGAAATAAGAGGTTATTCCTTAACAGTAAAAAGAAAAAGAAGTCAGGACTGAGCACTGAGGGCAAGATTTTGTGCACAGTAATTTTATTTGTGTGTATGCTATCTCTAAAGCCATGAACTTAAGAGCCATAAGTTTTAAAATTGACAGCCTTTTAGTAACACTGGCATCCTGTATGATGCTTTCTGAATTCTAGTGGTAGTGTTTTACTACATGAACTTCCAAAGCTTTGGTTTTCAAAATTACTGCTAAAATTAAGTCAAACATCACAAAAAGGTTTTCTTTACCCTTTGAAATATTTGCAGGTAAAGTGTTGCAAGTGGAAGATGACCTGGTGATTTCTTTCCAGTTGTTGCTGTGTGTCTTAGATTATTTTATCAAACTGTCACCTCCTGCTATGCTCAAAGAACCATACAGTAAGAATTTTTTGGTTTTTGTTCATTGAAGTAGAAAGTAAATTTATTAAATTTCTATTAGTCATGCTAACATTCATAATTAACATCATAAAGCTTCTTAAGCTTATTAAAATGCTTTTTTTTTCTGTTTTAGTTCAATTTAGATGATAGTGAGCTTGAATTAAATTATCTGAATGTGGCAGTATATTTAATATAATTTTTGCTATGTCCTCTGCCCATACAAGTTGTTTAGGGTCTTGTTAAAACAGCAGGTTTAATTTGGTAAAAGAGTTCAGGTTCTGGGTAGATTATAACTGAGAACTATTATTTAGGTTTGTCTTGAGTTACAAAAGGAAAATGTGGTGCTATGACTCTTATTTCATTGATGTGTAACAGCATCACAACAGCAGAAATGTGCAAGATACTGGACTGTACAGATATTTAAAACAAATGGATAAAACAGTGGATAGCAGCTCAAAATACAAGAGTAGAGGTAAAATGTAGACAGCTTTGCTTTTATTACATCCTGTTTGCTATTGGAAGTGTCACTAAGTAAAAATAAAATGTGTCTTCTCTATAAAAACTTCTATTCAGCAGTAAGTTTTTATCCATCAAGTTTTTATACCTAAAACTTGGAAAACCTCACTAGAAGGGTAGAGAAAGTAAATATTTATAGTAACTTCAAAGACAGAATTCTATTTGAGTTAACAGTTTTATTCAGCAAACTGTGGAATTAATATACTGAAATATTTGGAGCCACAGGATGTGACTCACTTTTTTTTTCTTTACTAATTAGTTTATCCTCTTCTGGGTCAAGATGCAGCCCTAGTATATTTAGCCTAAATCTATTTGCTTTATTTCTTTCTTTGGCAACTAAACATCCACCTAGGTTGTAATGTCATAGAATAGATAAGATATTCACTACTATATTCTTAAAATTCTAAGTTTTAGAGGATATTTATCTGACCTAGTGATTATTTGTTGCAGGTAAGAACAAATAACCTTGCTTTTATTCTAAAGTGAATGTCAATAAAGAGTGGGAAAGGATGGACTAAGGACAAGCAGATCCCTGCTTTCCTCCAGTACTATTTTGAATTTAAATTTGTCCTTCCTAGTAGGACAGACATATATGCTGCTCCTTATTTCCAGTGTTAAAAAGCAGATCCTTTTAAAAAACCACTGAATTGAAACTACCCGGTTTTGAATTCTGTTCATGCTGATTTATTTTTTCATAGTGAAAGCGTGCGGAATAGGAGCTTGTTATTAGAAACAGTTTGGTTCTGTGCATCATATCTTGAAAAAAAAATGCTGCCACTTGACACTAAATTGCTGATACGGGTCTCACTGTCCTAAGTGCAAAGCACTGAGTTTCTAACGTGAAGCTGTGTAAGAACGGTCAAACAGCTCTGCATTCTTTGAGAAAATAACACAATGTATTGTTCAAACCCTCATGACCAAGGGGCCTCGTGTTGTATTAAATGATGTCAAGGTTTATGATCTGACTCATGCTGAGGGGATTAAGATGCAACCACCCCTGCAGTGTAGTTTGTCAGAGTTTCTCAGAACAGTTGTCAAATGCAAATGAAGTTACAGGTGAGAACAGCATGCTGATTACAGTGTCAGGTTTAAACCAAATATTTAATCATATTAATGTATGTTATTAATATAATTTGCATATTTCAGCCACTGAGGCCATCTATTTTGAGTTTAGAAAAATGAAATATTTTCACCTTGCTGTATTAAGGTTTTTTGCTATCTTCTTCAAGGTGAATTTGTTTGTTTCTGCTTGTGTGTCTGGGGGTATTTGGCGAGAGGAGGAATTCCCTCCAGGACCATATTCCAGGTTCCTACCAGCACTTATGTCCTGCATTGATTTATTGTCCTTCAGCTTCTTGTTTTATACTTCTGTAGAAACAGAAAAAATAGTAACTCATCTGTGAAAAGATAAGGCTTTCTTAGCTTCGCAAAACTGATTCTCATTTAAAGCTACTTGCAGAAAGTACTGTTACGTTCTGTGTAGAGTAGCTTCTTAAAAACAAAATGTCCAAATACTGATAGAGGAATTTAAAAATTAACTTTCTTTTTGTACATGTCTCCTGTAATGAAGGTTTCCCACCTAGCTAAATGGATGAAAAGGAAAATATATTTAAGGGGAAGACCTGAAAAAGTATATACGAAATAGAATCTTCTAGGTTTAATAATGTAAATTTCTTCTTTCTTAAGATGGCTCTAACCTTGTGATGGCTCTGAATATCTTTCCAGAGTCTTCTGTGTCTGCAGTGACTGTAAATGGTTCAGCTCGCACTCCAAGAAGAGGTCAGAACAGGAGTTCACGTACTGCAAAGCAGCTTGATACTGATACAAAGATTATCGAAATCCTTTGTAAAGAGCATGATTGTAATTTAGAGGAGGTAATGCCTGCGCTTTAAAGTCTGATAGATCTTGCTGCTAGGCTCCATCTGGAATATGGATTTATTTAAATGGTCTTTTTAAAAAATGTCATTATTTGTGCCGGATTAACTCTTCTGTCGAGTAGTTACCTTCAGTAGTGAAGGTATTCTACCATTCTATAGTTTCTCTAGTCAGTAGTTTAAAAAACAAACCAAAACCACCCAAAACAAGCCCTTTGGTGTGGGTGATAATTTTGCCAGGGTAACTGAATTGTGAAGAATGCAATATGAATTAACAGGCTGATCACAGCATGTAGCATATGGATGCAGGGCTGCTCTGATGGGGTTTCACAGCTGTATCCCATGATGAGAAAATGTATGCAAAAAGCACATTGCTTCTGTGGGAGATCTTAAAAGACCCCATTCGCCTTTTCCTCTGCTATTAAGTCTATTTCTGTGTAGAAAGGACTGATTTTTGAATATCCAGATGGATGATGGAAGCAGAAATATGAGAGGGCTGGAAAGACTGCAGTTCTTTTCCAGTTTAATCACTTAATATTCTAGCAAAGGATTGCATTTGCATACTGACATATCACTGTGTTTTGGATATATAACAAGTTTCATTCTTGCTTTATTGAAAACAAACCACAGTGCATTACAGAAATGTTTCAGTTTCTTGATTTAAAGATGCAAAAGCAGTGTATGCATGGCTGACTCTCTATGTTGCTAATGTTATATTTTTTTCCTTTTTTTTTAGGTCAAAAATGTGTATTTCACAAGCTTCATTCCTTTCTTGAATTCTGCTGGTATTGTAGCTTCAAATGGACTACCAGAGGTAAGTGGAGGAATTTAAGACAGTGTGGTGGGTAGACCCTGGCTGGGTGCCAGGCACCCACCAAAGCCACTCTTTTACTCCCCTCTGCAATTGGATGGGAAGAGAAAATACAACAAAAGGTTCCTGAGTTTAGAAAAGGATGGGAGAGAGATCGCTCGCCAAATATCATCACTGGCAAAACAGACTCAGTTTAGGGATGTTAATTGAATTTATTGCCAACAAAATCAGAGCAGGATAATGAGAAGTAAAATAAATGTTAAAAACACCTTTGCCCCACCCGTCCTTCCTTCCCAGGCTCTACCTCCTCCCCATCAGCACTGCCAAGAGATGGGGAGTCAGTTTATCACATGTTCCTGCCACTGCACAGGGAGAGGAGTCGTTCCCCTGCTCCAGTGGGGGGTCCTTCCTACAGAAGACTGTCCTTCATGAACTTCTCCAACATGAGTCCATTCCACAGGCAAAAGTTCACTAACTGCTCCAGTGTGGGTCACTTTTGCACAGGGTGCAGTCCTTCAGGCACAGCCTGCTCCAGTGTGGGTCCCCCACAGGCTCGCAAGCCCTATCAGGAAACCTGCTCCAGTGTGGACTCCTCTCTCCATGGGTCTGCAGGTCCCTGCCAGGACCCTGCTCCATGGAGTCACAGCCTCCTCTCAGGCATCCACCTGCTCCAGTGTGGGTTTCTTCCACAGGCTGCAGATGGATCTCTGCATCCCTGTGGTCCTCCATGGGCTGCAGGGGCACAGCTGCCTCACCATGGTCTTTACCATGGGCTATAGGGGAATTTCAGCTCTGGCACCTGGGGCACCTCCTGCCCGTCCTTCTCCACTGACTGTGGTGTCTGCAGAGTTGCTTCTCTCACATACTCTCACACCTCTTTTATCAGACAGCAATTGCTTCTGTGTAATAACTTTTTTCCCCTTCTTAAATATGTTACCACAGAGGCACTACTATAATTCCTGACTGGCCCAGCCTTGACCAACAGAGAAGGTCTGTCCTGGAGCCGGCTGGCATTGGCTCTGCCGGACATGGGGGAAGCTTCTGGCAGCTTCTCACAGAAGCCACCCCTGTAGCTCCCCGGCTACCAAAACCTTGCCGTGCAAACATAATACAGACAGTTCAACAACAGTGTTTTACTTCATGCCAAATTACTTAAGATGCCCTTTACGCTTTGATGGAGTTCTAATAGGTTCTTCTAAAATCATCTAGCAAAATGAACTGTTTTTCAGGAATGTGGGTTAGCAGGGATTCCAGTATTCGTAAGGTATATTTATCTTATACATTTGAATTTAATAAATGAATCTCCTGAGGCTAAACCAAGCTTTGCTCAAAGCAAAAAGCTTTTGCTCAAAGCAAAACATAAGAGTTGCATATCCATGACCTTGGTAAGGCCATTCATCTAAAATACAACTATTACAATATTAGGTCTCTGAAGTCACTCAATAAATGCTTAAAGTCTTAAATTACACACCTTAATTTAAATATAAATGAGACATGTTATTGTAGTGTTGTTGGAAAGATATCCAAAAGATTAGTCTCAGTTTCACAACTTGGCAGAGTTTGGACTGCTGTGTCTGTGGGGAATTACTTTCATCTTGCTGAGCTGTAGCCTGGATGCAGCAGACTACCTCTATGCAATTGCATCCAGAGTGCATTTTATTGGGTAACTTCTTGCAATGTGTTTACATTCATCGTTCTTAAAAGAGCAAGTTTAGCTGTGTGTCATCAGCAGATGTGGTAACCTGAAACTAAGCAGCTCTGAAGCTGATCAGAGCAATGAGTCTGCAGGGTTCAACCAGGTATATCTTCTGTTCAGTGTCATAGTGTGTTGGGTGGGGAACAAAGTACAGGACTCACTGAAGAGCTTAATCTCTTCCTAAATTAATTTCAGGGTATCAGTTGCCTGTTTAGACTTTTCAATTTATGTGTGTATGTATAGTTGGGAAACTGTATATGAACTTCCAGGCAAAGGTCATTATACAGCTTATTCTTGAATCACAGGGTTTTCATCCAAGGCCGCTCAACTTAAGCATAATATCAAAATTATTAGCCTAAGGACTGGCTGGTGGAAAATTCTACAAAATGATGCATTTGAAGAAAAATACAGTCACATGATCTTTGCTCCTTAGCCTTGAGTGTCAGAGCAGAAAGTTAGAGCTGTATTTCAGAGGTAGTTGGTTCATACATGTAATCAGCTAACCAATAATTGTGGATGAGATCATCAGTACAATAGCTAATAATGTGGCACATATAAATTGACTTTTTTCATTAAAAACCACTGAGCTTTTGAAAGATTTTAATGTTCTTTCCAAAGCAAGAGAAGCTTTTGAGGCTTAATGTTGGTATTTTGTCTTTACCATGTGTTTGCTGGTCAGGCTTTATGCACTGATGAATATATTGATACGGAACTCTTATTTTTGACTGAAGGTTTCTTCCTTAAGTTAGCCCAGTTGTCTAAGAGCTGCTGGTTTTTTGAGAAATTTATGAACTACTGAAATGTTTTAGATGAAAAGAATGCATGAGCCATTAAGAAGGTAATGAAAAATGAAAATATAATTAAGTTTCTAAGTAAAAAGAATTGTGATAATGAGAACTGAAATATAATCTTTGGTTTAATAGACCTAATCTCAAAATTTTAACTGTGACATCAGCTTGGAGCAACTCCATTTGGCAAAGGTAGAGAAGAGGGTAAGGAGCAAAGCTGTGTGTAGGAGGTATTTGTAACTTTATCTCTCTTGGGACCAAGAGTGGACTAATTCGGGTTCATATGCACTGTTGCCTGTTTTTCTAGCAGGAGTTTGCCAGAGCACAGCATCATTTAATGTTCAGGGGCTCAGGGAGCAGATAATTGAAGTGGCTGCCTACTTCTGCACGAGCACAGCAGCAGATTCAGAGGCCCACATAAAAAAAATTGCAGACTTCCAGTTAATGTTAGTCACTCAAAGTAAAAATAAAACGAAGCAATTAAAAAAAAATTTAAAAAAAAATCCAACAAACTTCTGCATGCAAAGTGAAGTCATATCAATATGGGATTTAGTCAATTAAGTAACTTTTAACAGTTATTAAAAAAACTACAGTGTGTGTATGAAGTCTATTTTTGTAGTAATAAGCATGTCTCTTAAGAGCTACTCCTGTGCAAATATATTAATATAAAATGAGGAAACTTCTACTGAGAAAAAAAGGTTTGGGTTTAGGCCTTGTTGTCCAAACCAGCAAAGACAGGGACTGAACAAATTGCCTGACAGCTGTTCTTAAAACTAGCATTTTACATTTCCTGCTCTTGGAGACACTCGTTTTTCTGGAAGGAAGGATTTAAAAGCATGGAAATGCTAGTTTGGTTTGCAGGTCTGTTTCCTACTCTGGCTATTTTTCCAGTGTCAAGACCTACATTTCTTAAAAAATTCTTATGATCTTGGATTGTTTCTCTTATAAACAGTAATTTTCCTCTGGGTATGTTTCAGCTGTTGTGTAAGAAATAACTTTGTGAGCTCCAAGGTCATTCTTTTAGCATTTCAGCATTGTAATCATGAGGTAGGAGTAACTTATGTTATTCAGTAAATTGTCAAACTTGTTCCTGTAAAATAAATTTGGGTTTTTTTCAATGTCTTTTTGAGGTTGAAGTTATCTTGAAACAGTATGACGAGCTCTATCTCAAAAACAAAGATATAGACGCGAGACTATTTCTGAACCACGATGAAACCCTGCAGCCCGACGTCATGCCATGGTAATATTTCCAGTTACTGCTCTCATTCTGTAACAGAAAATGCAAACTTGTGTTGCTCTCTGCCCCCTTGTGTTATAAATGGAGATCTCTGTATCCTGTTGACCTACTGGCTTTGTAGTTCAGCTAAGGTATTTCTGGCATCACCAGCCTTGCTTTATATCATCACTTAAGTAATCAGAGAACATGCGACTGTGACTGCCTGAAATGATTTGGAAGCTCTGCTCTAATTCTTACTCTGTGCAAGGCCCAGGGAAAAGCTGAGGAATCGTGAGGAGGAGGCATGTCATACTAGCTGATTAGATGTGCCAGAGGTTGTGTTATGGCTCTGAAGGCAGCTGGCAGTGAATGGCTTAGATGGTGGATGCCCCATCCCTGGAAACATTCCAGATTAGGCTGGACAGGGCTCTGAGGAACCCCATTTAATTGAAGATGTCCCTGCTCATTGAAGGTGGATGGGACTAGATGGCCCTCAAAGGTCCCTTCCAACCAAAACCATTCTATGATTGTTTGATTTTATCTTTTTTTTCAGTCTTGCAGTTAAATGTAATTACAGCAATTTCTGAGAATTCAGCATTTCTATAACTTAATGTGACCTCACCATGTGAGTCTGAATTTATCTATGCTATGAAAATACACTAATTTAAAATTGGATTAAAATGGAACTAATACTATCTCTACATATAAATTAAACTGTTTGTAAATAGAGTTCTAGAAAAGGAAAAAAAGCTTGGAAGGAAACTTTAGAGGTTGTCTAGTCCAACATCCTGCTCAAAGCAGACCTACTTGGGAATTTAAACAACTGGAGTGTTCGGACATCTAGATTGTCTAAAAATCTGTTACTCATTTTTCTCTTCAGATTAATAAGTCTTTATAGAAAACACTGTCTTTTGAATTGCATTAGTTCTTCATCAGTCTATTTTCCATTTATGTAGCTCACAATTGGAGAGGACACCACTAAAAAACAATACGGATGAGGAAATCAATATTATGCTTCCACAGACTCCTGTTCGGTATGAGTCTTTCTCTTAAATGTGTTCTTTTCTTTAATATTGTAACTAGAAATACTCATTTTAGAGTAGGCTGTTTTAAGGAACTGTGGGCTTGGTTTTGTTGGTTTTTTTTCCATAAACCATACTGTAGTTCTGAACATTGACACTTTATAGTAGATATAAAGCCCTCTAACAGTGGCAAAGATGCTTCCTTTTAAAGCTCTTGACATTAAGGTAGTCGAGGAATATGAAGTTTCTGCATTGCTAAAAATTTTATATGTGCTAAACTAAGTTTGATCTTGAGAGAAAGTGTAGTGATATTTAGATTCTCTCCATCCGCTCTTGGGCTTTGCTCTGAGTTTTCCAAAACTGATGCTATTTAAGGCAGTTCACGTGAAGGCCTATTCACCAGCACTGGTTTTGGGCTGTAGTAACTTTTTCATGAAGCCACGGAAGGGTCAGTAGATGGCAGCACAGTTTTGATCACCAGCTTAGAGCGGAGAGTGTATCCTTAGCTCTCCCTGATTAAACAGAACCCTGTATAGGATGTGCTGAAAGCACCATGCTTATTGCTTTGAATTACCTTACAGTGACGTATTTCTGAACTTAGACTCATAGAATCTGCTTTAAAGCCCCCTGAAACTGAGCGAATCCAATAATTTTTATCAGTGGATTTGTATCTGGTCATTTATATAGAAATTAGTATGTAAAAAAAGGGTGTAAGTACTAGTTCAGAGCATAATGATGGTGTGTTGTATGTTTTCATTTTATGTTTTTCCAGTGTTCTTATGCTTTTCCTTATCATTAGTAGAGTTCTGGCTGAAGTGATTTTACCAATACCTTGTAAAAAGTATATTAAGGAAAAATGCATCTTTGCACTGCTACAGTTGTAATGATTGAACACGTTTTTCTTGGTTTTGCACTTGTTTGACTGGTGATATGAGGCAAATTGAGGTTAAGTGATACAGAAATTTAAAACAGACAAAGACAAAAAATTCTACCAAAAAACAAAAACCACAGTGAAAAATTCAGGCAGTAACAATACCACAGAAGAATCAAACTATTTCTTAGGTGTTAAGCCATTCTTTCGGTTATGAAAATTATCACAATCTGTATGTAAATAATTAGATAAATTGCATTGTTAGAATCCATAATAGTTAGCACAGTGCAATAGATTTTCCCAACAGTTTGTTTGATAACTGGAGTGAGAACTGAAATCATAATTTTTATTGTGTGGGGATTTGCTGTTCACTTTCTGGAAGCTGTAAAGCCAACCTTAATGCTTATTATGCATTTTATTGTGTTTTTCCAGAGCGGCAATGAATAACATTCAGCAGCTGATCATGATTTTAAACTCTGCAACTGATAAACCATCAGATACTCTCATCATGTATTTCAATGTAAGTGACTACAAAGAAGATTGGTGTAAGATTCTTAGAATTATCACTCAAGCAAAATGTACACCTGTAGATCTGATGCACATGTTTTTGAAGGAGTAAATTTTTATTGGGTTGGTTTAAATGTAATCATTCATTGTAGAAAGCACTTCTCTCTAACTGTTGTGTACTGGAACCTTATAAATGCTTAAATACTTTAGTCACTGAGCTAAATATTAAAATTCTTATATGTATGTATTGAATGGGAAAAAAGGGGGTATAAAAGGGAAACAAAAAAGAGAAAAACATGTACTGCACTCTTTCAAATACTCGTTTTTATCTATGTTGATGACCTTATTGAGAGGTGTTACAAAGGGAAGCAGGACTTTTAATCATTTAAATGATTAAAATGTTTTTGAAGTAAAATGTCTTTTCTTTGTCTTTCCTTCCCCTAATTTGCTGCCTGTACTTTTTTAGAATTGCACAGTGAACCCTAAGGATAGTATCCTGAAAAGAGTGGAAAGTTTTGACCACATCTTCAAAAAGAAATTTGCTGAAGCAGTTGGACAGGGATGGGCTGAAATTGGCTCACAGGTAGGTATTTGGGTTGAATATCACTCGTTTGAACTGTTAGTTAGCACTGGCTAATGTGAGACCTGACTTACTGACCGTCCTTATTCGGTGCAGCTCAGTAAAGGTAAAAAGTAACAGTATTCTTTTCAAATTGAGGAAGCACTGTAAAGATAGTATGT
The DNA here is from genome assembly GCA_013397865.1 of Struthidea cinerea. Taxonomy (NCBI): domain Eukaryota; kingdom Metazoa; phylum Chordata; class Aves; order Passeriformes; family Corcoracidae; genus Struthidea; species Struthidea cinerea. Next base: position 971,859 of record VZTI01005468.1, on the reverse strand, counting down.
AACAAATTCCCATTAATGTATAAGGAGCAATAGGAACTGGGTGAAAGTATGTTGGAAGTACTGTACTGAAGAATGGGAAAATTGCTGGCTAAAATACATTAAGTGAAACGTATATTTGCATTCATTAAGCTAACTTGGCCTAATACTGCAAAAGGTGACCCACTTCCTTATAAAATCAGGAGGGCAGCTGTGCTTTCAACAAGGATTTTGGAAAATAAATCAAATCAAGTTTGTACTTGACAGTCTCCTTCCTGTCTGTCAGCCCTGCTTTTTATCCTGTTAGTGTGAATCAACGTGAACACAGTTCATGTTGTTACACTTGGTTAAACCTTTACCAAGACTGGTTGAGGTAGTCACACACCTTAGTGTAGTCCTTGAGGTCTCTCCGATGTTATTGGCAAGTGGAACTGGGGACAGTAACTTCTTTATAGTGGCTCTGTCAAAAACTGGAATGTTCTGGATTGTTAAAACACGAGACTCTGCCTGTTGTAGTCTGTTAAAACTTCTTGTAATATTCCTTAATTTCTCATTCTAACAGAGGTACAAGCTTGGAGTGCGTCTGTATTACAGAGTAATGGAGTCCATGCTGAAGTCGGTAAGTTTAGTACTGCTATCTTAGCCCTGGCGGTACATCTAGAAATTTCACATAAGAATATTCACAAGTTTGGTCCAATTTATTTCAGGAGGAAGAGCGCCTCTCAGTGCAGAATTTCAGGTACTTGTCCCTAACTTGTTATTGAAGTCTGCTATTTTAAGTTTTGGGACAAATACTGATAACTTCCTTTCTCTTCAGCAAACTTCTGAACGATAACATCTTCCACACATCTCTTCTGGCGTGTGCTGTTGAGGTTGTCATGGCTACATATGGCAGTAAGTTAAATCTAAAGTCTGGTACTCAGTGATAATTATTACCATCTATTCTAATCTCTAAAATAGAGTAAACAGCAAAAAAAACGCCCAAAATGCAAAAAGCAACTCACTGAAATGTCTGAGCTAGCAAAGAGTCAATACATACAAAAAAGAAAAAAGATCAAAAGTGGAAGAATGTAGAATTTGTGATAATTTTAGTCTGTTTTCCCTTCAGGAAATGCTTCACAAAGTGACAGTACCAGTGCTGAAACAGACTTGTCTTTCCCATGGATTCTCAATGTATTTGATTTAAAAGCTTTTGACTTCTACAAGGTGATCGAAAGCTTTATTAGAGCAGAGCCCAGCCTCACACGGGAAATGATAAAGCATCTGGAACACTGTGAACATCGAATTATGGAGTCTCTCGCTTGGCAGTCGGTAAGTGACACTTTAAAGTAGTATTTGCCCTTGCATAACATGCTTACCTAGAAAAAAAGAAGTCACGCCCAACTCTATAAAATAAGTTGTAGTCTTACTGAGATTTAGTTGTAGAAAAATAAATTACGAGAGCAAAACAGGATAAGTTTTGGCATGTCTTCTGGTTTTAGAAAAAAAAGAGGGTATCAGAGGAGGAAGTCAACAGAGCTCTGCTGATTTACGTGATTGTAAACCAACATCATCTTACTAGTCTGGCACAAATCGTAAGGGTAATACCCTTAACTGTGCTTTGGTACCAAAGTCGGCAGTAAATTCTATGCTTTTATTTGAAAGTTAATTTTTATCCAGTTGCTATTCCTACTTGGCAATAGCACCGCAGTTCTGGGCATCTGATACGTTTGCTAATAGTACTTAAAATATTGTTTTGCATTGTCGTTTGCATTTCAGTCACTTAGGTATTTTTGGATGACATTAAAATAAAATGCTGGAAGGTTGGGTTGTTTTTTTAGGCTGTATTTCAGTAAATCAAACATTGTTTCTTTTCATTGTTTGTTACTTATAAACCAGAAATTGTCTATTTATTCCGCAAAGCAGGAGACTATAGAGACTGGTAATTTTGACCAGAGAGACGTAAAGCAACCACTTAAGAACCCATCCTATATCTTTTAGTTCTGGAGAGGAAGGGGTATTTTAAGAGGCAGACACTATTTTGGGAAACTTTGCAGTCATGTAAAAGGCGTTTGAGAATTGTAACCTTAAGAGGACAAAAGACAGAGGTACAAATACCAGGGTTTGACTCTCTCTGAGCAAAAGTGACTCCTGCTACCTTCTACAAACCAGCTGGAAGCCAACATACTGATCAGCAGAATGCCATATCCACCAGTTTCTACCCAATAACTCAAAGGAGGCATGCAGGATAATCTAATTTAGACCTGGGCTTTCAGACTGGAAAATCCAAAGAGTTGTGTTTTCAAAAATTATGGGCATTTCAGGCTTTTGTGAAATGAATTATTATGTCGTCAACAAGCACAGGACTATTTTAGGTTTTTTTGAGTGCTCTGCTTGAATGTATTTTAATGTTTTGAGTCTCTCTTTTTGAGTTTCTAGAGGGATGTGTTTGGTACTGTTTGGGGGTGGCTGATCTGAGTGTTAATAGCATGGAATAGTTCAGTTGGAAGGGGCCTTAAAAAAAAAAAGATCACCAAATGGCAGAGAAATATGTGGAGCCCAGTGGTGGGAATGAAAAGAAATGTGCATGACATGTGTCCAAGGGCCCTGCTGCTTCATTGACCTCCATATCCCCTGGCCTGGGTCTCCCCAGGCTCCAGACAGCGAGTGTCTCCTGTTGTTGGAGGCTTGGCACCAGAGGGCACAGCAGGTTTCCTGCAAAAGCTGCAGGACTCTGTGGCAGCCAGGCACCGCAAGGTCCTGTGCTGGCCTCCATTGCCTCCTCTGGCTGCCCATGAGGGGAGGAAGGGCTATGAGCTGTAAATAGCAGAGTGCTCAGGAGAGGAGGAGGAGTACTGAAGCATTTTCTATGCCAAAATGTCTTGCTGAGTCTTTGGGTCACTGCAGCAAAGGACCTGAAGGCCCATACAGAAATGTAAGGCCATGAGTCCTCTAGCGTGGAAAATCTACCCCTTCCTCACGTCTCAATATTGGCTGGTTTTGCCTGAAGAGTTTAATTTATTAGAAGCAGGAGAAAATGCTTACCTGGCTAACTCAGGAGGTTATTGAGGTATCGCAGAAAGGCTCAGCTAGTGAACAAAAGAATGGTTTACTATGGTTTACTGTATTCTTCTGCAGTTCCTTATCTGGGTATTGTCTCCATGCAATGGTGTACAAGGTTTGCAAGTGTCAGCTTAATTAGCAATTCCCTCAAGAATGGGCAGGCAATTGGAGAATTGTAGTTCATACCAGTAAATACCTCTTGATAATACACTTGATAAAGGAGGAGAGAAAAGCCAGGTGCCGCCTTCTTACTCGTAAAGAATGTCTCACCATAAGTGGTTGCCTTGGGTTAACTTTAAGCAGTCCAAGAAAGATGGAATCTTGAGAAAGATCAGGTGTCCTCATATGGTTAGAGAGTGGTTTTGGTTTTTGGGGGGTTTTCTGTTGGTTTTTGTGGTCCACCCCCCCCAAGTGTTAAAATGAAGAAGAAAAGCGTGGAATGAGTAAAGCTTATGCAAAAAAAAAAAAACTCAAAAAATCTAGCTTAGTAAATAAGAATAGAAACTTCTGAAAAACGTTTATTTACAAATATTTGTGTAATGCAACTTTGGTTTCCCCACTTACTTGCTATGTATTTTTGTTTAGTTCTTGTGTCCTTCACCCTCCCAGGTAGCTCATTTCATTACAAGGCTTGTCTGCTTCAGTCTTTGCTCATTCTTCTGACTGCTTTAAAAAGCAGGACTTCAATGAGAGATTTAAAAGGACTGAGAAATTTAATACAGAATAGCTTGAATTTATTGTAGTTTTACTTGTCACAGAGCTTTTGTGAGGAAAAATGCCTTGTATAATTTCTCTGAAAAAAAAGTCTCAAGGGCATCTGACCTTTACCTGACTTTGGAAGCTGTATCAAGTGAATGTAAAAGATTCTGGTTTTTACTGTTTTCTGAAGATAAAAAATTACTCCTTAGCTACTCATTGTGAATATGTTTATTGCTTTTGCATAGCTCGCTGATTTAGTCATCTGTGCTTTAGGAAGGAAATGAAACTTTTCTAGGTCATCCTTTCTTTTAACAACAACAAAAAAAGCATAGCTAGACAAAATAAAGGGTGGAAACTAGTTGAAGGTTCTTCTCAATAATTTTTGATTTGGAAAAGGGGCAAGTACATACTGACTAAATCATGTGAAAAGTACTTCCTTTTTCTTAAATCCTTGCTGAACCCTGAAAGGAGAAGTCCCATTTAAGCACTCAAATATTTACCAGTGAGGTTATGATGCTTCCAGATGAAGATTATGTGGAGATCATATTAGAATATGTTAATAGTGCTGCATAATTTTTATTTGCAAAATAGAAATACACTGTACAGTATTCTTTTTTTACTTGGAGTTTGTACTCACAGTATTTTGAGCACTATTTTGATTTCGTAACTTTAAAGGGAACTGAAATTACTTTAGACTCAAAGATGCTGAATAGCCTTTGCTTCATTTTTACAATATTTATGGAAATATGATTTAAACAATTCCATGGTTAAAATCTGTTTCCTATGAAAGGGATAGCTTGTTACCTGCCAGCCTGGGAGTTCATGCTCAGCCTTTTCCATAATTCTATCAGTTGTGGCCACCCAAAAAAGTCATTGTTTTGAATATCTCAAATGAAGATTATGTGAACAAATTCTAGAATATCTGAATTTCCCTTAGAGAAGGCCCTGTCAACTGCCATGTTACATCTTTGACTGGAGTGTTTTTGCTGTTTGCTGCAGTTTGTTAGGGATAAACAAGGAAGAGCAGGTTTTCAGTGCAAGCAAACCAAACACAAAGTCTGTCAGTTTTCAATCTATTTTGAGTGAAATACTTGTGGGTTTTCTTGGTTTTGCTGTGCCATTCAAGGAAGTAAATGCCAATGGCGTATCTTTGTTATGTGTATCTGCAAAGTATTTCCCTGCCTCTCAGCTTCCATTCTGCTCACAAGCTCTGAATGGGGAGGTACAAGCAAGGTACTGTGTTTTTCACGCTGCTGCTTAGAGAATGTGCTTCTTGGAAATGCCCTTCCACAGGTACAGTATTGGGGTAGTGAAAGGGTCTTGTTCTTCTGCACTGGAATTGCAGGCCAACCACAGCCTTGCCTGAAGATAAAGCACGTTAGAAGAGACAGAAGCGCTCCACACTTTCATGGTTAGCTCTGCAGACTGTTAACTTGTTAACTCATCTATGTGAGCACTAGGAGTGTTTTCCAAGGGGTATTTCTCTTAGGACTGCGGTTCTAAAAGGTTATGTGGTAGCTCTTGCTGTTAACAGGGATGAGGGTCAGCTGCATCACCACCTGCAACCTGCCAACAGCTCAGAACAGAATGCGAAGGTTTGTTGTGGCAGGCTAAAGGGAGTTCATTCACAGCCTGATTTGGTCTGGTAACTTCAGCTGTGGTTTTCATGTTTGTTTTTGTGTGAGTGACAAACAGGTGTGAAACCAAAGCAGTGCATGGCACTGCAGCTGTTGACACTGTAGCCTTCTTTGGCTGTATTGCTCTTTAATACATGCTGTTCTAATTAGTGTTTGTATTTTTCAAAGGAGGGGGGAACACCAGTATTGATACCTGTTGTGATTTGGAGTTGTAGTATGTTTTGGAGTTTTAATGATTGATGAAAGATAAAGATGGCTTCACGAAGTTACTTCTCTTAACGGTTAAAATATGATTAGAAGTAGACAAGTGTGCTTTGCTTTATTTATAACTTCTTTCATGTGGCATTGCTTAAACTGTGCTCCGTAATGTTTCTCCTTTTTTAGCTTCTTCTTTTCTGTGGTTTCTATTGTCAATTCAGCATTTGCGATGAAATCTGCAGTATTGTTTTATCACGCATCAGAACTTGATGTTTGCAATAAGTATTTGTCAGCTAACGGTACAGTCGGTGTTTATACTTAAATACCTCATCCCACACCAAAGGCTTCTGTTGGTTTTAAATGATGCAGCTCATTGCGGCAGAAGTGCCTTCGTGCTCAGAACCATGTATTCCCAAAGAATATATTATTGCATTAATATGACAGACCCGCTGAGCTGGAATAACAGCAGACCTACTTTGAGCATGCATTAAGGAGAAAAAATATTAAATAGGTACGTTTAAGATTCGCATAAAAAGCGTTAGACAAATCCAGGTCATGGTAAAACCTGCGAGCAGTTACAGGCCAGCTAGTGCTCCTTTGTACTTTGGAATAGTACAGGCTTAGCTATGCAGCCTCCTGGTCTTTGACTGTACAAGAACACACTTATTGTAGAGCTCACTGTTCTCGAGTGCTTAGTGCCTCTTTCCTTGGGTGCAGTGTACAGTTTCAAATTAGGTTTCTGTGCTCTTTGTAAGGAGGAATTGAGCATCTAGAAAGGGGAGTTAATATATTTTCTTGTGGTTTTTATCCTTCTCAGTAGGGTTTTCTGTTAGGTGAGTTTGAAGTCCTACAGCTTCTATGAAGGTAGGTGTCTACATGCAGTTTAAAGTCCTCTTTGGTTTTGACATCTTAAGTGAGTCCTTTTAAATGAGGAAGGAGTAGGAATGGTCACACTGTTAACATTTGATACATTAGGTTACTGGATAAGTGGTTTACTGTTGTGTTAAAAGAATGAATCTAAAATCTAGTTGATAGGCAGCGAGGGCTGGGTATTTGGGGCTGAGTTTGTACTACTGGCCTCAAAGGGACAATAGTTTGGGCTTAAGTATTGCCCCACAGTCATCGGGGTGTTTCATTGGTAACGTGTTCCCTGGCCTGTTCTGGCATTTGTCGGCTCTCCCCTGGACAATGCCTAGGCAAGATTTGGGGCGTGATGCATCTCAGGGACTATTTTCAGCTGCTGGTATGGATTAGCAGTGGAGAGTGTGTAGTTACGTGGGTGCAAGCTGTGCTTTGCTACTTGCCCTTGAGGCCACGGGACAGGCTGTGGCTCGTTGTGTTACCAACCACAGATGTAGTCGTGGGCTCAACCACGAGTGACTTCAGTGCTGGCAGATGAGTCACGCGTTCCTGTGCTGTCTTTCCTCTGGGCTGCAGGACTCGTGCGCGTTTCTGCACAGCAGCTGGCTTCTCTTGGGAAAGCTGGTCTGTGTCAGGCATACTCCTTTCATGCCTGCTAAATTTTGCCTTTCCTCAGATATAGGCATACCTAATTTGTGAAGGGGGGACAGCCTTAGGCACAAAAAAAGTGCTGAGCATATCCAGAATGGCAACATCTGCAAGCATGCTCGCTGGCAGGATGCAGTCTATGGAGGTAGCTTCACTAGTGTAAAGACAGGCACCTCAGGAATTGCAGGCATCAGATTGCTTAAGACATCACTCATGTCTTGTGGGCTTCTGGATTTTAGGCACCTAGTATCTTGTCTCAGCTTGGAAGTTGCAATGGGCAGTGATTTGTAATATGGAATTTTCTAGTGTTTATCTTGCAGGGGACAAAGCATGCTAAGGGTCACCAAACAACGGCTTGTCATGTGCTCACCATGCTCCTTTCGACAAAGTTGCATTAGGAGTATGCAGTTTTAACCTTCAAAAAGGAACCAAGAATATATTTGAGCTTTTCTGTCTGTACATACTAAATATATTTCTGCTTGCATCATGAGTGTGTTCCAGAAGCATGTGGGATGAGAGAGGTCACGACCACTGCTCCTCGGCGTGATGGTGCTAAAGGCTCAGACTGGCTCTGTTGCGTGTGCTTTTTAAAATTTTTTTAAGGTTATGGCATTTCAGTTGTCACAGCTGTGGCTGGAAAGCCTTCTGTGATTTTTGCCTTTGTCAGAACAGGGCACATTTTTAGGAGTCTGTAAGATGATTGCTTTTTGGGTATTTGTGAATATATGACATAATGTAATATAAATATATGAATATATTTATGTTTATATGCTTTTTTTTAGTTTGGAGAGATAGATATATACACACACACACTCTCTTTAATAAATGCTTAAATGAAATATGTAAGAGTGCTTATCCCATGCCTTTTAGTACTCCTGAAGAGTTTCCTTTAATAAAAATCATGCTGTGCTTTTTGAGGCTTGAAACTGTTATCTGCTTTAACAGCTGAAGGCAAATTGAAAAACCAGGAAGAACAGCGAATTATGGTCTTCACTGTCTCTCCCACACTTTGAAAATCTTCCCTGCTACTCCTGTTTATCGTGAAGATGACTCAAACTCTTGTTCATCCTTGGGTGTTACCCTTTGAGAAAATCCTGTAGGCTACTGGAAGAGAAGCCAGAACATTTAAAGCTGAGGTCCTGTGTTTCCTGCTTTTGTCTGTGTTGACAGTGTGTTCACTTTTTAGTAGGCACTCACAAAGTGTATAAAGCACTCACTAGGACTGGAGGATTTTGGTTATGTTAGCACAGTGTTAACAGGTTTATCTGTTGCAGGTATACCAAGTCAGCCCAACCCTTAACATGCTCTTGTTTCAAGTACAAACACGACTAAAGGGATTACCTAAGACACAGCAACTATGCAGAGTTTTCATTCTGTGAAATTTAGATGCCATTCTTGATTAAGAATTTTAAGTTTTTCCCTACTCTATCTACTGGTTTAGGGTATAGAGTTTCTCTAGGGGGATAGGAGTCCTACTTTTGTAACTTAGATATTTAGGTTTCCTCTATACTTGAGACAGAGCTGTACTTCCAGGAAGCAGTTCGTTCTATTTATTTTAAACAGGTATTTTACGACGGGATTATTCACTTTCTACTGTCATCGGTCTCAATGACAAACCTAAACTAGATTTATAGTGTTTGTTAAGGTTAGTAGGAGCAAGTCATTTGCTTAATTCTATTTTTCATAACTGTGTTTCCCCCTTCCCTAAAGCATGGAAGGGAGATTAGCAAGAGGTGGTTATGTAATTGTGCCTAGGTTTGCTTTAGGTGGCTGCTTGTGCTGTGTATCTTGCCTGTAGTCACTGCTGTGTTTTCACATGGAGGTCGTGTACCCAGGCTGTGTCAGGATCTCTCTGGTTATAGATTTACAGCTGTAACAGGGAGCTGGGGTTTATAGGCTGTGCTCAGTGGAGCTGCCAGCTCTGTTGGTGCAGCATAAAGATATCTTGCTTGTCTGTACACTAGTAGCAAGTACAGATTTAGTCACAGAAATAACTCTGCCTTAACATGATAGACTTTTCTTTAGTCTGTTTTTCTTTAAGGTTGCCTGATTATAAGTAACAAGGAATAGTGAAATAGTTTTCTAGGAATCCTTACTTTTCAAGTGGTTGGGGTTTTAAATTTTTAAAAAAAAAATTTTTTTTAATACTGTCCAATATTTTGGTGGTCATATCACAGCTGTAGGAATTTGATTTTAGTCCTACTATGTTTCTAGGTAGTCTGAACCTCAGCTTTTCATCCTGCAACACTGTTATATCTGCATTGTAAATACTTTGTAGGAGTGTTTAAAGGTTGCCCATAAGGGAAAAATATATTAGAATTCAGGGAGGTATCTTTGCAATTCTTCAGTTTTGTAAAATATTACTGAATTGTGGCAAATTTGATGTGACTGTCCTCCTAAATACAGAAGTAAATAAAGCTTAGGTTAATTTCTGTGACTGTATTCCTGTTGCTCATTCCTTGGATGGGACTATGCTCTCCGACTTTGTAGTTTTATAAATCTCTGTAGTGAAACAAAACTGGTAAAATCAATAGAATGAAGTTTTGTTTTGGTTTTTGGGGTTTTGTTGTTGTTGGTTGATCTGGTTTTTTGTTTTGGTCTGGGTTATTTAATCTGATCCAGAGTCCTGAATAATTGTCACAAGCTTTTATTACTCTTTCTTTTCTTATTGCTGTGTCATTTGACTCACTCACTTGCTAACTTTTCTAGGGAAGATAAAATTGGCTTATGTTAAGAAGCAAAGTGGGTGCCAAACAAACATTCTAATGTGGAGGTTTGGGGTTTTTTCCCAGCTGTGTGCTCAATTTTCAAGCTCTTAGGCCAAACCAGTATCTTGTCAAACTGTCAAATTACATATTATTGGAAGATGTTTTTGTTTCTTTGCTGTGCTTTCTTTAAGTTATTGCATGCGTGAAAGCATGGGGTTTGTTTTGAGTTGCTTTTTTGTAGACCAAATAAGTGCTTTTGTGCCTGTTTTTATACTATATAAATATATAGTATTTCAGTGATGTGTTTGTATCACTATCTTACAGTAACTTTCCAGCAATAAAAAGCCCTTGTCAGGGATGTGGATCCCCCTTTTCACAGCTGTTGAGCAGGCATAGTGTTCACCATCCTCCCGAAAGGTAATCCCTCTAGGTTTGGTGGAAGTTTTTCCTTCGGGCTGGGTTTGCCTGTCAGGATGGGGTAGGTGCAGGTTGGTAAGCGCACACCTGAGCGTGGAGCCTGTGCAGCCGCGTGCCTGCTGTTCTGAACGCCGAGCAGGGGCTTGAGGCTCACCCAGGTTAGACTCTGCCTGGTCTGAACTTGGCTCGGGTGCGTCCCTGGACTGCCAGCGCCCTGTCCTTTCTGTTTGGGAGTCACCCTGCCCAGACCAGAGCCCGTGCTTGGCACGCTCTCTCTGTGCCTGTTGCACCTTCCAGCAGCTGGCAGGAACTCACAGATTTTATCTGGACAGCAGCAGGTACTGATTTTTTGTTTGGTTTTTTTTTTTTTTTTTTGCATTTGCTACCCACAGGAGCATGTGAAATACAATTGCATGCAGTCTATGTGGTAAACTTCCTTTCACAAGTTAGAAGTGTGAAATAACTTAAGTATACAAGTAGACCAGCAGTTTTCAGATATGATTTCATTAATGAAACTTTTTTTTTGTAAGGCTGAAAAGGCAGCTATTTTGGTACTTGCTTCACCGCCGATATTCTCATTTTTGTCCATGTTTTGCTATGTACTTAATAAATTTTTCCAATTGACTTCCTTTCATAAAGCAGCAGTATTTGAAGAATTCCTCTGAAAAAGTAGAGTTTACCTAGCCACAGTTGTTTTCATGTGAGATAGACTTAATATTATTCCTAAAATGATGGCATTATGATAATTTTGGATGCCTCCTGTTGCTAGCATTGTTATTTAAGAATTTTGTTCTTTACGGCAGGAACTCACTGTTTAAAAAAGATAGAGTTGGGGGAAATATTAAAGCTATGTGTGTGCAAAAAAATATTCTTTTTATCTCATCATAAAAGGGTTAGAACTTTCTAGAGGCCTTCCTTTGTCATTGCTTGTGGTTTGATTCTCAGGTTTAAACTATAGGAAATTTGCCCCTTCTTATTGCTGGGCAGTTTTTAGTTTTGATAGAGCTAGAGTGGGCAGACTGCTTCTTAAGTAGAAGAAAAAGAATTATTTAAAATCTAAATTCTCAGCCCTGGAATTTTTAGTTTTCCAACAATGTAGTAGGTTTTATAGAAGACCAGAAAATGTGTGAAGGGTTCTTTTTGTTTTGTGGTAAGTTCAGTTTTCTTTCGGGAAGAACTGGGCTTGCTTTATAAGCAGCTGTATGACAGGAACTGGATGGCGGTGAGGTGATAAATATGAAAGGCTTCAGCATCAAACCAGAATTGTCAAAGCAAAACTTCTCCATCCAGCTTCTTGCAGAAGTGTTAGACTGTGCAAGCTTGGCTTTCTGAATTTGGCTCATCTTAAATGAGCCCTATTGAGTATGTTCTGTAAATGTGCTAATGCAGTGATAGTTGTGTTTATACAGTGTTTTCAACATTCTGGTAATTGGATAAAAATGCAGCCCAGGCATTTCTGTCTTCTAGATTTAGAATCGTTCTGATTTACATTTTGCCTTAGCTTTTGAAATGTATCCTCTTTCATTTTGTCAGTGGTGCTCAAATGCCAGAAACCCTGAGGTCTAAATGATAATAGTCTAGCAAAAAAGGGAACTTGTCAGGATTTACAGGTCTGCTTAGATGCAAGACCCTTATAATATTACATTTACTGCTGGAAAAGTATGAACAAATTGCTCTTCACTGATAAAACTCTTAGAAAGTAAATTGAAAGAATAAATGAGGCTAGAGGATACTGTGATCAGGTGGGATTTTCAAAATCACCAGTCTCAAAGTGAGCCTCACTGGGTTCTCTAATGTTAGCTAAGTTCTTTGTGTAATTCTAGAAGTCTCATCTTTGGTGCTTGAAATTACAAATGAAAATCACTTTGTCATTTGCAAGAGATGATGAAGACTGTCTAATTATGAGTGACATGGAAAGACTGAATGACAATCTAGTGCTCCCTGCCTTGTTTCAAAAGAAATGAGAGGGGCACTAATGAAACCAGTGGATTTGAAACAAAAGGAAATTCGGGTTTCTTAATTTTGTTCCCCCAATGCACACACACACACACACAATGTGAACTTTTTTCACTGCTGTGAACATCAAAAACTTTACACAAATTTGAAGGAGGACGTAACAAGCTCACAGAAGAAAAAACTTTGCTGAACGCACAAATGTATCTGACCCAGAAAGTCCTGAGATATGACTGATGAAGTGGTACAGCACTTGAGAAAGCCTTGTGTGCTTCTCCGACTCTTATCTTGTTCCCCAGGCATCCAGCCTTGTCTGCCGTCAGAGTCAGGATTGTAGATTAGTTGCATGTTTGGGGTCTGATCCAGTACTGTCATTCTTATCTTTCTTCTTCTTCATTCTTACCTGGTCTCAAGAGCTCTTTCTCAATTTTTTGTGTCAGCCTCATTTTTGTGACTGAGGTTACTTCCTTAAGAAACAAAAGCTTGGAGGTTGATTTCAGTTAAGGATTCCTTACCTGCCTGAACGATGTTCTGTAGGGATTTTTTTACACGCTTTTAGATGAAAAATATATAGATGTATTTGACTTGGTATTGGTATTTCTTTAAATGTAAAAGACTTGTATATTGAAGTGAAAAAAAAATTGCCTGGCATTCTGTTCTTGCAAAAGCCAGAAATTAAAACTCCAAGCTGAATACAGAAAGTATAAAATAGGACATCTTGTGATTTTGAAGTAGTGATATGTTGAAGTAAATCTGAGGTGTTTATAGTAAATTTTCTTTTTCCTCATCTTTTAACTGCTTGTTAATTCTCTAGTTACCAATGTCTACCTGCCTTGATTTAGTTCAAAAACATGCTTGGAATCAATTAAATTTGGCCTGCTTTTATTTTTATAGGAAGTGTGCATTTTCTGCACTCTGTAGATGAAGAAACCACACTACAAAGAACAATTTTTTAAGTTTTAATCCTAAAACTGAACTCCTAAGTCTCCCTGTGTAGGAACGTGAGTAAAAAATAATGCACTTTTAGGAAGTACTGGTTGCAACACATTCAGATCCTCAGCAGCTCTGACAATGTGTTTTTTCATTTGAGATGTCTTGGCATGACTTAGGAACATAACTTCTCATCTAGATTTTACATTTAAATTTTGACATAAGACCTTACCAGAGAGACAGAAGAGTTGGTATCAAATTATCAAGAGCAGAGGGAGGGAGTGCATCTGTTGAGGAATGTACCAGTGAAAGCATTGCTCCATCCACAACTCTCTAGGATAATCTGTTGCAGAACCAGAAAAGGCAGAGAAAACCTCAGCCAGTCCTGAATAACTGGTACCCTGTCTTGATAGCATCTTGTTGTGGGAGGGACAGTTGTACTCCCCCTCTTCCCAATCAGATGAGGAATTTTTCAAGTAATGGTCTGATTCTCAGCGTTACAGATGATGCTTTTTGACTGTGTTGGGTTTTTTCGTTAGGGTGTTTGTTGGTTTGTTGGGTTTTTTTCCCCTCTGTGGAAGAGTGAAAATGTTTAATAATAAAAAATACAGTTTCCTCAAATAGCTTCTGGAGACTGAGCTATTAACTTATCAGAAAGCTATTGCACTGTGTTGCACTGTGCTCTTTCAAAAAAACCAGAAGCTGCTGCCCTGGTGAGTGAGTGCAAAGCAGAGCGAGCTATTGTCTGTACTTCTCCAGGCTACTTGAGGTAATACACCAAGGAAAGTTTGGTTTAAAGGGGAATGCTCATGTATGTGACTTTGTCTGCTTGTTCTGCTTTTAAGTCAGTGATGGGTTTTTACTTTTCCCTGCAGTTTTGTAGTCTCAGAATGGGTTGCTTGTCTTTACCAGGGTGAGGCTGTGGGGTGCTCACTGCTGTAAGGCAGAGGGGTGTTGCTGAACGAATTGTCACTCAACTGAGTAACAGCTTTGACAAGCTCAGGGGAGTAGTGCCCTGGAAACATGGCCCAGCAGTGACATTGGGGGCTATTGTCTCACATTTCTTGGAGGGAGTCTAATATTAAACAGACCCCTTAGAGAGAGAAGCATTGAGACCTTAGAGATGCATATCTGGTTTTGGACTTTGGATTTGTCAGTGGCATATGGAAAACATACAGAAATCTACTCATGCTGAGAGTTCTGTGCATTTTTTTTTGAAATCTGATATGAATCAGAAGACTTCAGGATTCCCAACAAAGACAATTGCTTATTCTCAGATGTTATGCAGACATTTATATCTATGCTATCTTTGTAGCTTAAGCCCATACTATTTCAATTTTCCTAAGTTCTGTGGATAAAGATTGAAAATCCTGTTGAATTTAAAATTCAATCAACTCTGGTTCCTAGCAGCCATTGAGTAACTCGGTTTCCCAGAAGTAGGAGGCAATGTATGGTTGATTTATAAAAAACAAACAGAAGCTTTGCATAGGGAAATAAACTCATCCAGATAACAACTTACCATATAGTTTGATGGCTCAATACACATTTTCTCAACATTGATTCACTCCTGTATACAGCCCTCGTGTAAAAATGTCTCAGTGCTGTATCTGTGTTGCAGCTGACTGCCTTAAATCTTAAGAGCAAATTTGTCTAGACTCAGTTCTTATTCTTGACTCCATTGTTTTTGGGGAGGAAAAAACAACACTTATTTTACCTTTTAAATTTTATTTTATTTTACAGTGATGTTAAATTAATTCTGCGGAAAATGTACACGGTGTTCTAGTAGATGGGAAGCACATGTAGAAGGATGTTGTAATGCAGTTTTTTTTATGTATTCCTGTTTGTAACAATAGTATATGTAGATTCCTCCTTTTACATGGTGCTGACTTTTCAAAGTGTCTTGATTAATTTCGCCAGCACATAGCCCCAAGTACTTTATACTTTTTAAAGTTTGAAAGAAAACAGCATTTGAAGTTTTAAATGCTCATGTTAAAATTATTTCTAGGACACAAAAACTGAGAGGAAGTTGCACTCCAAAATTACTGCATCTTGAACTCCTTTATGGGACACCAAATAGTTTCCTGGAAGAAATAATTGACTTGATGCACATGTTCATTTCTAGTTAGAAAAGGTCTTGTTTTTCTAAGAAACTGTACTTTGAGATTGAATTAACTTTTTCAGAGGATGTTATTTTCCTCAAAAGTCATGCTGAGTTGAAGAACTTCTCACAAAAGAGTTTAATAAAAGTGGTGCTGTACCTAAAGCATTAACTTCAGTCATCACAGGTTACTTTGTTTTAATTACCCAGGCTTCTGAGGGAGAGGTGAGAAGGAAAACCAGTTTGTCTGAGACGTTTCCAAATGCTCCAAACTACCAGACTTAATTGCTTTGTGGGGGCCAGGCTTGTGGAGAGAGCATGTATTTTTATCAGATAAACCTGGGAGAAACAGAGTTCTTGTAACCCACTGATTCAAGCCTCCTGTGAAAGTAATGGTCCTTAAGAAGGAAGGTGCAGGGAAAAAGACAGGGGGAGGAGTAAGAGACAAGAGGGAACCTCCAGAGAACTAGGTGCAGTAGCTGAAGTGATATGACAATATGGGGCAGTTTTTCCGCAGTGTAAAGCAGGTAACTTCACCCCCATCCTCAGTAACTTGGAAACTGATATCATGATTAAAGTGAGCAACTGTTTTAACTTCAGGAAGGAAAAACAACCTATTTTTTCATTTGTGTTTGACTTGACAAACAGCCTTTGGACTTTGATTAACCTAGTCTAAACCCAAAAGTCCATTTCTAGCATACAATCTGTAGGAACAGACCTTTGACATAGAGTTTTAAAATACTTTGTGTGCTATTATGTTTAACGCTTTTACAGCCTTGTAATATACTTTTCAGATGTGAAGGAAGCACAACCTTTTCATATCAGAATATATGTCCACAGCTGAAGAAACATGCAGCCTTCTAATTCCAGTTTAGTCCCAACAGTCTTTTAATATAGTTTATATTGTAGAGTCACTGTCAAATATTTTCATTTTTATGGTCTGAAGGCTGTGTTGAATGAAGTTTTCTGAAACTGGCCTTTCAGAGAATCTGACATCCCGTGGTCTGGTAGACCGGTTCTTTTTTATGGAATTTTGAATAGTATCTGATGTGAAGTAATAGACTATGGGGTCAAAGCAGCAGTTTGAAACAGCGATGCACAGAGTGATGGGATACATAGTCCTGACTGCAGTCACCACTGAGCAATTGACCCAGGTCTGCGTTCTCATAAGGGAGTAGAGTATTAAGGTAACATTATAAGGCACAAAGCAGAAGCAGAATATCACCAAATGGACAAAAATCATTTTGAGTACCTTTTTCTTGCTTACTTTATTCCGGCTTAATGTAAGCGGTTTATTCAGAGTCCGTAGGACCACAGTGGAGCAGGTCACGTTCAGGATGAGCGGAATAAAAAACCCAACAGTTTCAATGAAGATAACAATCCGGGATAGGTAGGTTTTCCACGTGTCCTCTGAAAAGTTTTCAAAGCACGTCCTTTGCTCCGTATTGTTCCAGCTGTTTGTGGACTGGAAAAAGCTTGCTGGTGTGCTGCCTGCTAGCACAGTTACCCATACTGCTACACAGACGATCTTTGCGTTCCTTTTGGTCCGGAGAGTCTTGGATCGGAAGGGGTGTACAATGGCTAAAAAGCGATCCACACTGATGCAAGTCAGAAACAGAATGCTCCCATACATATTTGTATAAAAGAGGGTGACAGAAATCTTGCAGAGAATGTCTCCAAATGGCCAGTTTCTGGTTACAAAGTAATAAATCCTGAAGGGTAATGTAAACACAAAAAGCAGATCTGATATGGCTAAATTAAGCATGTAAGTTGTAGTCTCATTTCGCACTTTTAAAGTACAAGTGAAAATGTAGATCGCTACACAGTTTGCTATGAGGCCAAGAACAAACACCATGCTAAAGATACACCCATATAAAGTATATTTAAAGGAGTCTTCAGTGGAACAATTAGAGCTTACCATCATAATGGTATGTTAAAAATTCCTGTGATTTGAAGTTTTCTCTGGTATTTTTATTGCAACTTTTTTGAAATTCCAGAAGAACTTGCAGGTCAGATGTATTTGAACGGTGTGCTTTGGTGAGTTTTCTACGTTGCAAAGCTTCAGGGAAGGAAGGTGAACTCTGTGGCAGGGGAGTTCATCTCCAGCAGAAATCACCAGGAAGTCTCTCTTCTCTGCCGAGTGCTATTTGTAATCACATAGCCAGTCTGCAAAAGTCAGAAAATGCATCATTTGTGGCAGAAGAGGTCACCCCAAAGCTTGCTTAGTTCCATTTCCCGCCTCGGTTCAATGAAGCCATTGTAGGACTTTCTGCCTTACTCTTGGCTGCAGACTGTGATGGCGAAGCCTTGTCCATCCGAATTTACTGGGAGCGTGTACTTTAGGAAGTGTTTTCCTGGACGCTGCAAAGTGTCGGCACTTGCATTTCCCCCTCTCCCTTCTTTCTGTACAACAAGTTTTTCAGCTCGCTGCCTGGCCCCATGGGGCGGGAAGCAGAAGCAGAAGGGAGGGAGCTGCTTGCCAGGGCAGAAGCCAAATTCCACAGCGTGTTTGTTCCTGCAGCCCACAGCCCTCGGCAGCTCCTGCAAGCCCAGCTCCTTCTGGAGAGCAGAGCAGAGCGCCCGGGCAATTTGTAGCATGACATCACAGGAAGAAGAGGCCGGGCGCCGAAGAATGGTTTCAGTTTGGTTTGTTTGCCTTCCCCTGTCTCTGCTGTACCTTGCAGATGTAGCTTGCAGAGTGCTGCAGCTGCCTCTTAACTCTTTCCATGCTCCCTGAGAGGTCCTTTGTCAATGTTGCTGGGGTCCAAAAACTTCTCAGTTATAACAAGACTTTGCAGTGTGTAAATAACTCTCGTGCCCTTAAGTTCCTGTCTTTCTTTGGAGATGGTAGTAATTGTGGGATTTTATATAGGATTGAACTAACATTATGCCTTTTGTTAATAGCTTTTCTTGTAACAGAGAACAAACACATTAATCACCAGAAATCAGCTGAGTAGTTCTGTCTAAATTCCCCCAATACACCAGTACAAACCTCAAGAGGGACGAAGTAACATTGACAGGTAATTAAATAATCGCACCAAATAATTACTGAAAAAGAGAGGGTTGCTCTTGGATATTCACAGGACTGAGATGTGTTGCAGTGGGAGGAGATTTTTTTTTTTTTAACTTGTTACATATTAGAAAGCACACCCCAAGCTTTATTTCTAATCAGAAAGGTGGTTCTTTTGAAAAAAAAATTGACTCCAGTGTTTTTTTGAAATGTTGTGATGCAGAAAGTGTTTTCTTGAATATGTAAGCACAGAATTTATATGGCAAAATGTATATACTCTACTGTGAAATTGGCTCTGGTAATTTAAAGGGGGACAGTTACCACATATGCACAAAATACTCCCATTAGTCACTGATAATTGAAACGAAAACATGTTGTAACTAATTACATTGTTAAGTAAATTTTTTTAAAAAGCCACTCTTACTGCCTTTAGGGGCAGATATGAGATAAATCTCAGTTTAGACAGACTCATTTATTAAACAACAACTTGGATAGACTCACTTCTGGCATCAGACGTGGTCTATTTCTAAGTCTTAGAATAACAAATCTCTTCATATCTGGCTGGGTGGCATGGTTCTTTTGAACTGTATTCTAATCAGTTGCACTTAAGTAACTGAGAGTTACAACTAAGCAAGGCTCTGGGGCAAAACCTTTCTAGTCTGCTGTGAAGGAGAGTAATAGCACTTCACAGGATTTTGGCATCGTTTCTTAATGTAAGGTATGTCAGACAAAATTCAGAAACATGCAAAAGTGGTTTTTGCTTATTTTATTTCAGGTTTTCTTTATACTTTTCTGTGAAACATTTTCACCTTGATTTTGAGGTGAAATCAAGCAGTTTAACTGCAATCAGCTACAGCCACAAGAAACCTTTTTGACTATTCTTGAAATTCATGCTTAGCTGTAAAGCAATAGTGCATCTCAGACATCTAAGTCAGTCAGGAAATGAAAATGTGAGCTTGGCAGAGTCTCTCATGTGTCCAACTTAACATGTACCTTAGCATAAAGGTTTTCCTGGCTTTTCTCACAAAAGCAGTCATATCACCCTAAATTTTGTTTCTGTTCCTGGCAACCTTGCTTGGTAAAAGAAGGGTTTTCCTGCAAAAGTTCTGCATCGGGCTACAGGAGCTTTGTTTGCACAGGAAAACTGTGTTGGGCAGGCTCAGCTACTGGAATGAAAATCCCTGAGGTACAGAAATTTGATGTCACATGTCAAAGGCTCAAGAAATAATTCATGTTTAGAGAGAGAAACTGATGGGAATGAGTGTGTATCTCACTGACTAGAACTTGATTTGGCGTTTGGACAAAGGTGTGGGTGCACAGAGGCAGGGTGGGATGTCTGGTCCGTTTTACCACTGTAAATGTGCTTTAGAGCAGTTGTGAAGGTGCATCCTCAGCCTTTGCTCCATCTGTCAGAGCTCCTGGCTTGCTGTGGCCTGTGTTGTTGCTCCTGTTACAAGCATGGACACTACTCAGAGCTGTATTTTAGGGCATTGTGTGTATGGTTGTGTTGTCTTTAGGACTCTGTTGCTGCTGTACCCTTCTGGTGCAGTACAGTAAATGCACTTTGCACTAATTGACGACCTAAGTGATATTTGTATATGTCCAGAAATACCATTCAGCTGCAGGGTTTCTCTACCTGCAGATGAAAATGTGAACCCCCTGAATTGACAGGTTTTTCCTTCCCTTCCTGTTTCAGCGAGGAGAGTTACGACTGAGCAGGCAGGCTGAGTCATTTCAGTGTTAAAGTGTGAACGGCAAAGGCGAATTGTGTACCGCTTTCTTAATTTAGATGCAGCTGATTGTTACCAAGCAGTGCTTTAATTTGCGTGAGCTTGTCCAAGCTGCAGAACCTGCGTTAGTGCACTGGGAGCAGTTGGGAGTCAGGAGTGGCCTCCCTTCTGGCCAGGCTCCAGCATGAGCAGGGGGGAAGCTTCATTTCACTCTCTCCTTTCGTTGGATCATGTTTTAAGATGTTGGGCTTTCTGCCAACAGGTTCGGAAAAGACTTTAGTAGCCCCCAACACCTTAAATTTTAAGAAGTTTAACAGTTATGGAGGAAGAATTGACATGGTAATGGCCTTGCTTACACTCCACCACAGGCAATTTTCCTTTAGGATGGGAAGGAGGGGGTAGGCAGGAGGAAGCAGCTGCAGGGCGGGCCTTGTACACTTAGGGGGTTTTTGTCTCCAAAGGAAACGATGCTGTTGCTGCAGGGAAATGCATATGTGAGTCTGTCTGCCTTTCTTCATCAGAGATGGGAATGAGTTGGGACCTGTCATTTGTTGCTAGTGCTAGATGAGCAAAGCCTGCATTTCCATCAACAGGCTTCCTGTGGCTGTTGAAAAGGCACCAAAGGCAGAGTAAGAATGGGCTCCTTAAAGCCAGTAGCTGATGAGATGCTTGAAATCATTTCACTTCAGCAGTGAGCAAGTTTTGTGCACTGCTTCAGTCAGTGACCACATAACTCTGCTTCTCTGAGGTTAGATACCTATTTAAGCGATTTTGGATTTGTGTGGCAAACCTGCTCCACTACAAGGGGTCAGAAGGAAAAGTGCTTATAACCCTAGCAGTGTGCTTGGAGAGTGGCTGTAGGACACTGCTCCTTCCTCCCCAAGACGCCACAGAGTTGGATACTTGCTCTCAGTACGGACATAGGGGGCAGGATCCCTTAAATTCAAAAGTCCAAGTCGACTGGTAAAGAAATATTTCACTGAAATAGAACAAGTATTTGAAGGCTTTCCAAGCTTTTAGCATTGTGCTGACCAATGTTGTATCTTCCTCTGGTGGTAGGTACCCTCACCTTCAGTGCTGGAATTAAACAGAAGTTGTGGTCAAAGGTGAAATGCATTTGAACTTGTCTAATGTACTGCATTCAGTCTGTGCTGAAGCTAATACTGAAGGCTCTTTAGAGGGGAAAAAAGGCAACTTCAATATTAACAGCATTGTAATAAATTCTTACAGTGTTTCCAAGGCCAGCCTATGCACTGTTAAATGAGGGTTGTCAGGTGCACAAAATGCTCTGTGTAGGATCATTATTCCGTAACTACTGTTGCTGCTTTTAGAGGCTCACCTGTGTCATGGTGCAGGCATTTGTTCTCACTTGGGTTAAGCAGTCTTATGCAGAAGAACTTGTGCTATCTGGTGCAGTGAAGACAAACTCTGACAGGACAATATTTTCTTTGACCTAAATATTGTTATTTATCCGGTTATTTTGATGGGTTTTAGCTTTTTTTTGTCTATTGACTGGAGTTTCTCTTTGAACATATGTATGTACAGGAAAGAATTTATTATGGTTGAGAAGTAGGGCTGAGAGCCAGGAAGTCTTTCTGGCTGTGCCACAGATTTTCTGTTCCAGTCCTGGTGAAGTTTTCTATAGCTTTGTGCTCTAGCTTCCCTCCACATAAGAGCTTGTTCACTTCCACACTGGGATCTGAGGCTGTCTTAATTGCTAAATATAGTTTGAAGCCCTTGGATGGAGAACCCTCTGTTAAATGTGATCCTGAGATAATTACAGTGGCTACTAAATGTGACAAAAATATAGACAGATTAAAATTTTGTATTTTTAGATTAGATTCCAGCCAAGCAAAAGGATCAATTAAGAGACTTCATTTGTTTCACCTCCGTAAGTCTCTGGAAAAGTAGATGTAGAGGAAGCAGGGCTGGGCATTTTGACCTTCTCAGCTGTCTTTTGGAGCTGCCTGCTCTTAGACACCCCTGAGTCACTGTTAAGACTGCTTCTGAGAAGTGGCTCACTGCTTTATTAACATGTGGTGATGGTGTCCACCTATGGTGATAATGTGAAGCTGTTATGGCACCTTTTTTTCGTCCTGCTGGTGTGGCAGGCAAGTCTTCAAATGAGCATTATAAAACTTAGGATGAACAGAGTATTTTTATCTAGCCAGCCTAATCCCTTGCGACTGTTGCAGAGGCAGTTAAAGGCTCCTCCACGTCAGGCAACTTGTTAGCTTAATGCATATAAAATCACACATACAAATTACAAGTAAAAGTTGGTTGTGTAATTGTTTAAAAAAGGAAAAGGAAGCTCAGAATAAAACTCAGGACTTCTTCCTTCTCGCATGTTTGAAATGCTTCTCTTTCCTCTTTAGAATTGTTTCAGTTTCCTTTAAAAGAGACACAACTGCTGCTCTCCTGCTTGTAGATAGAGGAGACAATTTCTCTCCTTCTGTATGAGTTTTCAGGCTGCTAGAGTACGTTCTCCCTCACCCCCCCACCCCCCTTCCTCTACTGTTGGGTTGGAGTAAGTCTAGTTGATCTCATGGTAGGCTAGTAGAGGTTAGATAACATGAAATCTTTTCAAGCTTTAATCTGTGGATTGATTGGTTTAAAAAGGATGGACTAAACATCAAAAGAAAGGATCATAGAGATTAAAAGCTTGAAAAGTGGATGTTGACGTTCTTCAGAGGGAAGAAAAATGGAAAAAAGATCATTTATAATCTTAACAATGTGATTTTCAGTGGATAGGAATAGAATGAAAGGAATCTCTAAAATGTCAGGTAGGAAGAGAAACGCCTTAACTAGAACAAAATACCTGAGTTCCGAAACTCTCATTTGCATTTTTTTAAACTTTAAAAAAAGTGTTTATTCAGTTACTCTGCAGACGTGATTGAAATAACATCAATACTTGAAATTTCTGTCTGCTCTAGATGCAGGAAATAAGTTAAATGCCTTTCCCAAACACTGAGGCAAGTTCTGGCTCTGCTCACGCTTGTACTTTTTAAGTCCCAGGATTAGAAACTCAAAGTTTGAGTTGGCAGAAATTTGCCAGATGTTCCATGGCCAAAAAGTTTTTACTCAAAATACTTCTCAAGTGCAGAACATGACTGTTTTAAGACAACCTAAAATAAATTAAAAATCACTTGCTATAGTAAGCAAATATTAGGAATGATAGGAAAGAAAAAGCCTCATTAATTATTTTGGAAACTAAACCAAGCCTAGGGGGTGAATTGGTTGGGGCAACAGAACTTGTAGAAGAACATCTGTAATTTGTGTCGTTCTAAAGCAATTGCGTACTGTTTTTCATCTCTTTAGTGTAAGTTTTTGCCCAACATTTGTCCTCTGGGCAGGGTTCAGGTAGTCTGGTTCTGTGTCAGGGTTACTGGTGTTACTGCACTGGTTCTTGAGGATATATTCTACTTTCATGCCAAATTACTTGCAAATAGTGCATCCAGTGTTTACAACCTCTTTCAGTTTTGGCCAAATGGAGGCCTCTGACTTTATACAGAGGATTTTAACCTCTACTTGTCAGAGGCAGCACAAAGCCCACAGTCACATTCCTATACTGCATTTTATAAAGTGTAACATTGTGAAGCTATTGAAAAAATTTGCCATACTCATTCAATAAGATTTATGTGAGTTCATATTGTTTAAAAATCCCAAAACCCCATTATATTAATTTGGTTTCCTTCACAAAACCGGAATGTAAGAAGTTAATGTGGGGAGAAAAGTTTCATAAGAATTATTCAAGCTGGTAAGCTAATTAGTTTGGATAAATACTGACATGAAAATGCTTGTCAGGAGAGAGCTGCTGCCAAAAAGCAGAACTTGGGCTTGATTAACATGAAGAACTATTACTTTCTAAATGTGTAAGTCAGCAAATAACCTCTTTAAATTCTGCATGATAAGATCACTTAAATGATTATTTAGCATATCATTAGTACTGGTAAACAGCAATTACAAATACTTCAGCTGACTTTCTCTTACAACTGCTCTTTCCTTCCAGCCCATATCCTGAAGTTTTTTGGAACCAATTCGGTACTTTATGAACCATTTTATGACACTGTTGACCACATTTAGGAGTTGCTTTTTCAATGTGGCAATCAGCTAATACCTAGAACATAAGAAAGGAAATGTCAAAACTTGGTAGGATAGACAAAGGTCATGCTTCTCATGTGATAATTAAAATTTTTCTGCTGCAGCCTTGGAGAAATGGAGTGGTGCTCTCAAATGCAAAACATAAATGATCCATTTTCATTGAATCTCTGTTAATAACCTTCCTGGATGTGGCATGGTGTTTATCTGGGAGACATTGGTTTGACCCTTGCTGGAGAGGGGAGACTGAAACCCACATCTCATGCCCTGAGCATCCTTTGCTGTAAGGGATTGAGTCCTCTGAAAGGTGCTCCATCTGTGGAAGTATTCAAGCCCATAGGGGGATGGGGCTTTGAGCCACCTGGTCTAGGCAAAAATGTCCCTGCCTCTGGTGAGGGTTTTGGAACTAGATGATCTTTTAAGTCCTTTTCAACCCAAACCATTCTATGATTCTGTGATGATGTATTTAGCCTCAGAAAAAGGCACTGCACTGAGAACAGAAGCTTTGTGCTGCAGCTCCTGGTGAGATATCTGAGCAATGGTGTTTTGGTCCTCCAGTGGAGGTGGTAGAGGAAGCTCCAGATAGTGTTGTGCAGCCTACACTGTCCTGCACGCCCCTTACTCAGGTCTCTGGGTTTTGCCAAACTTCCTCAGCTGTTGTCTGTGGTGGTTTAGTAGGTATGAGGTACCTGTTGCTGTGGAAAGATCACCAAGGTCCTACTTCTGCTTACAAATATTCCCTTAACTTTCTCTGTACTTCTTGAATTCCTTGGGTTCTGATACAGTTTTTAGGGTTGACTTAAACAGTTTGAATGTGGGCTGTTGCTCGAAGTAATCCTACTGCTGTCCATTTAAGCCTCTCTGCTTCTTCCCTTGTGCTGTGTGTACATATGCACTCAGCAAATGAGGACAGCTATTTGGTTTAAAACTAATCCTAACAAATTCATAATTTGCAGTCATAGCTGTGCTAATGCTAAAGCAAGGGATGAGGCAAAAAGTGCAGATGTGTGATTTGGAGAAGCACCAGTGTGATTAAACTGATTTAAGCCAGTGGTGAAACTACGCTGGAAGTTTGGTGATGTGTGTTGTGGCAATGTTCAGCTTTAAGGCTTTCAAATCTGTCTTGTTTTGAGTCTTGGCCAGACATTAGCATAGTGTTTGGCTGTGTGAGGTTTAAAAGCCTCAGCTAAGCTCAAGAGTGAGACCTGTGCTTCTGGTCTACTACCCCATAATTTATTTTCATGTAAACGGTTTGGAATAATGATATTTATAATCTAATAAAAGAGAGCCATGTATGCCTAATTGATTTTTCCACAGAGGAGGATAAAAATGAGCAGTAATACAGACATATTATGCATAGTCATGCTTTGCTATATAAGATTGATAGGGGTGATAAAAGATGACAGCTTTCTAGGCAAATAGCCGATCCAGAGAGCATTGAAGATGCTGTAAGTTTTCTTATTGACTTCAGGGTGTTGGATGCTTTGGACCAATTGTCTTCACTATTGATTTTCATTGTCTTAGGCCAACCAGTCTAGAGAGTTAGAAAATCACAGACAAATAAATATGCTACAGGTACCTCATATCACCTGCAGTTAAAATAGACAAAATAGACAGTTGGATATCAGGGAGATGGATTCAGGTTGAGATTGTAATTTGTGGTTCTAACTTCAGAAATGCATGAATTTCCAGCCTCTGATTTCCTTGGAAGTAAATGGTAAGACCTGTTTTGTTTTTGCTGTGGCGCAGTCATTGGTTTCTATGCTTCAGAGCTGCTATAGAAAATGCCCACTGAATGACAAACGAAGAACCTGTTAGATACTTAAGAAAAAAAAATAGAGAAGTCTACATAGCAGAACTCCTACTGGATTGAAGTATCTTAGTTGAGGTGCCTTGTGTGAGCTTTTCTTAACGAGACATTTATATGTAAGGCTTCTGGCTGGTGCTCTGCTGTGCTTGTGGGCACACTTTGGGTTTTGGTTTCCCCACGAGTTTGACACCAGTACGTGCTTGGTGCAGGGAGTGGAGCTGCCCGTAACATCCCACACTAACCAAAAGCGTTTTCCTTACAGTGAAAGTAAAGATAGCAGAGCAAAAGTGCATTCAAATCTAAGTAACTCCTTTAAATTTGACTAGTGTTTCAATGTGTTCTTTGTCCATCTTCCTGTGAAATATCAAAAGTATAGATGCACAGAAAAACTTTGTATATATATACCTAAGTCAGTGTGAAAATGGTCTGTTTCTTTACCAGAGGCAATGTGGTGAAATTTCAAGGTCACCTTGTGTTTTTAAGTCTTCCTTTTATTCTTTATACTATCTGAGGCAGGCAGGTTATCCTGATTAAAATGCAACATAAATCTATGAGAGTTATGACTTTTTAATCTCATGTGAAAGTATGTGAGAGGCAGGTTTAGGAGAAACAGCTGAGCTATAGTTCAGGTTTGGTTTTTCCTAGAGAAAATATGAGAAGATATAAAATTCAGCAGAACTTGGAATTACATTATTGTCTACATAAAATGAGACCTTTACACACTCTGGAGTTTGAGAGCTAAAGGGAAAGGTTTTGGGGGGGTTTCTGTAAGCCCAGCACTTTAAAATCCCTTTTTAGGAGAGGAAATCTTCCCAGTCATCCCAACCTTCCTGCATTTGCTTATCCCATAGGAAGTCAGCAGTAACAAGTTCAGTGTGGTCGTTTCTAACTTCAGTAAAACAAAGGTGAAATATTTCTATTAAGTCATGTACAATGACAGTTCATGGTGTGATCAAGATATAAAATGAGCATATGATGCCTTTTAAAACACTGCTTGGTGAGCTCCTGTTTTGAAATTGCGAAAAGAGATGCTACAACCAGATTGGTGGTACTAGTAGAAAGAGTTTGAAATGCTTTTGTTGGAAAACATTGGCAAAATTTTGGGTTTCTGCTGGAATCCAAAAAGCCTGATTGAAGTAAAATAAAAATTTGAAGAAGCTGATTAAGCTTTCCTTAAATTTAAGGATCAAAAGACTTGAATTTTCTCAAATTAGGATGTACAGCCTAGTGGTTGCCTCAGAAACATTGAACTTCGGTTTTGCTTTGTTTACAAATGACCAAGAGTTTCTCACGATAAAAATGCAGTGCTTTAATAGAAAAGCACATTGTTATTGAAGGATTTCGCATTTTTCATTTGTGTTTTCCAGCAGGAGATTTGTAATTTAATGAGATCGGGGAAACATGTTTTGATTATTTAGTAATTGAATGCACCTTGTCACCTAAGTCAGTTTTACTGCTTTTTTTGATATGTACTCTTCATGTATTGCCTAATGTCATTGATTTATTGCTTCAGGGAGAGTCTCGTAAGTTATTTTTATGTACGTGATGCAGTTTTTAATTATATGCCAAGGTCATATAATTAAAAGGAGCAAATGTTGCACAGAGGAAGGAGAGAGCAGAGGCCATGAAATTTCCTTGATTTTTATACACACATCCACTCCCTACTCAGGAGTATCTGGGCACCAAAAAAAAAAAGGGGGCATCAAAAATTTTGACATCCTTTCTTTTGAAATGTTGTCATTTTAAAAGGATGCTTGACTTCCTCATTATCTTTATGAAGGCCCAAGACCCACATGCCTGTGGCTTGGCTGGGCAAGCTTTTGCTTTTTAGTCCCCAGCTGGGTGTGTGCTTCTCAGCATGGCTTTTGCTGGGCCTCTCTGAGGCATCTGGTTGCCCGCATGGGTCTTGCACAAAGCCTCCAAACCAAGTGCTGGCTCCAGGTTCCACAGTGGGTGGGCAAAGGGGCTGCAGATGGGATGCTGAGTTATGGGTCCTTCGCTGCATGGATGTGTAGCACAAGGGCTTCCTGTGGGGATGGAAGTTTCTGCATTGGTGCTACTCAAAGGTGAAGAGGGGGTGGGGGGTGGATCTGGTTTGTGGTGTTACGGCAAAAACCCAACCGAACGTGATCTTTTTATAGGTGTAAATTTTAAAACTTGAAGAAGATAAATGTTGCTTTCCTAGATCTCTGTGAAGTCATCCAAATAGAAATGCATTGGGTTTTAAACACCCTGCTTGAGCAGGGAGGTTGGACCAGATGCCCCACTATGTCCCCTTCCAACTATTCCATGGTTCTCTAATATCCCACGTGATTTTGCTCTGAATATCTAAGGGGGAAATGTTATGCCTTCCAGTGTGTTTTTCCAGAGCCTCAGCTGGCCATAACTGATCAGTCTTCATAAAAGATTCTTGTGTGGCCATGGGAAAATGTCTTACATTGTTTTCTGAAAAATAGTACTGGCCTAGTTTGTAGAAATGTGAGCTCAAACTTCTTGCAGATGTTGATGTGGTCCAAGTGTGGTCTGCATTTACCACATCCACACACTCGCTTCAATAAATTGTTTAGATATTTTTGCGCCTTTTTATTGGTTTTGCCCTTCTTTACTAGTTCAGCTACATTTTTCGGTCTTACAAAAAAGTTAAAGCAGGTATATTGCATTGTTTTAAGGTTTCTTTAGTCTTCTTTTTAAGGATCCTAGAATAACTTCATGGATATTCCACATGTTTTAGTGTAAGATACTTCTGACTCCCATCATTTACTAAGGGATATTCTTAACATTTGATAAGACTAGTTACAATTGTTTCTCTGCTTCAGATCTATGCAAAGCTAATGCTGACCTAGTAATTCTGCTGATACAGTAATTCTTGCATTGTTTCTCATAAGGTTATACAGATCTACAGTTTGTAGTTAGAGAAGCCAACTAATGCTGTAGATCAGTGAAATTACCCTTGAGACAAGTGGTGGGAAGTGAAGGAATAACCAGAAAAAAGCTGGGGGGTGGCAAGGAGATCAGCACTTGTTGGTTTGGTTTGGTTTGGTTTTTGGGGTTTTTTTGGTTTTAACAAGGACGTGTAGTGACAGGACAAGGGGGAATGGCTTTAAACTGAAAGAGAACAGGCTTAGATTAGATATTGGTAGGAAATGCTTTACTGTGAGGACAGTGAGACACTGGCACAGGAAGCTCAGAGAAGTTGTGGATGCCCCATCCCTGGAGGTGTTCAAAGCCAGGCTGGATGGGGCTCTGAGCAACCTGGTGTAGTGGGAAGTGTCTCTGCCCATGGCAGGGGGGTTGGACTAGGTGACCTTTAAGGTCCCTTCTAACCCCAGCTCATTCTGTGATCTGCCTCAGAATTAGCTGCAATACTTTGAGAGAAAACAGAGTGGAAAAACATTTAGTAATTGATAAAATAATAGATGAATAAAACTACTAAAAAGTGAGTATGAAACAGGTGTAACATTAAAAAAAATATAGGTACTAGTGCTTTCCAAGTTCTTGTTTCTGGTCTGTTAAGACAACTTATTGAAAAGTTTGGGGTGTTTTTAGTTAATTTTATACTATTCTGTATCACACTGTCAAAAATTTAATTATTTATTTTCAGTTTGGAAGAATGTTTTGGGTTTTTTTAAATCAACTCTAAATAATAGCCCAAGACCTTTTCTAACATTCTCTTGTTAATTTGATTTCCAGTGCAGTCTTCCTCACCTCTATTATGCTGTATTTTGCCTGATTATTAAATAACTGCTTGTGAGGCAGAAATGCTTAATTGGAGATATCTTCTTAAATTCTGCCAACTGAGCACTCAGAAGCTCTGCATCTCCTTCTGCTTTGAAAGCCAAGCACAGCAGGGTGACTGCCAGGTCTTCTCTGCCTCAAGCTCATACTAAGGTATAGACCAGCTGAGCTTGAGATATCCCATAATGATAGTCATACAAGTATTGGCTTAAATTGAGATCAAAACTCTTCTCAGAGGATGGGTTTCTGCCCAAAATGTTGTGACACGAATGGTTTTGTTACACCTTCAGTTTTTCTTTCTTCTTTGTCATGTGTAATTTTCTTCATATTGAAGTGTTTTCCAAAACTGGTTGATAAATCCATTGTATGAAACTGTTTGCATGCTCATGTTGTTGTGTTTTGTTATAAAACATGGCATATTGTTTCTGGAACTCCAACTTGTCTGGGCTATTTTTCTTATTTAGATTATATTAAGTACATTGCAAGACATTTATAGTAATTTTTTTCTTTTAAATATCACAAGCAGTCTGCTCTTAATGGTTTCAAGACATGTACCAACCCCTACCTAGTACTATTCCTTCTGGGGAATTGCTCTTTCTGTACATGCAGCTTGCTCACGTCCTCTGCAGATTATCTGTTACATCTTTTTTTGTTCAATTCATAATTCTTTGACTTGTTGGTAAAAGATATTGCCCTGCTCTTTCAAAAACTGCTGTCTACAAAGTTTCCTGGCACACTTAACCGCTTTTAGGTCGGTAAGAGGATTGTTGGTGGTACATTGTACCTAAATTTGTCCAGCTAATGAGACATTGGAAAGAACACAAGACTTGAAACTGAATCACAGGCTTTAACTGAAAGTCTCAGAGGCACTTCATTGTCATGTTTCCACTTGTACTTGTGAAAATATTTCCCAGAACCACTCTCAGTTGTTGTTCTGGGAACTGGGACTGTTTAAGTCAATTAGAAATTAAACTGATAGAAAGTGTGATGAGATACTGTGACAATTTGATTGTTACAATAGTAACTATGTAAATAACTTGTCCTTAGCAAGATAGGCATTTTGTGACCCAGAAGTTCCTCTGAAGAAAGTAAGTACTTGAGTGCTGTTTTGCTCCCCAGTGTAAGACTTTTTCCTGCATGGAAATAACTATAGAACTGTTATTTCTAGTACTGTGTGATGTTACTTAAGATAATGGTCCCTTAAAGCATCTCTCCTCTACTTCCTGTACTGAAAATCTTTATGCCCTGTAGTTTTTTCACAGCTTAAAGCTGTTGCAAAAATTTTCAACCAAATGATTTTTTGTTGATATATTGTCATTCCCAGCAGTCAAGTGGTTCACATCAGGTGGGTTTTGGTTTATTGTACACAACTTCCTGTGCAGAGAGTGGCAGGAAACTGGTGTTGATTCAGTTGTCCTTGAGACCTTTGGCTCTTGCCTAAAAATCTTGAGATTTGTCCAAGAATTAGTCGTACTGAAGCCTGGCTGCCCTGTGGAGCTAGGTAATGAACTTGCTAATTACTTCAGATAAAGATTGTTTCTGCAGCAGCACTGCTAGTGCAGAACACAGATCCCTCTGGAAGACGCTCATAGCAATTGCTTCAGGGGAAAAAAACTTGTGAGAGATGAGCCTAAAATGATATTTTCTTGGATAATGTTCAGCAAAAAATAGCAAGGGTTATGGTATTTTGTAGTGTTTTGTGTACCTGCATGTGCAATTGTGTGAGTTGAGCAGGAAAACTGCTGCAGGAAGTGGTCCAA
This sequence comes from Struthidea cinerea, assembly GCA_013397865.1. NCBI lineage: Eukaryota > Metazoa > Chordata > Aves > Passeriformes > Corcoracidae > Struthidea > Struthidea cinerea. The sequence continues at coordinate 940,549 of VZTI01005468.1, read as the reverse complement.
GAGGTGCAAACTGTGTAGTAGCAGCCTGCCCAGGTCATTCTGAGCAGTTTAAACAAAACAAAACAGTTGTATGAAAGTGTAGTTCTGCTTGTAGATTGTCTTTCAAAACTCCTTTCAAAGTGATTTTTAAAAAGTTAGTCTCACAGGCTTGGCAAAGAGTGTAGAATCTTGTTTTGTTTCTCTGTATCCAACAAAAGAGGATCAGTCCTAATGACCAGGGTTTGTTTTTTCCCTTCAGTGTTCAACTGATGGTTGGTTGCAGAGCCACAAACCAGTAACTGTGTCAGAAGTTTCCTAGTTTGCCAGGCATTATCACTGGTCTGTGTAATATTTTTGACCGTAATCAATAGTTTTAGTCACTGTGTTGACACAGAAGGTCTATCATCTTTATGGCTAAAAAGTGTTTTCACAGAATTCCTTCAGCATTGCTAGGAAGGATATTTTGAAGATGCTCTTGTACAGTCAGGTGGGTCCCATGGACCTTTGCTAAGAGACACTCTAAAACACAGAGAATTGGTTAATTGGTCTTCATTTGGTGAAGAGTAATTTCAGGAGTGGAGAGGCTGAAAACTATGGTATTGATTATTGTGAAATAATGTCCAATTTTTAACAAGATTTGCCAGGTTGCTCCAGAGACTTCTGAGGAATTGCAGAGCTGTGAGGAGAATGGATTTGCAGCATCATTTAAAGCAACACAAGTGTAAGATGTATATTCAGGCTGTGGCAGCCTGGCTTTCCTTCTCTGGAGGGATTTGAACTCCTTTATCACTAGATAAAAGGAGATCCTCACAAAGCTGGATGACTCTATTACTTGATCTTAAATGCTCGAGATGAGTGGGATAAGAATAGGATGTGTATTAAATGTACACACACTCTAAGGAGCTAAAAGCAGATCTGTCAGTATTCTTATATGAATTAAACTATTAACTCTGTAGTTGTCAATGGTTTTTTCTATAAATTTTGTAAGAACAAGACCCAGTATGAACATAATTTATGTAACACAACTCATGTGTGAAATTAGGACATGATCCTTAATTTTGTTGTTTTTTTCATGATCAATACTATTTCAATTTAGACTGTGAAGTCTACTTTGTTTTAGCAGGTCTGAGTTGTTTCAGAATTCTGGTAACTAATTGTCACATGAAACTTCTGAAAACACAGTTGCAAGCAAAACCAACTTTCTGGGCATGCAATTCTCCCTTAGGAAAGAGGGTTGGCAATAGCTTGTGCTGATCCAGTCCTTGCACTTCCATTCCAAAGCTGTCAGCTCTAAACTGGCTTTGTTTTGCCTTGCAAAATCACTGCCATCTTTTATCACCTTATGAAGAGGAACATTTCTTAACATTGTGTTGTATTGACTCATTCAATAATTTGAAAACAAGCAAAAGAAAAAAAGAAAGCCCAAGGCGAAAAAAAAAAAAAAACACCACCCAAGGGACTTTGGCATTGAGATACATACATAGTTAAGTGGTAAACACTGCATTAAAATTTAATGTAAATAGATAACTAAATCCTGAAAATGTATTAGGAAATTATTGCCAAGAATAAAAACATAAAGCATATAGAAAACAAAGACAAAAGCAGTTTTTTTATTAGTGAACTACTAATAGCACTGTTTGGAGTAAAGCTGTCAGGGCTTTTCCTCTGTGGTCAGTGGAGTACATCCAAACCCCCGGGTGGCTCTTCCCCATATTTAAGGATTTAGGGTTTTTTTTAATCTTTTCATGGAAACCAAAGTCCAATTAAACATGTAGTTGGGATAGAGCCAATACAAAGATTGGGAAGCACCTGTGTGTCCTGTAGTTTCACTGTAGCCAAATAAGGAGTAGCAAATAAGAAATTCAGCCTGTTTTGTCCATAAAAGGAGTTTTCAGATGGGGAAAAATCACTGCAGATGCTTGTGATGGAGGCGTTGCTGCAGGGAAGCATCCTGCAAAGCCACTCTTAACAAAGCCCCACTTAATTCAGAGAGTTTAGCCTTGGAGAGTTAGTTAGCCCTGGGTACTGTGAGAGGGAACTGAGTAAATTTTACTCTTATTCTTCATTCTGATGCCAGTGGCCTTTTGACCCTAAGAAATTTTAAGCCTTCATCGCTTTCTCACTTTCTGAACTAATAAAATGGATTTTCTGTAGCCATCACAGTGAAGTCTCAAACAAAAAGCAACATTTTGCTTAATTAGTGAAATTTATTCTGTAGGCTTTTACCCCTTTTATTTAGGCTGCATCTAGTAACATGAATCACTTACTGAGCATTAAATTAAAGTAAAAACTGCAAATCTCCTTTCATGTTAAAGGAATGCATTGGAGGTGACCTGTTCACCTTAAGTGCTGCTTAAAAGCTTTAAAAAGCAATATGAAATTAGTAAAAGATAGCATGAGTAACATCGCTTTAGAAACGAGTTCTTGATAAACATTCCTGTTTGATTAAGCTGGACCTGGGGGTTAAAGTTCTTTTGTGACTATAACTTAGAGGACTGGTAATTGCCTGGTTGATGATGCTGTATTTCTCTCATATGAGTGTTGAATATTAAATAGTGGGACTGAAGCCGAAGTTTGCCCTGATAAGCTTGAAAATGCCCTGCAAGCTGCAGAATGTGCTTTGACTTCACAGCGTAGAAGTGTTTTTCATCTTAAAGTATAAAGAAAGGAGACATGGCTGTAATTAAGCCCACCAGTTTTGCAGCGTGAGGGGTAGTTGCACTTGAGAAACCCCATCTCTCTGTGTTTCTACATTGTGGCACACAGGGTTTTTTTGTGAGGTATCAGTCTTGTCAGTGCAGCACCTACTTCTCCAACTACGTGGCCATGCATTTGGAAGGGTACCCGTGAGAGTGGTAGGGGTCCCTGGGGAAAGAGCACAGGGGGCTGCACCTAAAGTCTGAGAGGAAGGAGGAAATGGTGATCAACAAAACACCCACTTTAAATGTCACCAGGTCTGAAAGCTTAACAGTCTTTCTGCTCGTGCGGCCACAGGGCTGACAGGTTTGTGCAGCCAGCGTAGGTGGCAGGGCTGTGGTTCGCCCAGGGACACACATTGAATGGGGCTCTCTCACACCCTGCTATTGCTGGTGCTGGCAGCACTGCACTGCTGGGGCCAGCTGGGTTGTAGCACCTTGTTTGTCTTGCCACCTTTTTAACCACAGCGTCAATTAGTGTTTGTGGGAACCAAAAGAGAGGTGTTGGACTCACTGCATCTTGCTGTTGGGGCTCTATGGGTAGATGTTTCTACATAAAGAATCTCCTGTTGCTGAAGGCAGCTCATCTAACTGATGGAAAGCAGCAGTTTTGTACATTCCTGTCGGATAAAAGTCCACATGCCAATCAGGTTATGGAAGAGGTTGTTGTCAGTAAATGCAAAGCACCTTGTACTTTGTTTCCTGTTCTTTTCTGCTCTGCTCCCGGCCTTTGTGGGGTGGCTGCCCTGTCTGTCCTTACTGCTTGTTCTGGCTCTGTGATTCTCTGCGGAGCAGACTTAACTCTGGGTTTGCTTTCTCTGTTACCTTTCTGATGGTTTGGTTGACTTACGTGGAGGTTGACTGATTGTCAAGGCTGGCAGGTAGAAGAGTGGAAATGATGCAGAAGTAGGCAGATCCCTTCTGTGTGTAGCAAACTGCTGTGTCCCCATACCCTTATTTAATGGAATCACACTGGGAATAGTGTGAGCAGAATTGGAGCAGGGGTGAGACAGGACCTGGAACTGTTGGTCTCAAGTGCTAACTCAAGAATAATAACTTTTGCTTGTCTTTCTAGACCTCTCATTCCCTTTTATCAACCCCTTTTCCTCTTTCATTAAAAACAGTACTTTTCCAGTCATTAATCGCTAAAATGTGAAATGAATGAAGCAGGGTTCACTCTTAGTCAGGATATCTCAGCAACGATTGCTCTGCAAAAGGAATTTGGATTCTTCAGAGCAAAGTGAAGAGGTGGTGGGAATAAAAAAAAAGGAAGAGGCCAAGTGGCCAGAAGAATGAGAAATGCAAAAGATCACATGCCTGTGTTTCCAGCAAGGGCACCACTGAGAGACACGAGTGAGAAGTGCGTGCACTCCTAAATGGAGGGAAAAATGATGCAAACCAGCCCAAGAGCTGAACTCGTTAAAAATGATGGAGAAATAACTATGTGGTTATGAATCAGTAACTGATGTTTTTTCTGCTGTGGATGAAACAGCTCCAGTATTGCCAAAATCACAATTTAAAAATTGCAGTGTGAAAAACTGTAAATCTCATCACTCTCATCTTGTTACTCTGAATTTTTATTTGATGCACTTAAAAAAAAAAAAGTGTTCTCTTTTTGGAAATAAGTCTAAATAAGAAATGTCTTAATGCTAGTTTTAATTCTAGTAAATCTAACCTAGTTTTAATAAGCCGTTTCTTATTGCCTTAGCGAGGTGATGCTGCATGCTTTGCATGCATGCTGTGCTCCTGTTCATAGCTACAGATTTGTCATCTGTGCCAGTGCATTTTAATACTAAAAATGTGCATTTGGAGGATCAAACAGACCATAAGCCGTCAGACAGTGCATTGTGCACAAAGCAATGAGCTGACAGATTTTACTGCTGTCTTTTGGGGAGATCATTTGAGGAAAATGCTGCATGTCTGGTTTTGTCCACTTCATCCTGAGTCTTACGGACACTGCTTCCCCCACCTCCCACTCTCAAGAAGGCACATATTTGCTACTCAAATGTTCCTCTGTTGCTTCAGGAGTTCTGATGCTGCACTGTTGAGAGGCAACATTGTACTCAAGGATGAGTCTCCTGTTTAAAGAAAATAAAACAAACAGAAGCCATCAACCCTGTGCTTTCAAATTTATTTAGAAATATGGTGCCAAAATATTTTCCAATGCAGTTTTGCTGTCTCAGCATAACTCTACGCTGTGTGTGACTCGCAAGCAGGCTGAGATTTTGTTTCTGCAAGACTGCTGTTTATTACGAACGTCAGCAGATGGGCTGATGTAGTTTCAGCCAGAACCTTCTCCATTCCATTTACATTCTCACTGCATCACCTCCTACCTCGAGCTCTTAGTTTCAGATATATTCTGAAGGACTTGGTTAAAGTACACTGATAGTTAGCCTCAAATCAAAATGGGGTTTGCTTTGGGCCATGAGGGCAGAGACTTAATGTATCCAGAGTCACTCTAACTCTTTCCAGAGGTGGCTCTGGAACGTGATACTACAGAGACTAAATAGTCCCCAGTGCAGTTAAGTGACTGTGGTTTATGTATTACCAAATGTAAAATACTGGGTAGATGTTGTAGCAGAAATGGATTGACAGTAGGTACAGCAGTAACTTTCAATCACCAATGGGTTGAGGTTTCCTTTAGCTGTTTTTTGGTGGGTTTTTTTGGTTGGTGGTTGGTTGGTTTGGTTTTGGGGTTTGGGAGGATTTTTTGTTTGTATTGTGTTGTGTTTTTTGAAATGTGTCCTTTCATGTGTTTTCTTGTGTTAATTTCTTTTCAGAAATTACTACAGTAGGAATTAGTAAGGGACTCTAGAATACAACTAATACAACTGTCTCAAATCTGCAGTTAACCTATATCTAATATTGACTGCTGTTGAAACAGCAAAAAAAAAGTGTTTTAAGTATTTAATAGCTCAAAGTTAAATGGTTAAAATTTATCTTGCGAAGTATGAGTGTTCTTAAGTACTTCAGAGCTTTAATCTTCTATTGAGGCTCACTTTTTGGAGGTTGGTTTTAGAGAAGGAACAAAATTCATTCAGAGTGATGGTCTCTTCTTAGTGTAATGCAGGATTCCTGTAATTTTTCTAGGGGTCGCCTCTGTTTGATCTTATCAAGCAGTCAAAAGAGCGGGAAGGCCAAACTGATCAGCCTGAACCCACTTCTACTCTCAATGTGCCTCTCCAGCATAACCACACGGCTGCAGACCTGTAAGTGAATGCCTGAGGTCTAGGAAAATGGCAAGTTGATATCACCCTTAATATTCAAATCCACCTGTATTCTGTTTTCCTACTTGTTAGGCTTGGCACTTAAGATTTGTTAAACCATTGTATTTGCAGATATTTATTATACATAACAATTTAAATCAAATGCTGAAATATTTTTTGCCAGCCCTACCAAACTTGTAATTGTAAACTGTTATGTTACTTGCCTAGGAATAAATAAGTCCCTGCATCAGATGTTGGGGATAACAGGTCACAATAGCAATTTATTTCTTCTCATGGGGAAGAAGGAAGAGTTCCTGCAAGTATTATTCATATAGAATTGTTCCTTTATCCTGCGATGTTAAGTGCTTAATATATGTTGAACCTCCAGCTATCTTTCTCCTGTGAAATCTCCTAAGAAGAAAGCATCTGGACCTCCTCTAAGTGCTACTTCCACTCCAGATGTTCAACCTGCTGTGATCCCCCAAACACAGAAACCACAGAAATCTACCTCCCTCTCTCTGTTCTACAAGAAAGGTCTGTTCCTTCTGCATGTGCTGACATTGCAAAGTTCTCGCTTGCTTTTATCCTTTTTGGGTTTTGGCACTCAGCATTTCTGAAAAGTTCATTGTAGAATCTGTAGTGAACACCATGCAAACCTCTGGAAGAAAGGGCAGAATGGTGCCAGCAGGTGGTTACTGTGTGCACTCTGCACACTGCGAGTTTGAACTGAAAACTTACCTATCCTGGCTGTAAGAATGTCCAGATGGGCTCAGAGGGTTCTGCCCTAGCGTCCTTTTCCCAGCAGTGACCATAAAGGGATGTCATGCGAAGCTGAACAACTGGGCAGGCGTGGATGGTGCTTCCCCTGAATGCTTTCCCAAGCTTTGACTTTGTCCAGCTGGGGTGGGTTTTGAACTTTTTGTGGCTGTGTCTGCTTAGTAACTCTCAGCAGATTCATGTTCCAGGTGCTTGTTCAGACTCTTTTTGAATTGGCCTAGACACACGTGTGCAGCGTTGCTTGGTGTGGCCTTCCATGTCTCCACACTCTCTTGTGTGAAAACCTTTTCCATTTATTTTGAACCTGGCTTCTACTACCTTCCCTTGATGTGTGGTAGTTTTTTTTGTTGGAGACAGTGAACAGTCCAATGCTGTCCCTCCTCCATTGCATTCCTTTCATTTCGTCTACTCCTGTTACAACAATTTCAGTTTATTTTTCTTTGTTTCTGAAGTGTATCTACTGGCCTATCGTCGACTCCATACCCTGTTCCTTCACCTTCTTTCCGAACATCCTGACCTGGAACCCCTCATCTGGACCCTCTTCCAGCACACACTGCAAAATGAGTATGAGCTAATGAGAGACAGGCACCTGGACCAGGTAACATGAACAAAAAAGTTTAAAAAGGCTCTTCTGAACAAAATGTTCCTTGTATGTTCTTTAGCCATTAGAAATTGTACTCTGAATTTCTATTAATCTATGGATCACTGAAAGGAGGATTGAAATCTGTCATCTCAGTTTTTTAAGCACTGGCAATTACTTAATATGGCACCTTCAAATACCACTTTCAGCTATTGTCAAAATAATGATGAGAAACCACGATTTCCAATAATTTACATTAAAATATCGTGATTTTCTTTGGGAAAACAACACGTGTGGCTGATAAATATTTTGTTATTCTACCCTAAAACTGCAGCATGTGGTATTGAGAAGATACTGTCAGCTCCAGTTAGTTGTTTGTCACATGGAAATGGAGGTAGCAGTAGTTGGCTTATGTTCTGGAAGCTGTTATGAAGTTGAGTTGCCTGCTAGTTCATAGAGCACAATCAGTAATAGAAAGCTTACTTCTTAACTTGAAATGAAGAAGCTGAATTAATTTGCTGCGTTTTCAGTTGTCTTGTCCTGTTTCTTTAATAGATCATGATGTGTTCCATGTATGGCATATGCAAAGTGAAGAATGTAGATCTTCGATTTAAAATAATAGTTTCAGCATACAAGGAGCTTTGCAACACAAATCAAGAGGTATGGAAGTTCTTAAATGTTACTCCTCCATAAAAATCTTATAAACTAATTATTTTCCTCTGAAACCAAAATAAAACAAACTACACTTGAACATACAAAAGAAAACTTACGCTGCACTGCATCTCCATTTTGTGGAGGAGAAAATTGACTCCAATACTAAGTATCTCTTTTAAACATCTTGCATAAATAGATTGGTAACTCTCCTCAGAAAACAAATTTCTTTCCATCTTTTGAAAGATACTAAATAATGGTTTATGATTCTATTTGGAGTCTAGACAAAAAATTTCTGTCTACAGCTAATAGGACTGTGAAAAGCAACCCAAGTTCCGTTACGAGTTGTCTAATTTCCATGGAGCATTAAGGGAAGAGAAGCAGATGACTTTCTACAGAAGCATTCAATAGAAACATGGTTTGATACCAAATAGAGATGTATGGCTATGTGTCAAACAGCTGTGTATGTATTAAAGTTGCAGGCTTAATTCTAACATGAAGAAGTTCCTTTCTTCACAGGAGCTTTAATGTACTGAAATTTTTGCACAGCACAGTAATGAAATCAATAGAAAAACCCTCACCAGTTAATGGAACTGTAGCATCCTTTCAGTAGCAGGATTTCTCACAGTGTATTTGTGGATCTTGGCTAAACTCCAGATATTGTCTCCAAGCCTATAGAACTATTTTATCCCCATCAGGTCAGTAATGAGTTTTTTAGCCTTCCAAGGTACGCACAGTAGTCTGGACTTTCTGACACGTGTGTGTGAAAGCAAACTGTTCTTAAATTTGGAAAATGTTAGAACTGTGTTCACACCAAGGGGCTGTGCCAGTTAATGAAGTAGGTGCTTGTACTGGTGCTCATACATGTTTGGAAAAGTCCCCAACAGTTTCGAGAAGTTACAATGGCTTGCATACAGTCCATTTGCCATCCTAGCTCTTAATCTAACACAGACTTTGAGTGACTTTATGAGTCTGTCAAATGTAAAATTATCATTCCCTTTTTTTTTTTTAAATCTGTGTATGATTTTCTCACCCTATGCAGACTTTCAAACGTGTGCTTATCCGGGAAGAGCAATATGACTCCATCATAGTCTTTTACAACTTAGTGTTTATGCAGAAGCTGAAAACAAACATTTTGCAGTATGCTTCCAGCAGGGTAAGCCATTAGCTCTGTTCATTATTCAACAGACTACAAACAGATAGGCAATAAAACCTTATGATTATTTTATTATTTTTATAGCCTCCCACTCTGTCACCTATCCCACACATTCCTCGCAGTCCTTACCAGTTTTCCAACTCTCCTCGGCGTGTTCCTGCTGGCAATAACATCTACATCTCACCTCTGAAGAGCCCATACAAATTCTCTGATGGGTTTCAGTCACCCACAAAGATGACTCCAAGGTCTAGGTACGTTGTTGACAAGCATTTCTTTGACTAAATTTAAGGTATTTGAGGGATTTTAGTGGAAGCAAATTGGAAAACTGCACAATCTAGTTTGTCAGTAGTCTGTGGTTATCATATAATTTCTGGTTAATAGTTTTTGTCCTGTATTTGGAATCTTTATTCATCATTCAACACTTTTCTGTTGTGCTCAATGAGTTTTTTTGTTGGTTGTTTTTTTTCTCTTTTTTTTTTTTTTTTTTTTACCCCCCACTTAAGAGGAGTTTCCTGACCTGGTTGCTTAAATGTCATTGGCTTTGACCCTGCATCACACTCCCAAAAACCACAGATGAGCTTTGTCAGCTTGTTTAAAGGGAAAATACTTTTTAGCAACAAAATATTTATTTAGCTGGCTGAAGAGAAGATTTCAAACTGTAGGTTACTAGTTCTTAGCAGATGAGGATGACAGCAAATGTACCGGTTTCCAGTGGCTTTTCAGGCTAGGATCAAGTGAGTCCCACTGTGCACAAAAGTTTAAATGCTTTTGTGTATTTTAGGTTGATTAGCAAACACCTAAAGGTAAAGATAAGAGGATGATAGTCTGGGTACCCAGCTCTGAAGGGTCTTCCTGCTGATACAGGACAGACTATGCGGGCCTCTGATGCTTTCAAGCCACAATTTCATTCCTATCTGTGTGATTCAGTTCATTTGGTGATTTGGCATTCACTGGCTCAAAGAGAAATGTCTCAACACAGTAAAGCACAGCAGGGATTTGCACTGTTAATGCAGAGAGAGAGAGAGAGGAAGAGACCCTGTTAATGCCTTGTGCTAACCTGTGCAAATTAGTGGATGCTTTTGTCATTGTTAAATGTAGCTTAAACTTCTCTTCTTCATTTGGCAGAATTTTGGTGTCAATTGGAGAATCATTTGGGGTGAGTTTTAACATTTTTAATGTCTGGTCTTAAATGCATGTAACTTTTGGAGGAATGGGATAGCCTGCTCACATCTCTAGAGCTGGCCAGTGAGTGCGTCTGCTTTAATATAGCAATTACAGGGAAGTTCTGTTAACTCCTTTCATATATCCAGACTTCACTTTTAAAATGTGTTGCATTTTATTGTAGTTGCTTTGGCACAAGACAAGAGTTCTTAAAACTCCAGAGTTTTAGAACTCCTAATTTTTTGTGGATGATCTGGAAGTTGGAGTGGTTTCAGGATTTACTGGCAATTCTTTCCCTATTTTCTTGTCACTTCAGACTTCTGAAAAGTTTCAAAAAATAAACCAGATGTTGTGCAACAGTGAGTGCCAGCTGAAGCGCAGTGCAGAAGTAGGTGCTGCTGCCCCGAAGCCACTGAAGAGGCTGCGCTTCGATATAGAGGGGCAAGACGAGGCAGATGGAAGGTAAGAGATTGTCCTGGGCTTTTCAGAGATCTTGCATATATTTGGTTCCCAGGGTCTTCATCCTAACTTCTTCCTGATATCCTATCTTGTGTTAATTTGTGAGCTTTAGCAGCTGTATCAAATGAGAGGTGGAAGCATGAAGCTCCTCAGTTACCTGCTTTGATGTCAGAAGTGACTCCCCTTGATTTAAAGTTTAGGTTACGAGGGTAAAAAATTATTTTTATTAACTTAACTTTATGCTTTCTGTCTGCAGCAAACACCTACCCCAGGAGTCCAAGTTCCAACAAAAGCTTGCAGAAATGAGTGAGTATTACTTTCCTCATAATCTGCACAGCACTGAGTGCCTTGGGCCCACTCAGAGGAAAACACCGCTCAACACCGATGTGATTTGGGTAGCTTGCTTAGCTTTTGTGCGTGCTGCATTTAGCCTTGAAAATGCAGATTACAAAATGGAAATTTATGCACACAGGAAAACCATTATGTAGTGTTTTTGTTGCTTTGCTGTCTTTTATATTGAAACGTCTGAGACTGCTTTTTCATCTACTGTGGGTCAGCATTTCTTTCAGAGCTTATGGGATCACTTTTCTGTTTTAAAATGAAACTCAAATCTAGCTCATGAAAAGCAAAACGGCCACAGCCCCACATCTGAGTTGTATTTTCCACTTGTGAAAAGGAGCACACTTGGTCTGGCCAGGCATTCTCACTCTGTGGTAGAATCTGAGCTCTGCAGCTGAGCAGATTTGCTTATTGCAAGCTCTTACCTTGCTCATCAAGATAGGTATGAGTGTGGATCTAGGCACCTCTCCTTGATTTTAAGATAGGGAAAATGTTTCAGTGTTTACTTATGGCAGAGGTTAAGAAGGAGAGTTCTGTCTGGTGTCCAGTGGTGTTAGTGTGTGCCACTGCGGGGAAAAGGCATTCCTGGGCAGGCTGTCTCAGGGATGTGGGCAGTGCTCAGCCCACAGCATCTGCCTGGCTACAAGGTGAGATTCCCGATGGGACACAGACCATCTGCCCACCTTGAGGATGGAAGTGGACACAGTGAGGGGACAGGGACAATGAGAACTGGAGTGAACAGGTGGAAGGAATATCCTAAGATCTGTAAAATGGACCAAGAATGGCTGAAACAATGCAAAATTAGGTGTTTATCCTAAAATGAGTGATTTGGTTCATTTACAATAGAATAATGTACTTCTGTTCCTTGTGTCATTACAAATTTTTCCAGTAGTCAGTCTGAAGTAATTACGAAGAAAACATCTCATTCTTTTTGTTTGTTGGGTTTTTTTGTAGCATCTACTCGAACAAGAATGCAAAAGCAGAAGCTGAATGATGGAAATGATACCTCAGCCAGTGAAGAAAAGTGAGATTCTTCCTCAGGACCAGGGGCTGCATCGCCAGCCCTCTTAAGATTGTTTTTGTTTTACAGGCTTCACTTATAGAGTTGCTTTTTTAGTTGCTTTTTATTCCAAACTGCTAGTTGAAAGCATTTGTACTTTTAAAATTGTTAAATGTTTTCCATGATACCTTGCCTCACGATGTAGCATATATACAATGTAAGCCACTGAATTTAATTTATATATTTTTTTGAGGATTTTTAAAAAGTCTTGGAAAGTGTCTGAATTTCCTGTTGCAGCATTACTGATTTAAGCCAGTTCAGTCTCGTTGGATTGAACTTTTTATGTCTGAGGATGAAATGTTAGCTAGAATGATTTGAAATGCACTAATTTTGTTTCTTAGATTTGGTTTTTAGATTTTCATCACTTGAAAATTTTGAAAATGGTGGGCCATTTACTGCAAAGATTTCTGTCTCTGTTCATAATTAGCACATCCAATTCCCATTAAATTAAACTGGACAGCAGCCGGGGGCCTTGCAGCATCAGGGCCTCCCTCACCTCAGGAGTACAACCTGAATTCAAAGCGAACTCATTTCGCAGCCTTACTACTGAAACCAACACTTGGCATTTTGTAGTTTTGCTTCCCCAGCTGTCACCCCACTGTCATTTCAGAGGGCAGTTACACTGTCCCTCAGTTTGAATTTCATGGAGTATGAATCCCACAGAGAATCTTCCCAGAAGCTGAAGCTTCTTCCCATATGCAGAATAATTGATGTGCCCTTTCTTATCTTGGGAAATCTCAAGTATTTAAAAAAAACCAAAACCAAACCAAACAATAAACCTAAACCATACCTGGTACACACAAGATTTCAAAATTCTAATGATGTAGAATTTTCTTGATTTCTTTGAATTTCCACCTAACTGTAGCCAAGCCAAACAGCTTGAGAAACAGCTGGAAGCTGAGTGTCTCCAGTTGGGTTCCAGGTAAGAGCAGCCTGGTCTCTAAAAGCACAGGGCATCTCCCCTTGGCCTTACTGCAGCGTCTGCAAAAACCTGAACGTGGTGAACCCATGTTGGGAAAATCAATCTGCCTCACTTCACTGAAAAGGCAGTTAATTGAGCAACTTGTGACTGGTTGCAACTAGCAACGAAACCCAAACAAAACCATCCAATACTTTTTTCATCTTTTGTATTTGTAAGTTACTGATGCAGATACTGGAACTTTCCTTGCAGCAACAAACTTTTGTAAAATACCCAATTAACAAAAGCACATATTTTATTTCCAATGGATTAAAACATAAGCAAGTAAATAGTCTTGCTTTAAAACTACCCATTTTTATGAAATTTAGCTTTTGCAGCTACTTAAATTAAGAACAGGTACAGTAGAAAAGCATGCTGTTCATAACACAAATGTTTTAAACCAACGTCTTCCAGGTAGCTTATTTACAGATTGCTTAGCTGATCCTAGAGTACTTATAGTAGGAAGATTTTTAAAGATCCATTCTTGTGTTGATTCAAAGCTAACCCTAGAGCTACTAAAAATTCTATGAGCAGCAAACTCATTGTAAATTAATTTTAAAATAATATTGAGGGTTTTTTAGACTCAGTATGGCTTCAATTTTCTTACTGAAAAATGTACAGAAATTTCCAGACTTCCGTAAGTACCTTATGTTTATTTTCTCACTTTTTGCAGTTTTACAGACAGGATATATGTTAACATTGGGGTATACTGACTGTAAGCTCTGTTACAGCAGTGAAGACTCTTCCTTTGGCTAGAGGGATGATACAGAGTCCAGTATCTGAACAGCTTCATTATTTCTTTACTGTGACAATGTATTTTTTTTGTTCAAACAGACAGAAGGCTTTACATAAAATGTACAATATTATTTTATACAACTAATCAGTTTCTCTCCTTCCAAGATAAATAAAATAGCTTTTAAAGGATTTTTAGTCAGTAATTTTCTTATATTAGGTGATTTCATTTGGTACCTATGCAAATAAATGTGTATTGAAACTAATGGCTTTTTATTAGATATGGAAATCTTACTGTGTTTGACAGCACTTTTCTTAAAGTGAGGCCTTGCTGTACTGAAAATGGCCTGGAATATTGATACTGTTCCAGGAAAAAAGAAAATTAGGAATCACAGGAGAAGCTGGACACAAAATGTGATGACCATTTTAGGTGCTTAACAACAAGCATCCATTCCTGTGGAAAGCCTAAGCCCTGGGTGTAAGATGAGGTCAGGTAAATTGCATCCTGGAAGGGCCTGTTCTGTCCACTCGCGCTTAAGGGAATTTAATCTATTGGCTTGGCTGTATAGCCAGCTGAAGGTGGATGAGCTGACTCCCAGCCTCTTAATTTGATGTTTTATACCTCAATCTCTTCCTGCTGTCCACTGTTTCCAAATGCTGTTTGTTCTTATATGTCATAGGAATTTATTTCTTTCTCACTGCCTTTGCCTTGCAAGTGAAGAATTTTGTGCTTAGGCAGTGCTCGTGCAGAGGGGCTGCACTAAACAGCAGGTGCCTCACAGGTACTGGAACAGCCGTAGGGAATGTGTAAATGCACATTTTCAGGTACAGAAGTGGCTGCAGGATGACACCTGTGTCAAATGTGAAGCTGCTGGAGAAGATTATGGCTGTGTGATACCAGTGCACAGTACAAGCTGAAATATTTTAAAATGTAACAAGCTGGTCATAATGTGCATTTGCTTAAGAAATGATGGCTGGTGTTCTGAGGAGCATTTTATTAATTGCAATTTATTAAGTCACTAGGGCATTGATTTCTTTGAAAGGTGGAAATACACTTGAGCAAATTCTCCAGCTTACAAATGTGTTATCTGGTGACAGGGATTTCCTGAAGAACTCGGTAGCCTTTAAGGTACCTCTGTGAAATATTAATCTGGTTTACTTTTCCCCCACACCCAGTTAACTCAGTCTACAAGCATCAAATTTTCTTCATTTTTACTGAAAAGAAAGGAAAAAAATCTCACTCGTACTGTTTTAAATATTATGGCATTTTTATTAATGGTCTATTAAACCAGGTAATTTGTAAAGAAACAAAAAATCATTTATGTTCAGGCTGTAAACTTTCTACATCATTGGGTGGTAGCCAATGAATCCTGCCTCTATGGGGCAAATAAATGCTTTGTTTTACAAGGAAAGCCCATGGAAATTGTTCAGATCATATAAAAACAGCAGTTTACAGTTACCAAGCATTGTAACAAAACTCTACAGGTGCGTACTAGATGACAATGCAGTGCTGGCTTTTAGCTTCAGTAACTTAGGAGAACCTTTAAATGACCCTACCCATCTAATTTCTTTTTCTCTCCAGACTCCTTTCTGGAAAGTGGAACATTGCTCTTTATTTAAACCCCAGACACAGTTTATGCTTGACCATATTTTCACTTTTTAATAAATACCTTTTGTCTGTGGTATCCTAAAACAGAACAATACTTTATTAAGTATTTAACCTGCAAGATCCACAAACACAAACAAGGTGGTTGCAGACTATCTCACAACAGTAAAATGCACCCCTAATTTCTTCTGAAGTGTCCCCTGGTTGGGTTTCAAGCACATATTTACATCCATGCACCCATGTTTAACCACCTAAGCCAGTAAGGACTTTTTTTTTAATATTGACCTGAAAATGCATGCAATGAAAATTAAAAAGCTAAATAAATAAATGTTTCTATGAATGTAACACTATCACATCCAGGTCAGATGATACAGAATAAAAGCCAATGCTGACACACTGGATCTTTAGACTCACCCTCATTCAGTCCTGAGCTGCATTTTCTCAAAATTACAGGCTTTGTCAATTATGCTGAAATTGCAAGTAGGCTTTAATGTGTATGGTTAGTTGGAAGTTATGAGCAGCAAGCAACTAAATTGAAAAAAAATGGCACTTGGTTATATTAAGCCAAAAATGCCTTGTTCCAAGTAGCTTGCCATTTCAGCTGCAGTAACTGTTCAACTACTTCATGAACTTGAGGCAATGCTGGAGAGTGGTGTCCCTCTCCAGTGCTACCATTCCATGCAGTAGTGCCTCCAGGGAGCCAGATAAGGTTTCTGATCAGATGTTGAGTCAAAAACCCCTCATCAATTCACATTTGTAGTTTTTTGTTTGATTCTTTTGAGTAAAACAGAAGTGTGTGGAGAGACCTTTATAACACATGCCGTAGGAAAGCTGGAGTGACCACTGACAAGCCGGTACCAGGGGTGTAGGTGCCCAGCTGGTTCCATTTCCCAGTGAGACTGGATGTGTGCCAGTGTGATGCCACGGGGGCGGGACAGGGGCACTGGTGCCAGCTGCTGCCCCAAGGCTGGGATGTGGTCGTACGCCCTCATTCCGTGCACTGCTACCCCTAAGGAAATGCTGGCAGGTGAATCTGGCATCCCAGGCTTAACCAGGGACATGCAGCCTTGGCTTACATAGAATTCCTCGTGTCCATGCTTTGGTATGATCAGTGCTGGGCTAGCACACAGGATTGGCAGTAAAGCTACTACTTTACTACTAGTACTGCCCTACCAGGACCCTGTTTTACTGCCTGCAGTAACCTCTGTCTGTGTGCTGGTGTCAAGTGCTTCTCAACACAATCTTACCCAACTCATTTCCTCCCCCAGCAAAGTTGTGGTTTTGATGAATCTGCTTTATGTACTGGAAAGGTTTTGACCACTTCTGTTTGAATACAAAATACACAGCTGCTAAGAACAGCCTTAATGCTGCTGGAGGAAGTCGTACTCATTGCTGAGGGGGTGGCAGAATGTGCTTGTTAGCAGTAGATGATCCAATATATTTCTAGTGAGAGTCTGAGGCAAACGTCTCAAACACAAAAGTAAATGTTTACCACAGCATTTTCCAAAATATTTGCTCATCACCCTCCTCCTAAGTAAATTCTGCTGCCTCCATGCTTCGCCTTTCCACTCACACCCCCAGGGTCTGGGGTGAAGGGGGATGGCACTACTCACTACTCCTTTTCTGAGTATGTGCTGCTCCTTTTCCTCCTACTCTTCCTCAAAGAACAGGATTGTTTGAGAAATGAACCTCCAATATAGTAAGGAACAGCTATTTCTACCTTAGACATGAGGATGTGATAATTTAAGAGAATTAAGTTCTTAGAAACCACATCTGAGGATTAGAAAAAGTCATTGAAGGATGCTGTGGCACAGCGGGGACCTGCAGGAAGGGTGCATGACTACTTGTATAATTATATTCGTGTACTGAGCCTGGTCATCCAGCTTTCTGTCTTCCCCATTTGTAAAATACTGCAAAAGGCACTTGAAGTCACTTCACTCAGTCAGAACTTTAAGAGAAATTCTCAGGGTTAATTCACAGTTGCCTATTAGAAAATTCAAGTAAATGCTCCATGAGCTCCACACCTTCTGTAATGGGGCAGACCTCCCTCTGTGCTGCACTGTGTGGGGCTTTCACCGTAACTCACTTCAGCCAGTTAGAAATGAAGCATCTACTCTACCTTAGCCACCGATGATCAGTGCTGGGAAAGAGGCATGTCCAGAGGGCAGCTCCTCTCTCCTGAACAGCCCTGAAAGGAAAGTGGTGTGGGTACCTCACAGCTCTGACCACAGGAGAATCTGAAACGCTGTATTTGGACAAGGTCCCTTTATCACCATCTGGAATATAGTGTCAGTTCACTCTTAGAATTGAATTCATTTGAAGTTACCACTTCAAAATCACCCTTTTCTCCATTTTTCTGAAGTTGATCTGTCTGAGGAGAGATAGTAAGACAGGAATAAATAAGCCACAAGCAGAACTTCCTTTTCTTGAAATCTTGTTTGGGTTTGTAACGAGGTGGTTTTCTTAGCAGTAAAACTCACAGCATGACAATTCACATCCAGACAAACTTGGTGGGTGCTTCCATTGGGGTGCCACGGACCATGCCTGGTGTAATGGAAAGGGAGATTCTTTTCATTCTGGCTAAACAATGAGACAAGTGCTGGGAACTCAAAACTGTAATACCCTGCTGAAGTTCCTCATAAATAAACTCCAGACAACCACCAAGTGAGACATATCCTCCTGCAAATCAGAAAGCCTCTCACCCTAAAGAACTTATGTTATTTTACCACACGTCCAGAAAAACAAGTTTGTATCTTCACTGAATTATAACCAGACAAAAAGAAGCCCACTACAGCATATTAACTGAGTTTTGAGACAAAAGTACACCATGGAAGTTTTAGCAGCAAACAGGTCACTGTCCCATAAAATCCAAACACAGACTGTTTAAAAAAATTTTAAAAATTAGACAGACTAAATAATGACAAGCTTAGTTTGCTTGAGTGGGAAAGGGTAGTTACTACATTAGATTTTTGTGTTAAATTCTGGCTGTTGGCAATCAACAGTCACCACACACCTACACTGTAGCCGTCCTTACAAAGCCTACATGTTAGTGGACTTCTACACACTCCCTAAGCTGATGGACACGAAGACTTTCCTTCCAAACCATTGCACATTCTGACCATGGAGAAGTTCTCCAAAGGAGAAGTATTTCCAGGAGGGAAGAGGACATGCTCTTCAGCTTGGTAGTCGTCAGACCTCAATTTCGGAATGCTCCCACTCTGCTGGCTTTGCTAATGAAGTTTTTCAGGAGGTCATGGTCCATTTCTGCAAAGCCTTGAGTTTGTGTAACAACAGTCAAATGGTTTATGCAAAATCTGAAGCAAAATTCTTCCAAGTCCTAGGAACAAATTGGAGTAATTTGTAACATGAATGATTGATAAATCTATTAACGTTATTATTTTGTTTCAAATCTGTCATTTAATTAGCAGAGAATATACCAGATTGTTCATATTATCAATCCCTTTTCTGATCCTTTTGATGAGATCACAAATGACAGGATGAAATTTGTTCATACATTTGTTCATACAAACTACTCAATAAACCCAACGTGAAAAAACAGGAGTAGCCACCTAAATCAACTCTAGAACTCCATCACATTTACTAGAACTTATTACACATTCATTAGAAAAGTTATTAGCAGGTGAAACCATCCACTTGCCCCACACAGAACTACTACAGCATCAATAACTCCTTTCTTTTCCTCTCTGCACTGCATTCGGTAGTGGTCCTGTGAAAAACAGCAGATATCCTAGCCAACCTGAAAATAAAACCAAAATATGATGGAAAATGTGATGATGCTTGCTGAACACAAACAGCATGTTAGGATACATGTGTCCTTCATCGCAAACCTAGGAATTGTATCCCTCTGTCTAATGGGATTCCCAGACAGCACAAAAGGTTCTGTCTTGTTCTGGTCTCACTGTAAGAGTATGCTCAGCTATTCAGCACAGGATGGGTACAAGCCATCAAGCCATACAACCACGACTGCACACAGCAGATTTTTCCCACTCAAACTCCTCATAACAGTGGCAATCCTTCTCTCCGTACACTGGGTCAGTCTCCTTTAGGTGGGTCCTATGCAACAACTTGCTCTGAAGGAAAATTAATTACCTTCTGCAGCCAGAGCTGGGGCCAGCAGCAAGGAAGTCAGAATTGATCCATAAACTATAAACTCTTCAAGGGTTACAGCGAAAAGAGTAACCCATGCCAATTTGATTCTTTGTTAACTACACAAACATTGCAGCCTGGGATTAACAGCAGAAAGCCGCTCAGCAGACTACCTGTGCATTTCCTTTTGAAAACTTTTCCTTAGATTCCGTGTGCCAAGACGTAACTATAGCTTTAACTGAAGCACAAAATATCCTTAAAGAAGAAATCTGGTATAGCAAGTATCTCTCATCAACAACTACTGGGAAAGTAGAAAAGGAATGACAATAGAAGAAGCAAAAAACCACAGGAAATAAAAAATGTAGCCAATCAAAGACAGTGACAGCTTAAGTTCCAGCAGACTTCTGAAATGGTACTGTCAGAACCTGAGCTGCTTTACAGTCAATGTGTGAACTTTTATGCTGACTAAAATGAACAGCACCTGCCTTTTCTGGTGCTGGTATGAAGAGGACCATAGATTACAGAGAATCCTGGTCACTCATTTTGCAGTTTCAAGAAATACTGTCTTTTTTATTCTGTTTTATTGAAGATGATTAGTCTAAATTTTGCTACAGTGTATATGAGATATGCTTTACAGTGACTTGTAGCTGCAACTCTTTGTATTTTCTGAAGATAGGAAATAATATTTTCAAGCATTTTAAATCCTAACAATGCATACAGTAGTCAAGTCAGTCTTCATTTAATTTGCAATGTGAATGGCATATCACACTCCACTATAATCTTTCACTTGTAGTCTTCACATTTAATGACAAAAAAATTGAATTCTATCTTTTCAAACTTCCAAAATATGAGGCCTCTTTCATAATCCTACTTTTGACAGTTTTCTACTGAAGTCCTGACCCATTGCACATGGTTCTCAAACTAGGAGTTACTATATTAATGTAGTACACTACAAGATTCTGGCTTATTCCACAATTCCTTAGCCAGAGGCTATCCCATGTCTTTGATAAAGAAATCTTTGCTGCATTTCCCCAAAGCTGTTCTACTCCATCCCTTTCTGAGCTGTGGGTGTAGGGAGGAGGGCAACAATGCACTCCTGAGTTTGGCACATGCTGCAGCCAGGGCAGGTGAACCAATTCATCATCCGACAATTGTGTTAAACTGTAACATGTTTTGAAAGAGTAAAATACTGAATCACAGAAGGAAGAGGAGGATAACATATGTTTAGTTATCCAGCCAACCCCTTTTACTGTGTCTCAGCCGTTATGAACTCTGGTACTTTGTCCAGGCCAGTTTTACTACTTCACAACACACCTAAACATATCTTTAACTACTCTTTAACTACTTCACCAGATACAGATATACTAAAAATACTTCTGCTTTGAAGAGTTCAAAAATGTCAAAAAGCTTGTACAAGGAGAAACTACAGAATAAAATTTTCATGAAAAATCTGCTGTTAAGAGAACCAAATCATTGGGTCATGCCTTCCAGTAGAGTCTTCCCTGCCATGCTGGGCTTGTACCAGCACAGCACACTGAAAGCACAACTCCTCTTCGCCCCAGCTGTTCATGCCCTCTGTTTCTGATACCTGGGTTACAAATGCCTTGTAACTGGCAGCTGGTGATCTTACTATCTACTAATTCCTTGTTATCCCCTTTCAATGGACAGAACTTGCTGACTTCCAGCCTCCTCTTTGCAACTCCTACACAAAATTATCTCCTATAGTTTGCTGTCTCCATACAGCACTTACTTCTGCAACATTTTTAACTCAGTGCTTGTTTCAGTCTCTTCCTTCTACTTGCCTCCCACACCTGAAAGGTATTTATAACAATGTCCCCTATGACTAAAATACATAAGCAGACTTTTTGAATACTAAAACCCACCACATATTATTTCCACAATCATCACAGCACTAAGAAGATGAGAAAAGGAAAATATCTTTGAAAGTATTTGTTTACCAAAAAAGCACTGGTAACAGGCTGAGTGCTAGTGACACATTCCACAATCAAAGGCGGACCACATGACAGGATACGGGGAGAATATTAACAATAGGTTATTTGTTGTATGTCAGCACAATTCCTTGTAAACCATACTGCAAAAATGGATTTTTTTTTATATAAGCACAAGTGTAAATACGCAAGGACTTTATAGGTAGATTCTCGCACTGCCTGTAAAAGTCAGTACCAGAATGACTGTACCAGACACTGGCAGACAAAATGACTAGGTGAGGAACTCAGGGACTGAAAGACAGGGCAAAATCCAAAGGCGGAGATGTAAATGGCAGTGAGAAATTTGCATGCCACACGACAAAGCAGGAAGCAGATTAAGAACCCTGACTCACAGGTGCAAGCCAAAAGGGCAGGAAAAAACACTAGTAACTGGGGTTTTTTTTAGTCTTTATTTTACAGCTTAAAAAGGGGAAAACAAACATCTGGAAAGCCAGAAAGGGAAATTACAGTAACCATGCCTCACCAGTTAAATACAGTCATGTTTACATTAGGCATTTCTCATTTCTCAGAAAACAACTGCTTACCCGAAGAGAAGTTCTTACCTGAGCTTCGTACTTGACAGCGGCAGAAAGAAGAGCAATGGCATTCTCTTCACAAATGCCTTGTTTGATCGTTTGCTGGCAAAGCTTTTTCAGTCTGTTTTCTCTATACAGTGTTGCCAAATCTAGCAGCCCTGTGAAAATTTATATAGCTTTAACTATTCTGGTGCGAAATATATTAGTGTCTCTTCAAATTAATAAATTACCCTTTTGTTTTAGGCTGAATTAATGAAAGACTTGTTCTGTTTTTTTCCCTAGCTGATGTGTGCATTTTTAAAGGTCCCCTACAGACCTATCAAAAAAGGAACCATTTTATCACTATGCAAGTGTTCTGTTCTCTTGGTCTCATTCTGGACCTCAATTACTGACTTACATCCTCTGAAATTCATGCAGGGAAGAGCTCCCTTTTCATTCAGGATCAAAAATCGCTACAGCTATTCAAAGAAGAAAAGTTTCAGGATGGCATTAGTGCCTTTCTAAATAAAAGAAATTTCTTAATAAGAGCAACAATGAGTTCTTTTTGAAAACTTTGCATCTGTGATCTCTCTGCATTCCCACCACTCATTCTCCTTGGGCATGTTTCCTGCTACTGCATCCTTTCTTCCTGACACCTGCCAAACTCAAGATTTAAGTGCTAGTGAAACTAAAATTAACAAGCCCTGCTTTCCTTACCCTGTAATGACACATAGATTGAACTTTTCAAAAACAAAAATCTAGAGTAATTTACATTTATGACAAATACCTATTGCATCTTCAGGAGGGAGCCTAATGTTGTCTGTATACAGATATTCCAGGAAGGCTCGGTAAACAGGATAAGAAAATTCACTCATTTCTATAATTTCATCATCATTATTGAGTATGGAGCGAAAATGTTCACACCTATGAAACATGAACAAAGATTGTACACTGTAAAGAGTTAAGCTTGAAAGATGAGCTGCAGCAAGAAGTTGGTAAAAAAATAAATCAGTCCTAACAGACTAAATACACAAGCAGAACCTCTAGCTACAAGACTTCTTGCTTTGAACATGTTAATTTCTTTAAGCCTTATAGGGCTTATAAGCCTGATACATATAATTCAGAATTTTATTTCTGTTGTTAATATTTTACAGCAGGCTCCATTTCTACCTACAATATCTACAAGGATTATCCATCTGGTTTTCATGCCATTTTCTTAAATACATTGTGCACTAACAATCAATTTTATTACCTGTCTCATAGCAGATAAAGTTTACAATTAACTTAGACAATTCTGACATTTGACCCTGATTTCTCCAACACTACCCAATGAAGAGGGAAATTATTAATAACTTTAGGTATCATTTATTCCAGTGTCAGAGTCCATACACAATTTAGCATTAATCATTATATTCAAGGATAAATTGCTGAAAGTGAAGACACTCTCACTCAGATCTTTCATCACCTTTTTCTTACAAGTCTGAATACTTCTGTGACAGATATGAACAAGGACAAAGCACTGCCTTTGACAGCTGTAGTCTGCAACTTCCAGTTCACAGTAATTTACAATGCACTGTAACTTACTGTTCCCTAAAATGCATCCTGACACTTGCACTGTTTTCAAAGTTTTTGTTGATATAAATGAACATCACCACCTCTGACAAATTTTCCTATAATAACCACAATTTAATTGTACTTTTTCGTACTACACTAATTTATAACTTTCCCACATCTAAATTTTCTCTCCTTTTACTCAAACTTTTCTATAAAAAGTAGGATGGTTTCCTTTTAATGCCTCTGAGACAAGACTACAACATAAAGACAGTATCACTTAAATCCAAATGAAAAACAATTACCTAATCACTTAAGTTCTTCACATTTTACTGGTTATTGAAAGAAATTTTTTTTATCTTAGTATTTTGGGGCTTTTAATAAAATAATGGAACCCTTTGTCAAATTTGTAAAGAAATAAAAAGTCATTATCTAGCTTCTGCCACATCTGTTACCACAGTCTGGCATTGGGAGAGGCAGACAAAACCTCACTGTTTTGCTTCCCAGAGCCTCATGTTAAGTAGTGGTGAACATGCTATCCATCCAGTGTGGATCAGACCTTGGGAATGGTCTGTGCCCCAATGGCACCACACAGAAGTCAGAGAGAAGGTGGTACACACTGATCCCTGAAAAAGTAATAAGTAAATGAAAACAAAAATTGGTTAGCACACATCCTCCAGCCTACCAAGTATCTTGGAGTGACTCATCCTTTGGAGCGTCTCTCTCCCTGTCACCATCTCTCAGCAGAGACAGCCCAGCCCCCAGTTCTGGCTGGCTGAATGCAGAGCTGATGAATCCCAGCCGCACACTGGGATGTATCTGTTTCTGCAGGCAGCGCTGGCCGCGGGCTGCTCCCACTGAGCCGGGCGTTCCCTGACATTTCGCCACCACTGCCAGCCAATAACCACCAACAACGGGACCCAGTTCAAGGACAGGAATAGAACAAGATGGAAAGAAGTCCTCATAAGCAAGTAAAGAAATTACTAGGTAATGAAAAGGAACTTGTACCAGCACTGCTTTCATGACAGTGCTCCGGCAGAGGCCGAATGCTGCAAAACACCATTTTAAATACCCTGATCCAGTTGCACCATGACACTCAAACAAAATATTAATTTTACAGACTGTGCCTGATGCTTTATTATTCCTTCATAGTATTTTGGTAACACCATATATTTAAATCCATTTTAGAATTAGACACATTTCCTTCACAGAATGCCACATAATCTGAGAAAAAGAGAGCAAGAAAAAAAGAAATAACAGAAAGCTACATATAGTCTGATTGTCAGGAAAAAGAACCTCAGGAACATTTTGGGCATGCGCAAGATTTGATTTTGATTTGGTGGCATCTGATGGAGAACACGTGGCATTCCAAATGAAGAGGGTGGACTATAGGCATGAGTGTAATGTACAAGCAATGAAGCCAGTAAAGGGAAGTAATAAAGGTAATCGATGCAGTAAGAGGAGAGCAGAAAAAACCCCAACAAAACCAGGACAGGCAAGAATTAACAGGGAAATTCAATTTTACACAGTAATATACAAGAAATCACTACTAGGACTCAGGAGCAAAAGTAGGAAGATGAGAGTGGTGATAAACTGAGATAGCCAAGCATTTTGAGAAAAAAAATAGCAAAGAAAAAAATATTGTGACAGTGAAGAGGATGAAGCAGAAGCAGTTGGCAAGGCAGAAGAGATCTAAAGCAGTGTCTCTAGAATATCCCAGCAGAAACCACACCAGCAGTAACAAATTAATCTCCCTGCATGTTAATAATAATGAGATCATTCTGTAGATCTGCATATGTCAAATCTCACTGTAAAGTGGTTTTAACTTGGAAAAAGTTGTAAAAACAGAAAGAGAAGCCAGCTTAAAAGTCAAACTCACTGATAAGAGGGTTTAAAACAAGTAGAACAATAAATCTGTCATAAAAGGAGAAAAAAGATAATCTGGATAGCGCCTACAGAAGTTGCTGAAACAACTGAAGGGTCCCGTGGAAGGAAAGAAAGCCAAGAATAAACAGAACCCCTTCAAATCTTTCTGGTGGAGGAAGCCAAGCATACAAAGAAGGAAAAAACTGATTCTAACTACCGAGAAGACAGCAGAAGTAAGTGAGCCTTTTCCTCAGCAGAAAAAGGTTATTGGAAATCAAGGTCAAGGCCATTTAGGCAGCACAAAGGAGGATGGATGTCAGACGGAGGGAAATGATGGAAAGGCAGGTAGTAGAGCAACATGTTTGATAATTACAAGGAGTGACAGAGAGTAACAGCAAAGAACAGCAGATGAATCCCTGACTCAGGGAAAAAGGGATTTGTAAGAATAAGCCAAGAATTTTCTGCAGTGATGACTCAGCACGGTGGACTACATGACACAGTTTAGTTTATACAATTTATACAGTTTGTTCCTTACCTAATTTTGAGAAGAACTTTATGAACGTGAATGTATTTTCCATCCACTAGGAACTTCAGGTCTGCAGTTTCAGGGTTGTCAAATTCCTTCTTTAGTGACTGGGCTACTGTTAGGTGGTCATCAGGCTCTAGAATAAACAGGGGACTTACTATAAAGTAGTAAACAATACAAGTATCTCCCACTACAACATTCTGGGTATCTGTCAGCAATTAACACTCTTAATAAATACATCTCTTTAAGGCCAGTAAAACCCCCCAGCACACCCCGGCTCTGTATGAGCCAGAAAAGCAAAGAAAGGACAGCTTTCTTCAGTCCTTTCTAGTTTCCTGCTCCTAGCAAATATCTCTATTAACAAACCTGTAAATTCCACTCCTCTAACTCATCTATATAAGGCCAGGAAAAATAAAAAGTTAACAGTCTCAGAAGTTTACTGCTATGCTACCAACCATTACTGAGTAAATTATTTCAAATTAAAACTGTTAGTTATTAGAAGATCCTCAAAAGATCAATAAAAAAATCATAATAAAATTTTCTGAAGTGCTCCCATGAGGAGACATTATATTACAGCAAAAATAAACCTATTACAGAAACAACTTATTGGTTGCAGTGAAACTGCCCAGTGCAATATCCCTAAAAGTAAATACCAACAGTTACAAGTCTATTCTAAAAGGACAGCTTTCCCTAGACCTAACGGTGTTAGAAGCACAGTGTGTCAATGTCTGCATATTCCTGTTTGTGTCACATGTCTGTATATCCCACTGTGTACATAACATTTGCATTATAAAGTCAGCAAACAGCTTGGAAAAGTCATCCATTATCTGCATACAAAATTTTACCTCCTGAACTGATCCAAATCTTCATCACACTGAGAGAACTATCTTCTTTAATACTACTAAAAAAATCAACAACCCCTTCCACCCCCAAACCTTATTCTTAACCGTCACAACATTTTGTCTTCTTACCATATAAATACACATTATGGGTTTATACAGATCTTGTGGGTCAGTAATTAGCTGTTCTCTACAGAAAATTACCTAAATGCTAGGTCCTGTAACCTACCAAGCTAGAAATTAGAATAGTATTCTGCTGGAAATGGAAAGACCTTCTCCACAAGCTCTAGAAAAAGCTTAACCCACCCACCCACCCACTTCAATACTGTTACACTTTGTTCAGCACAATCATTTTGCATTTCATTCCGAGAATGTCAGGTATACCCAAGTTGGGTCAGTAAATGTCAGGTAAAATGGATGGGGGAAAGAAATCCAATATAGTGGTAAGAAAAATGAAATATTTCTGAAACAATGATACTGTAAAATACTTCGTTAGTTCTTATTTTGTACAATAAGTGGTTTATTTATTCAGATCTCTCCTATCCAAACAAGTAAGCATTTTAGCAACTAATGCAAAGCTGAAACTCTTCTTCAAAGTTAACTGGCAATCCAGATGTCCACCAAGATACATCTCCAGATGACTTCTACAGCCATGAGAGGAAAACTGAATATAGTGGGGTTCAGCTTTGAAACTCTTAGAGGGAAACCACATGCTTTTATTTCACTGTTACAGAAGTGAAGGGGGAACCAGAGGAAGGAAATGAAGAGGCAGTTCACATTGACAAGGCACAAAGCCAAGAAAACTCCTTAGCAGCCAGTGCTAAGAATTAGAAATGTCAGAACTGCCACAAACATGGAGAGAATGGGAACGCCTGGGTGTGGAAGCACCAGAATAAAACAGACAGAGAGGGCTGCAAGCACGGCAGATGTCCACGGCACCGAGGTCAGCAGATGTAAGATCCCAGGACACAGCCGGCTGAGGATTCTCACCACGCACACATCAGGCAACAAACAACAGTGAGTCAGTCCTGACAACTTGCCAAGGTGGGACAAGTGGAAGAGGCCAGTCACTCTCAGCTCCTGGAGTGTGCAAAAAGGCACATCTGAAACCAGCACAGTCATCTAACTAAAAACAACCCAGGAGACATGATGAGGGCCTGATAGCCAGCATCCTACATCCTGTGTCATCACAAGGAACCCTGCTCAGAGCCCCTGAATAGTGCCAGGAGGCTGGACAGACCACTTCGCACATATGAGAATGTGGCTTTTAAAGTGCATCTGAAACTTGTTTTGTTTAAAGATAAAGTAACCTTTTCCTCCTGTAAGACTTCACCTTATGCTTTGGTACAACGTTGCTACAGTGTTGTAGTGGTATTTCCAAAGGGACCAAGAAGTCATGGTCAAAAAAACCCCACAAAAAACCAACACACAAATCCCCCAAGAACAACAACAACAACCAAACAAAAACCACAACAAACCAAACCAAACCAACAAACAACAACAAAAAACCCCCAACAAACCAAACAAAAAACCCAGCAACACCCCAGCAGCTTTACTAGAAACCATTATGGGATTAAATTGCAGCTGAAGAATGAGCTCTCTGGTAGCCAATGCTGTACACTTGACTCTTTCTAGCCAAGGCCAGCAAGACAGATCTTAGTGCTAATCAAACATCTGAGATCCAGCAACTTGTCTCTTCAGAAGACCAGGTCATGATCACTTGTGATGAGACTGAGTGCTTGTGGCCAATTCAGAACACAGGAATTTGGGTCCCTCAATTCTCACCAGTCTACTTAAGGGCATCAAAGAAAGCATCAGAGTTCCTCAATGTTCTCCACGGCTTCCTCAAATCTCCAAACTAAAACTCAGCTTTTCCACCCAGAGCTACTGGACAGTCACATACAGAGGTTACACAAAAAAAGCCCCTCCCCCAACCTAAGGCATTTCCCCATAGAAATAAGCCACATCAATAAAATGGACAATTACACAGCACTGCCATCAGGCTGTAGCAATTTTTTACAATTCCGTATTACACTTACACATATGTAACATGTCATTATGGCCACACTTCCCAGTGTAAATTTTTGTGAGAAACTAAGTTTAGGCTTCAAACACACACAACTGTTTTATGAAGTAATGATTCTATTTAGAAGATGTCAGAACAAGAAGTATTTCAGCTCACCCACGGAGAGCAGGCGCCACATGACGGCGGGGGTGGCGAAGCAGGCGAACACATCGTCAGTGCAGGCAAAGTGGGTGAGGTGGGGGAAGGTCACGGACTGCCCCCGGCACTGGCCCCACATGTACACCTGGCCACTCTGCGTCTTGGCAGCCGACGTGTGCGCAGAGTGGCAGGCTGCGATCTCTATAACTCTGAATTTACAAGCAAACAAAAGAAAAAAAGCAGGTCACTCCCAGTGAGAGCAAAATGCAGTGAATAATCTCATGGCCTCCTGTCTTTCTCTGGTGCAAGATGTGCTTGTAAGCATGCATGTAAGCAAGAATGCTTTCTGGTCATACATAGCAAAATTAAAAAGGGCCAGCAGTGTTTCTTCAAACAGCATGCACTCAAAGTTTCTCTGTGGAAAAGCATTTTGGGAGCAAGCAGCCACTGTGGCAGCAGAGCCCTGTATCTGCTGCAGCACATGCTCTGCTGATGCCTCAGACATCTCAAGCAAAACTATGATGAGTTTCAAGTCTCTGAATGTCCTTGGTGGTGCTGGACAGTGAGGTGAGTGGCTGCATTAAGCTGTAGAGAACAAATACTTGGAGAAGATGAAGAAGGAAATGAGGAGGCATTAAAAAAAAAATTTACCTTTTGGCTTATAATTGAAAGTTAATGAAAGCCTTTTTTCTGTTTGCTTATTGGTAACAGTTATAAACCAACAAGTTAAACATACTTCTTCTTACTCACATTATTATTATTACGTATGTGTAAAGGA
Organism: Struthidea cinerea; assembly: GCA_013397865.1. Lineage (NCBI taxonomy): Eukaryota > Metazoa > Chordata > Aves > Passeriformes > Corcoracidae > Struthidea > Struthidea cinerea. Next base: position 910,855 of record VZTI01005468.1, on the reverse strand, counting down.
CTTGCATTTTGAAAATTAAATATTAGAACCAAACAGCACTTAGAAGTTGCTTCTAAGTGTCTTTTAGCTATGCTATGTCTCTAGTTCTAAGGCTGATTTAGGACTTCAAAACTCCCACTGTGTACAGCATTACACAATCCACTGTTTTGCAGTCTGAACTACTGCTTGTTTACTTGTTTTCCAGCTGCCTGGGGATAATGGCAGGGAAACAACTTGTTTAAAGCTGTATGCACAAATCTTGCAGGCTTTATTGAGGCAAGATTTTCACTGACACCAAGAATTCATATTCTGACCAACAAAAGGGAAAGGCAGCATGCAACACTAAAACTTGTATTAAATTATTATTGTAACATTTTAACTGAGGCCAACGTGTCTGGAAAAAAAAAATCAGTAACATTTTAAGCAAAAACACAAATACACACAAAGAAATAGCAATGTTCAAGATCAGGCCGTGTCTCATCACCAGAGCAGCGATGCCACTTCCTCACAATGATGTACTCAGACACAGGGTTAAGAGGGACACCTCACTTTCCTTCTTATTCACAACAGGAGGCCAAAATCAAGACTTCTGATCATATACATACATGGCTTTACAACAGCAATAGAAATAACTGCCCCACCACCCCTCAAGGACCTAGAGGAAAATATTAAACTTGCAAAAATCTAAGCTTAATTTTTAGGCAACAATGCCAAGAAAGAACTCCTCCCTTTCTCTCTCTCCTGGGTTATGAGCCAGATTTAATAGCAGAAATAACACAAACTGCAGATGTCCACCCTTCACTTTTTCTGAGTACGCTTCTCGTCAAAAGTAGCACATTAAAATACAATTTACATTCACAGACAATAAAGCTTTTATTGTTGACTTCAAACAAACAATGAAACTACACCACGAAAGGGAAACTGCAATTAAGGCCTGTAAAGTACAGTGTGAGCTGAAGCAGCAAATAGCATATTCAGGCTCAGAATAACCAGTTTCTCTTTCACAGGGACAGTTATGGGGCAGATTCAAGCACTTAGGGTGAAAATTCTGTTCACATTTAGCAGATGAACCATTGCAAAAAATTATAGGCTCCTTCTCCCAAAAAAATAGATTAAAAATACCATAATTTTACGTAGTTCTTCTGAGAGCACGTCAACCAATGTCTGATTGCAAGACTGTAAGTATTACCTGTCCTTATCCACGATAACTGTTGTAGGGTAAGACTGGTTACTTTTATTCCCAGTACCTAACTGGCCGTAGGAATTGGCTCCCCAGGCATATATCTGACCTTCATCTGTTAGCACTAATGTATGTGCATAGCCACAGGCAACCTGTAAGGAATAATAAAAATAAGAAAATCTCATTTTTATGTAATTGTAAGTTAACACAGATAGATGCATCTTATGCTGTACATCAATGCCATTGATTCTATACCAGTGTAAAAACTACAACTACAGGTAAGTTGACTACAAATGGAAGGAAAGTAGATGAGGTGACTTAGATGAGGAAAAAATATACCAATGAGAAACCCTGACAGATAATCTCAAGAACAGAGCAAAAGGAACAGCTGGAAACTGAGAAGAAGGAAAGCTTTATGACAAATATGAACAACATGCAGAAAAGTGAATATTGTCTGTCTTGCATTGACCTTGCCCGATGGGCAACTGCTCCAATATGAATAGCTTACCACTGGAAAAACAGGTGGGGTCTCCCTGACTGCTCTTCTCATCCCTGACTGACAGCCACACAAAACTGCCCCCTCCCTCTGCCAGCTTTAGTGCTCAGAGAACCCTCTGCTGACATAACTCCCCATCCCTGGAAGTGTTCAAGGCCAGGCTGGTCAAGGCCCAGAGCAACCCACTCTAGTGGAAGGTGTCCCTGCCCATGGCAGGGGGTGGAACTGGATGATTTTTAGGGTCCCTTCCAACCCAGGCCATTCTGTGATTCTCTAAAGTTACATCACTGGAAGAAAACTCTCACAGTAGGGTCTGAGGACCACGTAAGGTAAGCAACAAGAGCAATCAGCAGGAAAGAGAGGGAAGAGACAAAACTCTCAATTTTGATGGCAGCACACAACTGTGTCAACTCATAACCTCTTGTGGGAAACCCCCTTGGTCCTGCTGAGCTGCCTCCTCAGGTACCTCACATCAGATTGTTCAAAAATCCACTTCACATAGGCAGCACATGCCCCACATGCAGACAGATGCACAGCGGCAACACTAGCAGCAACAGTCTTGCTCTGCAGGAGTTAATGTAACTTAGCAGAGATAGATGGCTATCAAAAACCAATTTACATTGTTCAAAACCAGCTCACCTATCTTTATATGACCTGCAAAGCAGATATACCATAACTACATATAACCCACTGACATCCATGAAGCATGTGATGCAATTTAAATGAAATAAACCCTTAAGTTATTTACTGAGCGGAGATCTACAACATGGTATTAATCGATATCAAGTAAATGAAGTGGATGGAATTAGAATCTAAGCGAAACTTGCTGGAGCACTCTCTAAATAGAAGAATAAATACGGGGGAACATAATACACACTTTATTATGTTACTATCCAACAGCAGTTGCTACCAGCAAAGCTACTGCCTACATCCTAGGCACTGAATGTAAAATGATGTCATTAAATGAGTTTCTTTTAAAAAACTTTAAAAATCCATAGCTTCCCTGAGTAAATGCAATAAATAGGATCCAAGAGTCAAAACACTCTTGCAAATTTTCACTGGGTTACAAAACCAATGTTTTCTAACAGATTGTATAATTTCCCTGACAGTATCCTCTATTTTGCATAAATCAATTAAAGACTTCCAGTATCAGTCAACTTGCATACCTCTCATTAGCCAAAAGAAGTTATCAGTTTGCTAGTTACACTGGTGGCAGCCCCGCTATTTGGTAAAGTGCAAGACAAACCTTTGGAATCATACCAAATGTTACCCAAATGCAGTGGGAGTTCATTTGCTCAGACTCCAAACACCAAGTCAGTGTGGCTGGACTGCAGTTCTAAAAGTGAAATTCAGTCTGCAAGACAGACAAAATGCTAAACTGCAGCATTTTTCCAGAAAAGAAGGCAGGGGTTAATGAAGAATGGAACATCCTAGAAAGACTGTTATTTACTATAATAACAGGAATATTTTTTTTAAGTAACTTTCACAAGGAAGAAAAAAACCAAAACAAACACTTCTAATGGTCTAGTCCTCTTTAAGTAAAATCCTGACCTCACTGAGGTCAATGGCAAAATTCCCACTGAACTCCACAGGGTCACAGTTTCTCCCCTGTTGGCGGACATCACTTTAAACAAAGGGCTATCTCCTTCAAAGGCAGCATATGCTGCCTATAGGACACTTGCAGAGGTTCCGAGAGGGTTTGAGGCGGAGCAGCACACACGTACCCGCTGCACACGAATGCCCTGCAGGGCTGCGATCCGGCACGGCGTGGGCTGGTTGCCGCTGCTGCCCAGCCCCAGCTGGCCATTCCCATTGTACCCCCAGACATAGACCTTAAAACAGAGACAGGGACTTTTAACTGGTTGCTACTATTCACTTCTTTTGACAGCAATATAACTACTTCAAAGTTTGAATAATAGTGATTTTCTTCAATCTTTCTCGCCCCACATTTTAGTACTTTATATGTAGATACACACAGACATACTCACACATATACCTACCTATATAAACACATATATACGCACATGTTTCTCTTTAAAATGCAATTACATGCTCATCTAGAATTCCAAGCTTCCACGTTCATGCTCTTTAAGAGTTAGATTATGTAGGACTACAATATTTGAATATGAAGAACAGAAAATCAGTGATTCATATGGCTGCTTGCCAGCACAGAGCAAATCCAGCATAATACTTCCCTTCTTCAAAGAACTAATTTCTCATTGCAAAATCTTCTAATAGAGAACACACTAGAACAAGTATAAACTGGAAGCTATGCACAACAGTTTGAGTAGGTAGCTTTATGCCAAACATAATAAAAAGGGAAATACTGAGCTCTGATAATTTCAGTAACATATGTTCTACTGCTAACAGTCAATAGCTACTTAGTTCTAAACTCAAGTGTTTGGAGAAATGGAGCTAGCAAGGATGTATGCTGCCCAATACCATCAGCTTATATGAACAAAATCAAGAACTCTACAACCTCCTTGTGTCTTTGCAAAGAGGATAAAAAAGTATGAGAGAAATTCAAGAGGTACTCCAGTACAACAAATACATGCTATGTAATTTTATGTTTTTTTCTCTTAAGATGTGTGTATATCAGCACTAAAAATTAAAATATCATTCAGTGATTATTCTCATATTCACTGATTATTCTCACACACAACACTTAAGATTCTGGCATAGACAATAATTTATTTGTCTATGAATGCTAAAGACAGCAGTGGTATACTAACAAAGGTTTTTATGAGCAGTATAAAGCAGCTACACTTGAGAGAGTCTGGAAAGGTAAACTTCCTTTCGGAATAACAGCTCATTACTACCAGGTTTGAAATTATCTACATGCCAAGTTATATGAAATAAAATTCAGTTCAAATATTCACTTAAAATTTCTTACCTCTCCATTTTCCACCACAGCCATAGAGCACATCTGTCCACAAGCTATATTAACCACTATTTTATTCTGTAGGCAGCTGGTAACTCTTCGAGGAATTGGTTGATTTGCCGTTGAACCAGATCCAACCTGGCCCGAGTTATTATAACCCCACGTGTATACCTGTTGCAAAAGAACTGTCATCAAGGATGGCTTTATAATACAGAGTTCAAAGTACATATTCAAGAGAGGAAAAAGCTGTATGCAGAAAAAACTTCACACATTTTATGTGCAAGTGGATGCAGTTTTGCAGACCTAGGAAGACACATAGGTTTACAACTGAATTGTTTCTAACAAAAACATGCCAATCTAGGTATTTATATATTCCATTCTGTTCTGTTCCTCCACACAAAGGTAAGAGGAAAGATGATGGCTGCAGTTAATGCGGGAAGAATCCATTGCTACCTTTCCAGAACCCAAAGTAGAATAGCTAAGTGGCACAAATGGCACCTCAAGGCAAATTCCAGGAAACTTTTTACTTTGGCAGGTAGAATTCCTTACAGTGAATGTGATTTATGTTAACATCAGCTTTAATGCCATTAAGCATTTAAAGTAGAGTATAGCATAGGAAGGAACTGGCTGCATAATTTGTTATTACAAGCAGATGTGGCACAAAAACAATGTTCTGCATGCACTTCAAAGCAGCTACACCCTGACAAGTTCCAATTTTTTTGGAACGTTTGTGTTGCATCAGCACTGTGAGCATTGCAAGAAGCAAGGTCTAACGCTATAGGTGCAGAGTGTTTTCCTGTTTCTCACATATGTGAGCCCCATTAAGAGAAAACAGATATTTGTTCTCACTACACTCACCTCTCCGTCAGATGTTAACACCATAGAATGGTGAGAGCCACAGGCAACTTCAATGACTTTCTTGTTCACCAAGTTAGTAGAGACTTGACAGGGAATGAAACCATGATTTGTTGTACCGTTGCCCAGCTGACTATAAGCATTATGACCCCACGTATACACTTCTCCTTCTACAAGACAGATGTAAAGAGCTGGTTGAAAAATGCTATTTTTCCAATGAGTACACAACATAAAATTACAAACTAAAAAGTCATATTAAATAACAATATGCATACTGAAGTGTATAAATATATATACGTCCTTTGGGGCTCCTCAGCCCATGGACCTAACAATGCTACCTTCTCACAGTGTTGACCACAAATCCAAAAGGATAGTATCACCATAATCATAGTAAAGGAAAACATATTGCTGCAAGAAAAGGGATGGAGCAATACAGAAGAGAAAAGGATGAAATGACAGTCAGAGTCCCCATTTCAATTTCTTTGTTACTGACAATCAATCACAATTTTTGTCTATGCCCTGGCACTGTTTCCCACTTTGGAAAATTCAAATAAGAAGCTTTCATTACCTTACCATATGCATATTCCCTAAGAAGGGTTCCCTCAGAACTACAAAGGCAAAATAAGCTACACTAAACCAATACTTTTCTATAAGAACTGGTTAAATCTAATTACTTTATCCTATCAACAGCAAGCAACCTTTTCTTCAGTTCACCAACATGTGAATACAAATTTCAGTAAACACACGAAACATATGGCACAGAAACAAACAGCAAAGCGGAAATGACAATAATTAACACAAGAATTGTGTAACATATCACAACCCGCTAAAAGGCAAGTTAAAAAAGGCTGTGCAAAAGCTATTAATGCAAATGGAGTTATGAATAAAAATCATCAAGGATCAGTTCTGGACCTGCTCTTTGGCAGTACTTCATCATCAGGGTAAGGAGTATGAGCGTGTCAGTGAGATCTGCCAGCAACACAGCTCAGAGGAATACAGATGCATACATAAAAAAAGCATGCAGAATGGTCTGCCACGAAGACTGGAGAAAATGGTAGAACGTAACTGAATGTAAAAGAACACACAACATAACTCCCCTCACCTACTTTTAGTCATAATCTAGAATACTGAAAAGCATTTCCTCCCATTAATGGAGAGAGATTAAGTGTGAATATCATCAGTTAGGCTCCAACAGAACCTCACTGGGAACACAATATTAATAATTTGTCTTCAAGAGTAATGTACTTAATTATGAACGTAAGAGCCACTACCACGATGCGGATAGTAAGAGCGTCAGTGCAGGAAGCATAAAGGCTGGGAGGCAACATAATGGACATTTAAAGCACATCCAAAGGTAGGTACTGGAGGGAAAAGATCAGTTTTAGCTGAAGGACAATGTTGGCACAAGAACACAGGGGCATAATGTAGCCACTAATGCATTTCAAGAGCAATCAGGAGTTGCAAACTTAACTGAAATGTGAAAAAAAAAACCCTTCCAAAAGTAGTAGCAAGATCAAAGTAGGGCTTGAAAAACTTCTAAAAATAAAAAGCTAACTGACATGTCGTATTTGCCAATGAAAATACGTTGGACTTAACAGCCCAGAACACTTATCTCAACTCTCTCTCTTATGTTACCAGCCCAGACCTTTCACACCTGCTGGATGAATTTAAGTGGACTCTCTGAAAAAGCAATATTCAGATCATACTTTACCTTCTGTAGCAAGAACAACATGAGGGCCACTTCCATAACTCAGGCAGGCTATTTTTTTGCCGCACAGGGAATCTAACCTCCTTGGTTCTATAGTGCTCTGCATGTCTCCTGTTCCCAAACAGCCACTGCAGTTCATGCCAAGCACAAAAACCTGTTATAAAAGAATCACAGACTCATAATTTAGATTGCAACGGAGAACCTCCCCCAAAGGTCAGCTAGTCCACCCTCGTGCTCAACCAAGTTCTAAACAGATCAGTTGACTCAAGGCCATGTCCAAAAGATTCTTGAACATCTCCAAGGAAAACAAATCTCACAACTCCTGCAGGATTTAACCCTTCTTATGGCAATTTTTTCCTAGTATTGAATCAGAACTTCCCACCTTGCAGTTTGTGTCCACTGCTTCTCATCCTGTCACTATGCACTTGCAACAAATGTCTAACTCCATCTTCTCTATTCTCTGATTGTGGTAGGAAGCCTTTAATTTAAATTGAAAATGTTTCAGTAGCAAACGAAACAATCAGACATTTTTGCATGCAACTTTCTCTAGGTGTACTATCCTACTGCTGGCCTTCAGAATAACCTGACACATAACTGATTAAACATGTCGTGTTCATACACACTCTTGGACAATTACCTCATCATTTTCAGTTGCATACAACACTTCATTACCAGCACTGCCAAATACACAGGCTTGGCGAATTAACTTGAGCTCTTCTGGGGAACAGAGAGAAAAAATCGGCCATTTCCCAACATCCAGCATCTTCAGGGCTGACAACAGTGTTGCCTCCAAGGCCTGGTATTATAAAAAATGCTATCAAATACCTGCACAGAGAGAAATGTATGCCTTTGCATAGTAAAAAATTAGATAAACACCACCATCTCCTTTTTCAGCCACAAACCAGTATTTTAATTCTGCAATACTTGAAAGGAAGACATTAAATAAACAAACAAAATATATCATGATCTAGAAAGAAAGGATCTATATTAATGGAGAAAAGTACCATGTAAGAAGTTAAATGGTGAGGTCATATTTTGACTATATTCATACAACATAAGTGCTATCTTACAGAGTTCAATGTACAGGATTCCAATATAAAGTGTAAAGTGTATATTCAAAATTTGAAATCTGTGTATTTTCCCCTGGTGCTACAATTGTTGTTAAAATAAAAAATCATAAAAGAAGTCTGCCCAAGAATACACTTATCTTTGAGAAATATGCATATTTGTTCTCATGTATGCATTTTTTCTGCCTCCAACTTATACAAAGATGTGAATAAATTCTACTTTGGAGTCAGAAGCATGTTATATCAGCCGTAAGAATATTGCTTTTTCAATTAGTATCACTTACTATGAAAAAATATACACAAAAGTAACATTAGAAATGCAAAACTGAAACCCTAAATTAATCCTAAATTAAATTCTTTAGACAAATAGCAGTTAATTACACATTTCTTTATTATATACTTCTGAGGAGGGGGAAGAAGGATTGGCCATCTTCACAGGAAAAAAAGTTGTCGTTTTGATCACACCAGTTCTTTCCCCATCTCCTCACAGCAAATGACTGACCAACTTCAGCCAAATTTGCAAGTGAAAGGGAAGTAAGATTCTGCTGACACAATCAGCTTGGCAGCAGGCAGCTGGACAAACAGACATTATGTTATGAAGTAAGTCAGCGAGCAAGTAGGTCCAAGCTAATCCTAGCAAATGCTGTTCTCTGTGACACATAACGGGGTCATAAGGGACAAAGGAACAGAATCCATACGGAGTCAGTGTTCATTCATCTGCTGTTTGCAGAGTAATTTTTTTTATGTCAAGAGGCTACCAATTATTCTACTGAGAATTTTAGGCCCTCTTAAGATATGATGATAAATACTGAAAGCATCACAGACTACTCTTCCAACTGCATCAACAAAACTGCATCGCGCTTCTGCTCACGACTGAAGAAGCCTGAAATTCAAAAAGACAGTCAGGATGTCCTTAAATTTTACATATTCCTTTATTGGAATAACATTGGTTTCTTTACAATGTGGGCTCTAAATTCCAAGTGTTCAGTGGGTCAGAACCCATTCATCTTAAATAGAAAAGTTGTTTTTCCTGTAACCTCATTCTATAAAGCATTCATGTCCTGCCCTCATAATTAACAGGTTAAAAAAAACCCCAAACTGTAGCATTTCTTAACACTAAAATAATACACTGAAAGAAAAAATCCCCAAGTACTCTTAAAAAAGCACTCGAGGAAATACTTAAGATACTGATCTTCTTTTTCTAAAAAGAAAGAACCAAAACTTTATCAGACAAAAAAGTATCCATAATCTAAATTCTGTCTCTGGAATTATTAGTTAACTCAGAAACAGATATTCTTTCACCTTTCAAGACTTTCTCCCTTCACACACTTCTACACTATATTTTATTTCAAAAATATGAAAACCAGCTTGAACTCTTAGCCTACCAATATTTATATCCCATGAGTGACCAGTTCCTTCATTATATTGCACGAAGTCACGAAAGGCCGACTTAGACATGAATCTCAGATGCTATATGAATATATTGTTCTTCTAATATTTTGTGGATGACTTAAGCAAGATTTCTTCTGCTAGTATCATTTCTTCTACCTACAGCTTTTGTTTTCTGTCCACCTTTAAAACTACTTGCATGTACTAAGCTACTGCTAAGTGGAACCTTTTGAGCAGAGCAGTACAGAATTCTCAATACAAATCGACACTCTGACCTTGGCACTGACTCCTTGAGGAGGAGGTTCATCCTCCATATGGATTTGTATTTGTGTCCCCCTGCGGAGAGAAAACTGTGATTAAAATCATCATATCATATTGCTGCAACAATACTTTCTGAAACTATGCACACTTAATATTAAGCCAGAACTATCTTCTTCTGTGGGGTGAGAAAACAAGAAATACAAAGCTCACTCAGTTTTGCTTTTACATACAACTGTACAATGATCAGTTAGGCAGACCATGCTCTTCTGTATTCTTACCCAAAATACTAATCTTTGGACAAAAAATTTTTTTAAAACAAGTAGGAAAATTAATCAGATTGTGATTGGAAAGAAAGATGTTTTATGAGCACCATACTCCAATGCCTTTTTATTGCAGTAAAAATAAATTGAAAACGTTGCTGACAATGCTTTAAGACATTTCTTTCAGCAAAGAAAAAGCACACCTCGGAGAATTCAATTTCTGGCTTAAGCTTTCAAATGCTCTTATTCCAGTTCCATTCTGAAACTAATATTAGAAAAACATTTGTGTCTTTTCAGGTTTACTGAGACCTGCTAAAAAATTCATTCTGCTTCAGAAAATATTGTCAGCCCTGTAAATTACCTGTATAATTTCTATGACGTACATTATCAATAGAAACAGATTTTCAGACCAGATGTTTCTTCACAAATATGCACAACTCCAGTATCCTAAAGTTATTTCCTAACAAAGCCATGCAACTGCTTTCAGCAAAACTACAAAAATGAGAAGCAGCTCTGAAGCTATACAAGCCACTTTCACTGAACAATTATGAAAGTGGTACACAGCATTTTCTTTGAGGTACATTGGTCCAGACATATCTAAAAATCTGTTTACTTCTTACATAAAATTACATGTCTGTAAAATTCTGACTACAGGCAGAATAACATCCAACAAACAAGTTACTGTTTCACTGAGTTAATTTTCAGAGTAATACCACACTAAAACAAGTATCAAATGCAGCTGCATAAAACTACCTTACTACTAAACACATCCCTTATGTAAGACTTCACGCCATAAGACCTAATCCAATGACATAAAATACCTGAAATTAGCATGACTTAAGTATTATAAATGTCAATGATTCAACAAATACAATGTCATTCACTGAATAAACAAACAAAAATTACTTTCCTGAAACAAATGAAAACCTGAACAACTGATGCAGCTCGACCATACTGAATATGCACAACTGTTAAGCTTAAGCTTCAACAAAGTCCACAAATGTACACACACAGAGTGTATTTTATACACCTAGTTTGAGACTTTAAATGATGAATTCAGCTCGTGTGAAAGTCCACATTGACTTTGAGCTTAAGGCTCAAACACACAACCAAACTGAAATAACTGCAAGCTAAGTTATATTCCTCTTCAACTAGAAAAGACTCAAGGGCTGACTCAGCTGCCTACATGTCAGCATCTGCTGCTCTTTGAGATGACCTTGGGATCCCCGACACCGAACGGCGCTGGCAGATATGATACAGGACCCATGGGATATCCACCTATCCATGCCAAGCTCGAGCAGCAGCTAAGAACTAAATGGCACCAGACAGTTCTGCCTGTGCAGCTGAGCAGAGCCCTCAACAAGCACACACAGCCATTTACCAACCTTTACACCTTCATGGAAATGGGGGAACTTGCTGAACTCCTGTGGTTAAGCAGTTTCTTATTTCCTTCAACATACTTGTTCAAACAACAAGAATGCAACCAGTTAATTTTGTGCACATTATCTCTCTCTAAAGTTGAAACAATTCACCTAATCAAGGCCTTTGCCTGTATTACTGAACTGTTCTGAAACATTTAATTTCAAGTATGCCAGCAGTCCTACTGTGAAACTGATTATTGAGGCTATCCAGTATTTTGCAGCATCCATTTCCAGCATTCCCTAGCAATGCTGACATATATTACCACTTCTTGGCCATCCTTAGCCTACACTCAGGCCCCCAAGGGAATAATGACTAACTATGAATTTTCTAGGTTAAACAAATGTAGAATTCCATATTTCCTTCCTCAATCCACTTGACACAAAACTGATACCCATGATTCTTCAGGTTCTAGTACTTCACTTCAACTGCATCTGTTCAGACAAAAGCATAGTTTGACTTTAAAAGCAGTTGATTTGTTAGTATAAAGATACATTAGGATCTAACCACCTCAGTTACCTAATAAAAGGTGCTCCACTTCACCACTTTTAAGATTCCCCACAGTTTTGTTCCAGCTTTTCAAGAACAAAGATCAGTTACATGCCCTCACAACTCAACAGTTAGAACATATTTTATCTTATCTAAAACCAGAAGAAAATTACCCTGCAACTCCATTTTCAGTTCGCACTACAAAGAAAGACACCTTATTTCTGAGCAACCCCATAGGAGTACATGGGGTGACTCAAATTATGCCAGTTTATTATTTTATTTGAATTCATGTCTTCTAATAAAAGTACATACTGAGTGCCACATATCTGTATCTGCAAAGCTGCTCTTTTTAAAAACCTGCAATTGATTTAAGAGTATATATCCACTTGGGGATCCCAAAAATAGACAGAAAAAAAATTAAACCTGTTTAAGAACCATTCTTATCCATATACTTTAAAATATTAGCAATGATTCATATTTGCCTACTTGCAAGAATTTTCCTCCAGAAAAATAACCATTATGAATACAGTCAACCAAAGAAAAAACAGTATTTTCATCAAAAAATGAAAAGACACAAACCTGTATATTTGAGTTAATCAGGAGAAAAACATATCCTAGCTATTTTAGACAAGTTACCGGGTTTGTTCATCTACTAAATCTTATAATAAGTGCATAACTGCTAAAACCCCTTACTTTAAAACAGCTAGCCACTACATTTAAAAAAATGCAATACTTACTTCAGAAAGTGAAAAGGTAAGCAAGAAATATTTCTCATGCATGAATTTTTTTTATAATTTTCACTAGCTGTATTTCCCCAAAAAAATTCTCCAGCGCAGCACTAAAGGAAAAAACATTATTGTAAACACCCATTTCTTGAGGACATGCACAGCCTTTTGATACAAAAATATTTATATTGAACTTCCACAAATCTCTTATCTGGAATCCAAGCACAATTAAGAATCTGGACAGCATAGCCTGGCAGTCTGAGTTTTGGTTTTGGAAGCTGAAAGGCCTGACCCTTGTTTTGGTCCAGCCACGATAGGTCTTTGGGTAAGGCACACATGTTTCTGATAAGATTGAGTTAAGGAACATAAATACTAATTCTAATAGCCAAGCTCTATTAGCAGGCCAAGACCATTTAACCCTAAATATTTAAACAGGTTCACTGACTCATCTGAATGTAAACATTCTTGTAGATTCTCTCTCTAGGAACTTGGCAAGCAAACAAAAATTTTCAGAACTCCACTTAATACTTCCTCCCACTTAACTTGGGCATTTATGAATCTAATCTGCTGATTCAAAGGTCTGACTGCAGCTTCTTCCCCAAGGACTCTAACCACAGGCTTAGGAAAGAAAAAGTCACAGAGAAGAGGGACTTGATGAGACTTTTAGAAAAGGAACATAACCTTCTCTGATATTCCTGATTTCTCAGCAGTTTCCTACCAGAATAGTCATGACATGATGCTAACTTGTCCAAGCAATTTTGCAGCAGAGATCAGATCAGCAATATTTCCAACATGTACTCCTACTGAACAGGTCATATTCCAATCCAGGAAGACTATTTTCAAAATTATCTTCCTTCTTCATGTACTGTGAGATGTCAGTACTACACCCAGTGCTGACAATAAATTGACAGAACCCAGCTTGTCATTCATTCTTCCACTGATGTGGCATTTTCCACTATCAAGAAATTGCAGACCTTGAGAAACAGTAAGTGGTTGTTTGAAAAACTTCTAACTCCAACTAAAGCATAATCTTCTCTCTTTCTCTTCTTGCTTTATGACACCAGACTCTGAATTCTTTGCTCCTGACGCAAGTTCCACTGTGTGCCTACTCATTACAGAAGCAAATCAACACACGGTTTAGAGGCTAGATCCAAGAAACTCTTTATTGGCTCCATCTCCAGAGGCAAAACTTCAGTCAAAAGCATCTTGTCAGACACCACGTCTCTTCTGGCATGACATCCAGTTCCACCTGTTCCAGGTGGACATCCAGTTCCAGGGATGGACCTCCAGCATGACCCTACTGACATTTCCAGAGGTTCATATGCAGAACGCATATCCTACGTGATGGTAAGACAAGTGCTCATATTAAGTTTCTACATTTTTCTCATTCCTATGCCAGTTACTTTTTCCCCTTTAGAAATGTCTATCACCATCATTGATGTAGAATAGTGGATTGTTGACCAGCCAGCAACAAGAGTGGAAGCAACTGGAAAAAGTCATCATCACACACCAGAAGGAAAATATTTAAAGCAGAAATAAAAAAATAATCCCAAATTCTTTTCTCATGCTACAAACCCTGCAGTCAATCTGAAAAAATAACCCCACAGCTTTGGCTATCCATCTACTTGACTTAAAAAAAAAGCAGCTTTGAGGAAAGTGGCTGGCAACTCCTAAGAAAGAGAAGCTATATAACAAACAAATGAAATACAGAAATGCAAAGACAAGAAAATAGTAACATTAATAAAAGAATTAGGCCTGCAGTAGACTTAATGCAATGTCAAAGTCAGCAGCTAAAAAAGGCTGCTAAGAAAATGTCAATCAAAACACATTTTCACTTAAAAGTACACTTCTTTCTACACATGCAAAAATACCTTTTGAAGGCAAACAAGTGCTTCAGACCATGGAAACAATGCAAGAACTACTTTCAGGGCTGAAAAGTATTATAGGAAGATGCTGGAGTCATTTTCACATAATTAGTGGTTTACTTCTCCAGTAAAAGGAAAAAAATATAATGAGCATTATCTACTGATCTTGAGATGCGTTAAAATAATCAAACATTTTGTCAGACAGTCTCTTGGGAACAAGATGTCATTCCTGCATCAAAATCTAACCTCATGTAATCTAATGTACCCTATATCTAACCTGAGATGCTGAAGAAAAACATCTGTTCACAATTTTGATGTGGCTAATACAAGATTTTCGGAAAATTAACTTGAAAAGTTCCTTCTCTTTGCTGAATTGTCAGCCAAACTCTAAATACATTTCAGTTCCTGTAATCCGTACAGACATACAAATATAATAAAATACAACTGATGCAATTGTTGGCTCTTGCCTATTTTATATTCTACATAAAACTCCATTTACCATACAACTGATTCGGTAGAATTGAAAACTTGTCTTCATTTTGACCTTCCAACACGAGAGGTCACAGAACCAGCTTTAGGGAAATAAAATAAATCCAAAGATTCAGTTCAAGAAAAAGAAAAACGTTTTTAAAAATACTGACAACGCAACAGAACAAAACAATTCAAAATAATGCAATAAATATGCAAAAGAAACAGCTATTTTTTTAAAATAAAGTTAAGGAATTGTAGTTCAGGAAATATTGAAGCTTTAAGAACTTAAGAAGCACCAACAGGTCAGTTGTTCAGGATAAAACATGTACCAGCTTCAGATGTCAGGTGGCATTGCATCTGCATGTGGGAGCCTGACAAAGTCAGAATTTACCTAGGTATGTACATCAGACACACACATATAAAAAAATGTGTATCTAAAAATAATATAAATTATACACACGCACATATACACATCACAGGTATTATACCTGGAGCTAAGAATTCTGATCTTTAAAACTCTTAATGCTGTCTGCGTACAAGGATAGTGCATGTTATACAAGAGAGATAAAACAGTAAATAGAATGTGTCTGTGAAAGAAAAGTTACCCCACCTCCTCTACCAGAAAATGTTAAATACCCAAATGTACTGTTCCAGTCTTCTGATAGTGGAACTGCTGAACATTAAGTGGCAAGAGCATTGGATCAGACATAACACACAGAGGTTTCCCAACCCTTAAAAAATAATTAAGAGACAAAATCTTATTCTTTCAAGGTAAACGTCTGAGCATCTAACATTAAGTCTACCCACTGCAATAGCCTCCTCCAAACTGCAACAGATGATATGCATCATGATGCCAAGGCCATTTTGCCTCAACTTTATCACTCAGTGGTCTCATTTCTATTATTGTTTTCACTTACATGATTAAAGAAGCTTAAAAAGCCAATTGTCTATAACTAACTCAGAATTACTTTTGCCAATTCTTACTGTCGAACTGGCACTTCACCTCTTCATTTTCACTTTGCTTAACTATCCTTTTCCTAGTCTTTATTTCTAAAATCCTTTTTGATGGTTAGAAGTTGTTTTCAATAGACCTTTTTTTTAAATTTTTTTTTATATAAATTCTAAATGAATTCTACCTTTGGCATAAAACATCTTTCTACCTTCTTTACTTCTAGGGCCCTCAGGACTCCTGTACAACCAACACCACTAATTAATCCTCTTGATTTTTCCGAGTTTGCCCTTCTAAAACTAAGAATTTCAAACCTGTCTAGTCACCTATTTTATTTCTATTTATTTAATCTAATTAAAAAAGTGATCCAAGATCACAAGCTGACTAACTAACCACCTTTTCCCAGAATTTTCACACTGCTTAATTGAGAGCAAGTCTGAGACAATTCAGTGCTCATTTGGCAAGCTTACAGCAGTTGTATGTAAGATCATCTGGATCACTGCATGTCTAAATGATGCCATCATCTGTATCTATTGGTTGTTCAGCCTGGAGAAGAAGAGGCTCCAGGGAGACCTCATTGTGGCCTTTTAGTACTTAAAAGGGGCTTATAAAAAAGAGGGAAAGTAACTTTTTACACAGGCAGATATTGATAGGACAAGGGGGAATGGCTTTAAACTACAAGAAGACAGAATCAGATTAGATCCTAGGAAGCAATTCTTTACTCAGACGGTGGTGAGGGCACAAACAGTTTGCCAAGAAAAGTTGTGGATGCCCCATCCCTGGCAGTGTCCAAAGCCATGGGATGGGGCCAGGGGCAACCTGGTCTAGTGAATGACATTCCTGCCCATGGCAGGGGGGTTGGAACCAGATGATCTTTAAGGTCCCTTCCAAACCAAACCTTTCTGTGATTCTACAGTCTAAGAAACAAATCCATCTGTGACATAATTCCTGACAGTATCTCTCAGTAAGCAATATTCTTATACAAATCCAACTCTCATGGTCTATAGCAGACACCACCAAAAGCTCTTATAATTTTCTTCTTTCAAAGCAATTATATGCTTGACTCTTTTTCTTTATCCACACAGTCTCTTCCTGCTATTTTACAGTTCACCACATCATTCACATACTGCATAATTCCATCACATTTATTTCCTATATCTGGACATACTATCTCTTCTATCAACACTGAGCAGGACAATTGTTTCTAAACATTTCCTTTACCCTGTGTTTGCTTTCACATCCTCCAACACGGAATCATAGAATAATTTGGGTTGAAAGAGACCTTAAAGATCATCTGGTTCCAACCCCCCTGCCATGGGCAGAGACACTTCCCACTACACCAGGTTGCTCAGAGCTCCATCCACCCTGGCCTTGAACACCTCCAGGGATGGGGCATCCACAGCTTCTCTGGGCAATCTGTTCCAGTACCTTACCAATCACAGTGAAGACTTTTTTCCTAATATCCCATCTAAATGTACTCCCTTTCAATCTGAATCCATTCCCCCTTGTCCTGTCAATACATTCCCTTGTAAATAGTCTTGCCCTATCTTTCCTGTAAGTGCCCTTCACGTACTGGAAAGCACATCGGTTCATCGGCCCAAATGGTTTCTGATGGTGCACAAGCATCACTTCCTACAGACCTTACCCCATTCATAACCTGAGTAAAACCTCTTTGCTGACTGTGCCTGATACTAGAATTTCACCTGCACAAGGAAACGCCACGAAATCATCCCATCTCCCACACAATAAACAAACGGTGCCTGGTTTCCAAAGTATCCCTTCTTCTCCTTAAAACCCTAAGTGGTCGCCAAGCTCAGCTGGTCTGTAGTGCCGCCACCACCTCTGCGCACCTGCGGGCAGCGCGCACCGCCACCACACAGATGAGACTCCTGACTGAAGTGGAGCACAGACAGACAGACAGACAGACAGACAGACAGACACAGACACAGACACAGATACAGACAGACAGACAGACAGACACACACACACACACACACACACACACACACACACACACACAGCGCCGTCCCCGTTATCGGCCATTTACAGACCGGGTGCCTGAGGCCCCAGGCAGAGCAGCCCCAGCCCGGCCCAGCACACGCAGCACGGGCGGCCGCGCCCTGCCCCAGCCCCGCTCCCCACCGACGGCCGCCCAGGGACGGGAAGCACAAGGAAGGGGGGGGAGCCAACCCCCTTCCCTCCCCTTCCCACCCCCGTGCTCCGCAGCTTACCTTCCTTCCCCGCAGGCGGCGGCGGCGCCGGCTCCTCCCCCCGCTCCAGGGAGCCAAGGGAAGATGCTGCCGCGCTCAGGCACCTCCTCACCGCGGAGCCGGGGAGGGAGAGGGGAAGGGGAGGGAAGCGGCTGGCGCCTCCCAGGGATCCACCCACTGCAGCAGGATCCTGGCGAGCGGCGGCTGCTGTCCTCCGAGCGCGTCGGGGGTCGGGCTCCCCGGCAGAGGGGCAGTGCTGGCTGCCGGGGAGAGCTGGGGGAGAGGCAGGAGCGCTGCCAGGGCCTGGCCCTTGTGGTGACATGGCCGCTTTGGGAAGAGTCATGCCCAGAGCCAGCGCGGCGTCGGCGGAGACACCAGCCCTTCCCGCCTCAGAGTCACGGAATCAGTTAGCTTGGAAAAGACCTCTGAGGTCCTGAGTCCAACCTGTGACCCAACACCACCCTGTCAACTAGACCGGGGCACTAAGTGCCACATCCAGTCTTCCCTTAACCACCCCCAGGGACCGTGATTCCACCAGCCGTTCCAGGCGGTTGCCTGGGCCAAAATACACGTGTCAGCCACACACTGAGAGAGAGACACGTGGTCAAAGACTGTTGGGGGAATGTCAAATATTGCTATTCCGTTCCAATGTGCAATCATTTATTTTTTTCCCAAAGGAGGTGAGGGGATATTAAGTGTTCTATTTTGCCTATGACTTATGTTTAAAATTAAGCACCCCCAAAAAGGATGGGCTGGGTAAGTTTTCCTAAAAGCAAGAGCCAGGCTGTTTTGCTTGGTTGTGTCTCTTACCTTGAGTGTGACAATACCCTACTATTTTGCTGTGGGAAATTCAGAGACCCTTGCTGCCATACCCAATGATACTGTTACATTATCGCTGTGGAAACCTTATTCAGGAGGAGGAAGTTGGCTCTGGAGCTAAGGAACTGACTTCCTATCAAAAATTAAATTCCTTTATCACCTAGGGAAGGTCTCAGTTTTTCTTGTGGGAATGACAGCTTTGTAAGGATGTTTTGACATTTTAAAGATTGATGTACTTGTATGCAAGCTTTTGGCTGTCCAAAAAATGAGCTTTGTGTAAATACCTAAAGCTGCAAAAAACCTGTCCTTAGAGTTACCAGAGGAACAGAGATTCCACACATGTATGTTCTCCATACTTGCTGTGTTGCATGACAGTCTCAATCTATGGGCAACACGTGCCTTGCATCATGTTCTTCACCTATGTCATACATGAAGTGCCTGCAGCGCTGTGCCGACTACCAGTGCTCTTCCCTAATGTGCTCCCCAATGCACGGAATCAAAGAATCACGGAATGGTTTGGCTTGGAAGGAGCCTCAAAGATCATCCAGTTCCCAACCCCCCCACCATGGGCAGGGCTATCTTCCACTAGACCAAGTGGCTCAAAGCCCCGTCCAGCCTGGCCTTGCTGGATTTCAGACGAGTGTATAAGAATAATAATATACCTGATGATTTCAGCCAAGCAGACAGTGGTAGCAAAACCCAGTGGAAGCTGAAGCTATTAATTTTCAGACTGGCAGTAAAGCAAAGAGTAACTGTCCCCTAAAACAAGTTTCATCTTGGGCTGTGAGCTGTGTACTGATTCTTCAGTTCTTATTTTAAAACAATATTGGGAATTTTTCTAGAAGTTATGCTCAATTTGACTCACGGAAGTCAGGCTGAAGGTCGCACTTAGAAGCAGTGGAACAGGTGGTGTATTTGATCCTCTGAAACAAAGTGCAGTTTGATGCGGTGAAGCCCTTAAATCTAGAAGCAATAGATGTAGATCTTTGAGCAGAGAAAGTGCACTCTGGAACATTTCGCTCAAGGATTGAGTTCAGCGAACAACAGCTGAACGCCAGAAGATATAGAAGTGAAAAAGGCTATTTTCATTTGTGAATGTGCCAAGACAGGAATCAACAGTAATTAAAAGGTAATTTGCATCCAGTAATTAGTATTTTTTAGACCAGCTATTAGAATGCTGCATATAATGCTACTATACATTTTGATAGGGATGTTGAAAATGGGATAGGCTGCATGAAGATGATCAGTGGTTTGAAAATAAGCGATAGATAAAGGGATTATTTGTTTAGCTTATTGAAAACAGTTTAAAGGTAATTGCAGTTTATGGCTTCCTTACAATGAGAAAATATTAGGTACTGAGTGGCATTTTAATTTAATGGAAAGAAAAAAGCCATTATAAGAAGCAATGGAGAGAAATTAAAGCCTCCGGAGTTCAAACCAGAAATGGTGCACAAATTTCTGACAGGGAAAGTGGAAAGTGGCCTCCATTTTTTAGGCCTTCAAGTGAAAACCTGATCCAGTTATTTCTACCTTTTCTTACATGCCATTTGTTGAACTCCTGTCTCATTTTCTTCCTTTCATTTGAACTGTCCCTGGGTTGTTTTTCTTCTTTCCTAAATATAATGCCAAATTTAGAACTCAGCAGCAATGAATGGAAAGGAATTGGAATGGAAAGGAATGATCATTGCAGGGGGGTTGGACTAGATGACCTTTAAAGGTCCCTTCCAACCCAAAACTATTCTATGATTGTATGATTCTAGTATGTGCTTGTCTCATCTTACAAGCAGTTTGTAGGTCCTTCCAATATTTCACTTGATGACTAGGATGATGCTCATTCCATTTTTGTTGGACATGAAGCCGGGAAGGACTGATGGTGCACTGCAAGGCAGTCTACTTTTAGCTTATACAGTAGCATCACATCATTGCAAAACAGGTAAACCTCATACTGGGGTGTCCAAAAATAGTATCTTAAGACAGAAAAGAACCATTGCCAAGTTGTGAGAAAACGCTACTGCAAAGAGCAAGGAGAGTTTTTGATCACTGCATGATCAGGAACAAAACTGAAGTAAAGGAGATTCAGCTTTGGCAATAGGGAAAACTGCTCTCACAGTGATAATAAGGAAGTTGGGAATAGATTGCCCAGTGAGGTTGTAGTTTCCATGACTTGAAATTGTAGACCAAAAATAAAATAACTTTTGTTGTTCCTATTTCAGGTCATGAAAATTGATCAGATGACCTGCTTAAGTACTTTCCACTTTTAGGATCATATCGTTAGTTCCATTGTAATTTCCATGTACAGGAAATGAAAAAAAATATATGCAATAAAAGGTATATAACCTATACTTAAAATAGGAACAAATAGCAGTTTTTAATGAAAGCAAAATGTCTTTCATATAAATGTTGATTAATAAAAATATTATTACACAATAACCTAATTATTCAAAATACTCGAGCAGTTTTAGTGGCTCAGTTCCCTTTAAAAAGCCATTAAAGTTCACTGTTCTTTTTTGCGGGGATGGGGTATTTTAGGAATGGAGTAACAGACTACAAGTTAGATATCACATGGCTGATAGAACAAGAAGACTAGGAAGAATCATCTGCTTTGCTTCTATATTCAGTAATGTCTGATAGGTTGATCCTGACGAGTCTTTGTTTATATTCAAATGCCATCTCTGTTGTGATTTTGTGGTACTACCCATAATGTTTGCAACAAATCAGGATTTTCCTAGTTTTGACAAATCATGATTATGGAAATATAATTCTTCATTATTTTTATTTTGAGTAAGCATTTCAACAGATAATCTCTGAGTCCTCTTCCCCTTGAGTATCATTCTTTTTATGCCTTCAATAGTAGTGGTTTTCAGCCTAATTAATCTTTTTTTATCTTTTCCAGATATTTTAACAGAAATACTGTTTCACTATCAGTCTCAGTGAGCAAAGGATCAAGGTTCCACTACCTCTGTGATTACATTGCTTAGATACTACCTATGAAAAATTTGCTTTAAATTATTTTTTTGTCTGTGAAATACAAACTTTAGCGATGTCCGTGTAACTTCTGAGAAGGTTTTTTTTCAGAGTTACTTCATACTATGTACACAGAAGAAAACAGGACAGAAGCTAGATCTGTGACTATTGCCATTTTCTATAAGCACTGTCATTTAAATCCTTGCAAAGACGCTATTTCTAGCACTATAGATATTGTTTTTCCCACAAAAAATGTTACGGACAGGAAATGTTTTGGATAGTGTAAAAACATTTCCTGATAAACATTTTATCACAGCTTGATAACCATTTCCTGTTGGTAGGATTTGTTTTAACTATTGACATTTTGTTTCCTTTCTTGCTATAATTAACGCACATATGGGATCTGGCTAAGTGAGCTCATCCTGATAAACAAGGGTTTTGACAAATCACACATGTAATTGTAATGTCATGCAAGATTTTATATTGTCCATTTCCCTTCATTTCAACTTTGTCCGGAGCAATAAATGAAGGAGCAATACACATGCAGCATTCTGGGAGCTGGGAATTCCCAGAAGGGTGGAGGTTCCTCAATATTCCAAATAGAGCATTGTCTGCTGTGAGCTCAGTGATTTCAGTAAGCTTTCAAAATAACTTTAGATGAGAAGGTGGGACTTCATGGAGGATCTTGTTGTTTAATACAGACTTGGACTTGAATTGACCTAAAGAATACCAGAAGAAATTTGTCACTTTCTAAGGAGCTTTAAAGCATTGTCCTTGCAAACTAATATTAAAAGGAGACTTCATTCAAGAATTGTGCTCTATCAAAATACCTTTTCAGACAGCAGAGCCACTTTTGCCATTTTTGTAGCTATCTACTTACTTTATAAGTCATAAGGGTATCGCGCGCGTGCAGCTCAGTCTGGTTCTCAGTCACGCAAAGATTGGAGGCGTTTTTAGCTGTGCCTCTACTAAACAGCAGATGGCCAGGACACAGCCTCTCTCCCTGCCTGGAGGCATAGCCTAGCTCATGTCCATATTATTTAGGGCTGTATTCCCCTTAAGATCATATTGGCCAATCAACACCATCTCAAATGGCCCTGGAGCTCCCCTGTGCTGTTTGTCATCCTGTGGCCTTCAAACATAACTTACTTATGTCTGTGGGGGTTTTTTATTCAGTTCATTGTATTTGAAAGTCACTGTTTATTACCTTTTGTTTAAAAGTTTCACCTCCACAGTTTTCTTTCCCACAGTTTTTTAAAAAAAAGCTGGATTAGGTCACTTTATTGAAAGCGTGTAGTATTTGAGGGTGCAACACCTGCTGAGGTAGCATTGAGGGAGTCTGTAGGGAGCAGACTTGGAGCAGGATTATCCACAGAGCCCACTAGAAATGGTGTTTAGCATGCACTGCCCTTGAACTGCCCTAGCTGGCCCAGGACAAGTCTGCCGGGAAGTCAGCTAACCAGCAGTCTGGGTGATCAGAGGTCAAGGGGTCAGGTATGATGAGTTTAGGGATTCTAAATAACACTTTGCTTTAAGCTTTATTTCTGTTAGAAAAGTCTGAGGAAAGAAGAATCTGGAGGTCAAGTCTTTGGGAAAAGCCTACATGCATAGGGCTGAATTTGAAAAAAAAGGGAAAAAAATATTGGTGTGTTGTGGATAGGTATATTTTGCATGCACATCCTGAATGTATTCTTGGAAAAATATCCAAGGAAACAGAATCTGAAAGGTGGTATCTTTTGGGGGTTTGTTTGTTTGCTTGCTTGCTTTTAATTAGACTGGAAGAGAGTGAATAAAGTATTCTTATAAATAGTTGATCCCAGTCATGCAACCCAGTGCTGACTGCACAATCTATTCAGGCATCTGGAAGAAGGTGACATCGATGTAATCATACGTGTCACTCACTGAGGATGGGTGTAAAAATACAAAGTGTTTGTGGAACAGGAAAACGAACTCACAACCTTGATTTAGAATTCCAAAAGGAAACAAAATTGGTTGCACTGGATCCAGTAATGGCGAGGCTAAAGTAGATTGATTTTCTATTACTGGACTCTAGCAATAAATAAAAAGTAAGGCAAAGTGAATGCTATTTATGGGTAGTGTATCATATCCATTATCATCATCTGCTCTCTGTGGAGCAGACATCTTAGTAGCCATTGTCTTTGACCCTCATGAATAAAGGAGTTTGCTGTACTAAAAATGTAAAATTTATGGCAGCATGTATTTGATGAGGTGTAACATTTTTCACTAAATAGCCTTTAGTTGTGTAACTGTGTTATTGAAAGACAAGGTTAGTTGCTAGTTTTAAGCAAATGCTTTAGCATTGCTCTCAGATATCTTTCTGGCAAGGAACATATCCAGTAACCTTCTAAGAGGTAATGACTTACATCTCAGGTTTTGTGGGATTTATATTTCTTGGTGCAAACAATTTAAAAACAATCTGCATTTTTTTTCATTGGAAGTAATTTGCAAGTCACTCTATGGGCTGTTGAAAAGCTAAATAAAATCAAGCAATTGCTTTTTGGCTATGTATTGAAACGAATGTTACAGATGATAGAAGCATCCCATTTTATCAGAAGCCAAGAGCAATATTATATTATTTATGATTGCTATCCAAATTTGAACTTATAAAATCAATTGTCAGAAGACTTTTTTTTTTTTCTTTTCAATTCACAGCATTAATCCTAAGAGTTAAAAAAAGAAAAGTAGTTTTCCTCCTGCAATTCAGCTTTCAGAACTTTCCATTTTAAGATTTTGGAAGTGCTAAAACGTTGCATGAACAAGTGAAGGGAGAGCAATCAACTGAGATTGCTCACATGAGTCTCCGGCTGAGAAATCTCTGAGCTATGAATGTTCAAAGCCTAGGATAATATTTAAAGGAAGTTTCATATTTACCTACCCTGTTCTTTTCTAACTCACTTCCAGGGAACAGATTTCATTAGAAGGCCTGACTCTTTATGGCACTTTTCCCATTCTGTGTCCTTATGCAGAGGATGTTTAATTATGTGTCTAGCTTTTGAGATAACACTGACACACACTTTTTACTTCCTGTGAGGAAATTCTCAATGCTTTCTGGGATTGGAGTATTTCTTTGTGTTTTGTTTTTAATGGAAGCATTGTTGCTGTTTTTTGATATAAGGATTATTCTCTTTTAAGGTCAGAGGGACTGAAGATTTTTGACTAGTCTAAGAAATTCCATGTACGACCAGCTGGGCAGCCAGGCATGCCCAAACCCACACTGAATCTAACATTGAAGGTGTCTTATAAACTACTATACTAAAGCATACAGAAATAAATAGCTTTAAAAAGAAAGCATGCTATATATTCTGTATAAATGTATTTTATTGCCGTTAGCAGCATAGTGGTATTATACCATAGGCTCGTTATAGAGTATGTACTCCATATATAGGTCTTGATACACTTAAAATGCTACACTAATATGTGATATAGCAGCTGTAAAGATGATTTAAGGAAAATAGATGGTCATGTTTATTAAACAGCAACATCAAAAAATAAACTGAGGATTTGAAATGATGATGAGTCAAGTTACAAATCTGGGTCTGCTTGAGGAAGTGATCACGTTTTGTTTTCCCCAAAGTGATGTGTAGCCATTAGTTCCCAAAACACATGGGGAAAGGAAAATAAACAAGTTGCTCAGGGGAAAAAGCTGGAGCTATAAACTGGACACGGACAATTTGAGCTCTCGGCTTCATTTGAAACATTCCCGAAACCCTTAATCTTTCTCAGTGACAGGAGTCTTTGGATCACCACAAGGTTTCAATGCTCTTTTTTGTAGCCTAGGAAATAGCTCACACTGCGCTTCACAGCTTTTTCATGTGTTTTTCTAAGTGCAAGTCATGGTGTGTGACAATTCATCAGTCACCCTGTCAGTTTCTCTTCCAGTAGAGAAATGAAGATGATTCTAAAAAGCGTGATGGAAACTCTGCCATTCAGGGGAGCTTTTGCTTTTGGGAGAGAAGTTGGAACAATAAAGAAGCCTTACCAAAATGATAATTTTTTCCTAATTCTAATGTTGAAAACCTTTAATTTAAGTAAAATTAATTTATTGGAGTCATAGATACAATCTGTGCTTTACAGTTTAGCAATGGAACAGAATAGTTAATCTCAAATTCTTGATTTGCATGGGAAGTGAATTACATTTTTTTTTTTGTTCCACTTAACTTGTTTGTCTTTAAGGGCTATGGTTTTTCTCTTTTATTACTGCTGCACATTTATACACCACATGTTCAACAGTATTCCCTCCCTTCTCTTTCCTCAAACCCCTACCTTTCCTTTATTGTAGTCTTCTTGAAAATCTCACAGATGGGGTAAAATAGCTTCAATTGAATCTTGCCTCTGGCCTGGTCATTAAATGGCCAAAGCAGGGCTCTGTCCACCCTACTATAATACAAAACCCACTTGTTAAAAACTATAGATGCAGAAATCCAGGAAGCACTTTTGATATATAAATTGCATTCTTCGGTAGAGTGCTTAGCCCAGACCTGTAATTAAGCACCGAAACAGAATTACCATTTCAGATGTCACTCTTCTTTGCTACTTCCTCTGGGTCTGGGCATCATGCATAAGCACTGCTGTACGGTATAAACAAGTCTTGGGGTCAAGGTTGGGGCGCATAACTCTCCCAAGCCAATGTTCGAGGAATACAAATGATGGTCAGTTCCACTTCTTTCAGTACTGGAGGTCACATGGTTTTGTGTTCACCACAACTTTACCTGTGGTTAGTGGTGTTCTCTCTTTCATTGTTTTGAGATAAAGACGGAAGGGTCCCAGCTGGTCCTGACTATTCAAGAAATGTCTGAATTGGAATCTTCTGGAAGAAGTCTAATCACCCTAAATTAAGTAACTTACCTTGCATCAGTGGATTGGTATTTCTTGTTATCTAGAACATTAAGATCCTACAATGTTAAACATCCTTGCTGTGAACTATTTCCTCTCTCTTCCTTTTCAAATCCAATACAGAGACTAAACTACAAAATGCATTGATCAAAATCACAAAGGGTTTCAGGTGCAGCCAGGAATGTAACAAGGCCTCCTAGGGAAGAGTTCAAGGCCTTAAGTACAGCCTGTTCAGTCTTTCCTTTTTTTTTTCTAACTTCAGAGAAGAGTTATCAATATTTGGTGCACTGCTTTTTTATGTAGATGTTGGTTCTACATATAATTTGTAAAAAGACTAGCATTTGGATAATGGATCCAATCAGTTTAGCACTGAAATCCTTAAAAACTCCTGCATGGATCACTTTCAGAAGTTCACCTCTTAGATATGCATTCCACTGGCTCCGTTTTCAAAGGGCAGACTTGTGTCACTGCTCCATGCCCACACCTTTCCTATCTGTAAATCAGGTCCATCATCACTAAAGGTATTCTATTCATGTGAAGGAGGACTTTAATGACAGAACAACCTTTTAGCCCACAGCCCACTAAATAATTCACTCTGTAAATGCTGGTCAGGATGCAAAACCAAATGAGAACCCAGGCCTTTCAACACAGCTAGTATCCAGCTGGGCTCACTTCCCCAGGACGCTCATGTCTGAGGACGGGCAATGACTTTTTGGCAGGTTTCGTAACAATGTGGAATCAGGAACCGACATTCCATCCAGGTCCCAGCTTCAGTACTTAAGTCCTCTGAGGTTCTCCTCAGACAAGTTAAGTGCTTGTCACTCCTTCCCATGCATCATTAATGGAAGATCTACGGTTTTATGTTTCTGCCACAATAGTTTATCTAGCCAAGAGAATAAAACAAGATTACATCAGCACTGCGGGATTTGCTAAGTAAACCAAAAAATATTAAGATGCCATCTATTTTCCTAGACAGATTTAAGGGAGCACATCAGTAACTAGAGAATAGACTTGCCGCCCTTAGCACATTTTCAAAGATTTTTTTGTTTGTTTGTTTTGGAACAGCTTATCCATAAAAATTCAACAACTGCCCCTCACACACCTTTCCAAAAAAGCCCCCACCCGAATTAGAAAAAAGGAATGTGCTGTCAATGGAGAAACACAGTAACACTGCAAGCTGTAAGAGATTGTTGTGTGTAAGAGAGCTGTAAGATTGGTATTGTTGCTGTAAGAGAAGTTTGCACTGGAATATCACATGCTAAGTATTATTACAACCACATAAAAATTTCAAGTAAAAAGCATCTTTAAGTTGTTAATCAGATCTATGAGATGCTGAGTGCCATTTGTTGCCAGAAAATAAGTTCTGATCACCTCAGGGTTGTGGCCTCTCTAGCATTTTACTTGACATAGGTAGAATATACTTGAAGAATAAATTTGGATTAAGAAGCTTAGGCACAATGTATTTCTGGTACCTAATGCTTAAGGTTCAGGGGAGCACACCAAACCACAGCCTCTCAAAGTCTTAAAAAACCCACTTAAAGATCTCTTTAAGTTTCTGCTGCAAACCTAAAGCTTAAAGCATTTCTTAAACCTCTCCCTGAACATCTACACTTCTCTCATCCGAATTTATGGCTGCTTATACGTCGCATCTACCCTGGCTGACAGGAGGGCCAGTGCTCCTCCAGGAAAGACCATGGAGTGGTTTGTCGCTCAGCCGTGTGATCCGAGATGGTTTGGAGAGGTCAGGCACAGCAGGGTTGGTCTATAGGGCTGACAAACACCTTGAGAACCCTGTGACAAAGCAGTATGTTTTTCTCTGGACATACAGTTTAGGCTGCCTCAGAAGACTTCCACAGGTTTGTTGTGAGCAAGCAGCAAATCTGGCCCCAAGGTAGTTCAAGTTTGCTTTCGCAGAGCAGTGCTGAATAATGAGGTTGGATGTAGCTCCTGTCCCTATTTTAATGATGCTCACACTGGACTCCAGAGTGTCTTGCTACTTCTCTCCCTGCACCCACCATGTTTAACACAGCTTTGAATCACAGTGCTTATCAGGTTGCAATACAAATGCAATTGCATGAGTGCTACTGGAATTATGTGGGTACAAGTAGCAGAACTGAAGAATAAGGGTACTTAGGTTGAATACTGAAGATTATTTTAATGCTTTGCTTTCAGACCATGAACAGGATTATATAACCTGATTGCCAACATTTTCAAGATGATTTAGTGAGCAGGGAAGTCCTTTGGGGCTTCCATTCTGTGGTCGTAGGATCACCTTACTTCAGGCATGACTGTGACCTGAAGGGTGGCCATTCTGCAGCTGCTGGTGGTGCTCCAGTGTAGCATCCTACACACTGTAGACAGACACCACAGAGCAGCCAGCTCAGAGGAGGAACAGTGCTGAATGTGGCTCAGTCTTAATTA
Source organism: Struthidea cinerea (assembly GCA_013397865.1). Taxonomy (NCBI): domain Eukaryota; kingdom Metazoa; phylum Chordata; class Aves; order Passeriformes; family Corcoracidae; genus Struthidea; species Struthidea cinerea. The sequence continues at coordinate 881,593 of VZTI01005468.1, read as the reverse complement.
CATTTCTTGTCAGCCTGACCCATGTTATTTCTTCCGGATGGAGCCAGTCAAGCTGCTTCAGCCACGAAAAACAATAGACAATAACAATACAGGAGAAACTCAAAATCCAGAAGTTATCATGAGCAAATTGCACTGAATAAACAAAGAAAACATCAGCTTTACTTAGAATATGTAACCTGATGTCTATGGTTGTCTTGTCTCTACCACAACCTATTTTTCAAGTCTTCTGAATACTTCTGCAAAGGCAATTCCCAAAAAACCCTTTAGGCCAGTGGAGTCATGTACAGTTTTCTATAAAAGCATAAAGGAAGGACGAATGAAGCCCAGTGGTCTCTTTTACATTGTAATGACAGCAAATCAACCATAGAAGATAGTCCACACACCTCAGTCCCTGGTAGTCCTTCCTGGTAACCCCCATTTCGTGTCTGTTTAAAAGTCCCCTGTGTCCCTTCCCTTACAGAAATTGTTCAGGGTAAGGAAAATGTGCCCTCTGGTTCAGTGCTTTGGTGTTGCCAGGACACAGGTCCATGCAAACAAACTTTAAGCTCTTCAGGGCTAAAGAGTAATTATCCAGCTTTGCCAGCTGACTGGTTGACTTGCTGCCAGGGGACTGGAGCAAGGCTGGAGACTTCTAAGCATATTGCCTGACAAGTGACAGAACATGCAGGGAGTAAGGGTACAGATTAGCACGGTTCAGTGGACGGAGAAAGAAGCAAAATGCAGCTAAATGGGGTGTGGTCAAAATAGGTATTTATTCATTGGGATCAAGCTTCATATAGGGAATCTTGGGATGGAGCTATTCAAAATTTCAAGAGAAGTTTCTTCCAGCTCCAGTTTGCCAAAAGTATTTCCTTAGTGCATTTTTGTCCCCAGCAGGGGCTTCATGTACAGGGCATTGTTCTTCAGAATCTCTTTCTTTGGCTTTTATTCCCCCTTAGTGGAATTTCTTTCTAAAGAAGGGCTAAGGTTACAATCCTATCTAAACTGGTTCTCTTCTACCCTCTACCCAATCTTCTAGAAAACTTCTGCCTGTTTCTTCCAATCCAAATGCCTAATCAAACCTGAAATTTAACTGAGAAAAATCAGTTACATTGAAGCAAAAAAACTAAACTAATATTGGTTTGCCTTTGTAAGTTCTAAATTAGGGATGCATCTTAACTTCAGTATCACAGCCTAAATTAAAGAGGCTGTAAATTATATTTGAAGCTTCAGTTTGTTCACTGCTCTGCTTGAGCAATGGGAACCTTGATAGGATGGAGTTCTATGAAGCAAGGTAATTAGGAATTAAAATATGAACCAAAAAGTGCTGTTCAAATCATAGATTAATCTTCCCAGCACATGCATGCTTTGCCATCTACTCTATGGGAAAATGTTTCAGAGATAGGCAAAAAATACATAAGCAAATAAATATGGGTAGAAGCAAATACATGTGAAGAATGTCAGGCTAAAAGTGAGTTGTTTTATAATGTGGGTTATTTAGAGGAATCTGGCTCGATTCTCCAAAAGCAAGAGGCCTCACAGAAGTGTAGGTTACTTCCCTTTTTAATGAATCTGAAGTATTCCTTCCTTCATGCTGTGAAATGCCAGGATCTCTTAAGCAGGGACTGGAGTTCACAGTGACATGAGCTGAGAGCAATGTTTGTATTCCTCAGTGGGGCCAGATCCAGTCCCCACACAAGCAGAGGTCATGGGTAGGAGCTTCCTTCCTACCTTTAGATATCCACAGGGTGGGCCTGTACAATCACCCATGAATCCTTTCTAATCAGTGAAGAACAAACCCCATTTTGACGGGTGATTTACTTTATTTTAGATGCCTCCTGTAGGACAAGGTGAATTAAATCCTAGCAATGGCTCTTTCTCTCTGCTAATATGGTTGGAATTTGGGATGGTGACTGGCATAGAAGTCCTTGTTTGACTGGAAATCCATCACTGGCTACTAGACTTCGTGGGAACATGGCTGTTTACAAGGCAACAGCATGATAGCCTGCTGAAATGTACAGAGATTTTGGAAAAAGTTTTGATAATTAGAGCTTGAGATTGGCTATTTGATGGTGTGTGCAACACTGTAGTGAACTACAAATGATATCTGATGCTTTCAGTTGATTTTCATCAGGACAAATAACTTTCATTCAGACATTTTTACTCTGATCTGCACAAAGAATTAAAAATATCTGTTCTCTCACTTGATCAGGAAAAGCTGAACATAATCTTTGAACCCACAGGTCTAATTTTAAATTGATAACTTCTCTGGGCATTTAAATTGCAATTAAGATATTAAACAACATAATTTAAAAAAATCTTGATACCTCTTTGGAACATTGACATCAAAAATAAAAAAGACATTGGATATTATTAGTTTCAGTATGTACCGGGTTACTTAAAATGCAAATTGCTTTCTGAAAATTCTTAAACCTGAAGGTCTAATTATTGTTATCTATTCTTGTCACTGACTAGCTCTCTCTTTTTTGGTCATGCTAATAATAATAATCCTAGTACTATTTCTTTCTCTTCCTATTTTGTGGGTGTTCCTCACTGTCTAATTTTTTCCTGGAGTTTTAAATCAGCTTTTCTAAAAAAGTAAGGTCCATATGATCTCTTCATTTGTTGACCTCTCCCCCTTCCATCCCCTCAGGAAATGACTTTTACATTTCTTGTCCTGATTCAACCAAATGAAACAGAGGGAGAGAGGTTTCCAGAGTAATTACATTCTTACCAGGTCTGTGAAGACTGATAGCTAGGAAAGGGAAAGAGCTGGACAAAGGGCTCTGCTGGTGGACAAACAAGTGGACCTAGGTCATGACATGGCTTTGGCCCCAGTATGTAATTGCTTCTGTGGTCCTTGGAGGACTACAAGGGGACTTGGGGGAAATTTAGGCTACTCTAGGATGAGCACTTAAGTACCTATAAAAAGAGGGGACCCAAATCAAGAAGTCTGATTTACCTATTACTTGTGTCATTCATGAAGCAAGTTCTCTGATTCTCTGCCCTTTTTTGCCCCTTAGTTTGTTCTTCTTTACTTTACCCTGTTTGAATGAACTGGTAAGAGCTTTCTAAACTTGTGCAAATATGCAAATGGACTGAAAACAGAGTCCATTTGACGTTGGTTCACTGCCTCAGAATAAGCTTTTCAGGGTGTTTTTAAGAAAAACATGTAAAATTCCAGGATAAGTGATCTGTGATCTCAAAGTTTTAACCTGAACTCATTGAACTCAGAGGAAGGGCTGCTATTTCTGTGCCAGATAATGACACACACTGTGGATACCTCACAATTAGCGTTACATTTACTCACTTGTAGAAGCCTCAAATGGGATTGTGGCCTCTGAGCTTGATGTTTTACAGGTGCATGTGTGCAAGAGACAGAATGAGACACAAACCAAAAGCAAAGAACATTCAATTAAGTTTTCTGTGTAGATTAGACATGGCCAAGAACTTTTCACCAAAGTTACTGTCAACACAAAATGCCAGTTATCTGAAATGAAAACTCCTTTTGCACAAATGCATTTGTTTCAGTTTCATTATTTGCATGTGATAGGAATAAGTCCCAGGCTTGGTCTGCCCTGTGCAGAAACCTGTTGCTGTCTGAAGCAAAAAACCTGTCTGACAGTTCACCTACTGGATGATGAAGCTCAGTCCGGGAACTCTTCTCACTACACCCTGCCTGGATGTCCTGCTTGTGGAAGGATCCATGTGAGCCTGGTCACGGGACCTACTCCTTGGCAAAGCGTGGGGTGAGCTACCCACAGCCCCTAAAACGGGCAGACTGGCACCTCCACTCTGGGGCTTGGCCTCTAAGTCAAACTGGGATCTCACTGTAAGAGGGACTTAGCACTTTGTTAGGAGGAGGTCATGATGCATCTGGCACTCATGATTTTGTACTAACTGGGTAAAGCCTGTAAAGTTTTTAACCCTCTACCACAGAACAGTCTTTACCCCATTTTGGCTGTGAAAATTAGATATTTTGAAATTCCCACTTTGTTACATCTTGAGGCAATTGAAAGAGAAAAATAATATTCAAAACTAATATGTTTTTTACTCCTTATGACATATAGTCCCTGAAATTTATTTCTTAAAAATTCATAATCTGGTATGGGGGTAGACTGGGTAATTTGCTGAGTAGCATAGAATCAAAGAATCATAGAATTATTTAGGTTGGAAAAGATGTCTGAGAACATTTGAGTCCAGCCATTAACTCAGCACTGCCAAGTCCGTTACTAAACCATGTGCCTATGTGCCACACCTACACATCTTTTAAATATCTCCAGAGATGGTGACGGGTTGGTGGCATCAACACAATCTTCCAGTAAAGTGCTGCTGAATTTTGAAGCCTAAATACCCTTTCCCTGTTGTTCTTTTCTAGGAGTATTTACAGTATTTTTAAACTTTAAAACTTGGCTTTTTTTCCCCAAAAATGGAAATAAGCTGTATTTTTTCTGACGGTTTCATAGATTGTAGTTACTTCAACCATCACAGAATTTTATGTTTTGAACAACAAATTGTAAGGCAGATCATTGTGTTTGGACTGATGGACACCCAGACTTGCAGTGAACCAAGGGAGACAATGTGATTAATGAGTTTCTGACCTCAAAATTTATACCTGGATTGCAAAACAAAGTCTAGGGCAAATTTGGAGAAAGAGTTATTGTGGATTAGCCTGTTTAAAATAGAGGGAAGATTGTAGAGAAAACTTCCTAATTCAACTCCTTTTTGTGCTGGCAGTTTTATTTCAAGGAGTGGCAGAATTATGTCCCACTCCTGCAATATACAGCTGACATTGGCTGATTACTGCAAATTAAGACAATCTGCAGACTAATTTTAGATGTGTTGGAAGTGAACCAAAGAATCAGGAAGTTGTTGCTTTCAATTTTGTTGTAAGCCTGTTCTCTCTTAGGGAGAATCACATGATATATACGCATTTGTTCCTAGCAAAGTACATCAGATACATGGTGTTTCATCATCTCTGGTCTCACAGGCCACATGCCAGTGAAAAATAATTACAGACATTGGGTTTGATGGCATTTATGCCCAAGATGCTAGGCCCAGCACCTGTGTTTCTGAACAAACAGGCAGGGAGGGATAGAAAGGTGCAACTCATGGGATCAAAGCAACTGTGGCACATAGGAGAAAAGAAAGAGCTCATCATGTCCTTGCAATCAGGAGCAGTTCTGCTGACAGCAACCAATTCCTGTTCCTTGGGCTCTGCACCCACACTCTACCTTTGCTCTCAGCAGGTTGTGTAAGCACAATCAAGCTCTTATTTTCATGTAGGTATAAGCTTTTGATATATCCTGACTTTTTAAGCTAGACCTTTTGTGTAGGGTCCTTCTGAACAAATTGGACAGTGTTGTGTCAGTGCCTGTGTCTGAGCTGGTTGTGAGTCACGAGAGAGGGACAGTGGTGTTAGGGCCTGATTCCTTTTTATACGTCTGAACTAGGTCAGATGCACTGCCTTAGACATGCCTGCTCACTTCCTTTCACTGTAAAGAAAGCATGTGAGATAAGGAAAACTACCTAGATTGTAACTTGGGTACAATTTGGCACTAACAGGAATTCTATTTCAGAAACAGTGCTGCCTTATGAGCAAATTTTAATTTTTTGTATTACTGTAATAGTGTCTTCCCGCTTGCTTGGAATTCACAGTAGGACAGTGTTTAATTTGGAATTGCCACTCAGAATTAAAAGGCACATTGAACATTTCCTGTGACCCTAGCCAGTGCTGTATGAATTGAATCATATCATGATTGTAATAAGATATTCAGTCTGAAATAACTGAAAACAAGAGAGCAGTGCCAACCCTTAGAGCTACTGCAGAGGGAGAAATGACTGAGTTGAAGCAGAATGGTTTCGAAGTTTGACTCCTAGTGACAAATTAGCCAGTAATTAGACCATGGATAAAAATTCTGACAGACCATAGATGGACGTAGATTCAGAAAATAAATAAAGGAAGAGGTCAGCCTTAATTTTACTAAAGCTTCGAGTCTATAATTGGTTCTGGGTTTTATTCTAGATTGTCTTTAATTTGATAATTCCCATTGTGTTCCTGGAAGAGCACAAGAAAGAGCAGGACAGGTAGATTGCATGACACTGTGCAGCTGTGTTTGCTCTGTGAAGCACAGCACTATTTGCTGTACCAGTCTCTGGGTGCTGTCAATAGCTGTAACTTGTCGCTCTGTTTGCTTATGGGAGATGTTGGAAATGGAAACAAAATCATCTTTCCTAAAATATCTATTATTCCAGTGAAACTTCACCAAAATAGCTTGCTATAACATGGCTGTTTTCCTAATGTAACATTAGTAACCAAAGGTTTAACTCAAATATTCATACTCAAGTGTGTAAATCATTGCAGCAGCTGATTCCCTTAGTAGGGAGAACTACAGGAAGAATGATACTGTGCAATTCAACCCAAAGACAGTGATATTTATATAATTATACCCTATAAATAATGTTTCCATATACAATTGTGCATGTTCCAGATGTGCTGTGATGTGGCTTCTCCACCCAGAGCTGCAGGAAAAGGGGAAGATGAGAAGAGGCACCTCAGCAGCAGTTCTGGCCAAAGGCGTTTTGCTGGTGGTGCTGCTGCAGGCTGACATTTTCTGTGGCTCCTGGGAAAGCTCCCTTTGAAGCTGCTCAACATCGCTTTTTAGGAATGTACTCTGCATCCTCTTTGGAAACAGCTGCACTTGAATTAGGTGACTTGTTTGTAACCTCTTTTTCAGCCCCACAAAGGGAATATCTCAGTTGCCTTTAACACAGGTATAGAACAGGGGTCTGTCAAAGGCACATTTCTCCCTCTCACAAAAACTAAAGAAAAACCAGAATCCAGTCATCACTGGGATATTGTTATTTCCTCTAAACAACTTTTTCACTCAGGTATGTTTTTATAATACTGTGTATTATAATATACCTCAACAGAGACAGCCTGAATACATGAGAGCTATCTGCACATCTGACACACCAAGCTGTGCTAAAAGAGCATGAACGCTTTGGATCCAACCTCTAAAAAGTTAGGAAATGCCAGAAAAAAAAAAGCACAGGCAACCTTAGTTTTTCCCCTTTGTACAGACATGTTATAATATAGACTTTAGCTGTTACTTTTCATCTAAAGAATTTCTGCCATGATCTGCACAAAGAGGAAGAGTGCTGATTATTCAAGAGCTGCTCCTCAGCAGTTTGTTTTGTCCTGCTTTAGCCTTCAGCCTTTGGCCTGGTTTACTGGCACTGGAATTAGAGGACAGTTGTCCAAAGCTCCCTCTGGAGTCAGTGGAGAGACATTAGTGCTTCCTCAGAGTTTCTCAGTTCAGTGTAGATTTTGAGTTACTGTCTTGAAGCATTTCTTTCTCACCTTTCTGCAGCAGGGAGCATAAGGTGAATAAGTGCTTGTATCATGAACTTTAAATGAGCATTTATTTAGGTGAAAAAAAGCTGTTCCATAAGCCTTGTTTACAGAAATGCTTTTGCTCCTTTTCTCCAAACAATGGCTAATTTCCCTATGTGACTTGCCATGATACATATTGCTTCAGTATCTCAATGCTTTCCAAATTATAACTTTTTTTCAAGGTCCTCTAAAATGAGGGGATAACACAACTCCCCTTTGTCTGTTGAAAGCTGATATCCTGAGTAACAATAAAAAAGCCCTGTTAATTTTGGCTTCTGTGTACCGGGCATTATATGTAAATTAAGAGGGAGTTCTCATTGCCTTTGGCTGTAGCTGTGTGTCAATACACATCCAGATCACCTCACAGGATTCAGGGCAAGCCCAGAAAAATGCACTTTGTGAGCCGCCATGAGTGGTCTGGAGTAGACGACTCCCCAGCACCTTTCAGGATGCTGTCTCCTGGAAAGGGCAGATTTTCCTTTTCCACAGCATCTTTCCATCGGCTGAACTCCACAGATTTTTTCTCCTTTCCTTACCTCATTCATCAGTTGTCTTACAATTTCTGTTAGTTCAGGTCTTCCTGCTCCAGGTCGGCTTTCCTCTTGGCCCCCTTCACTTCTCCAGCTACCTGAGTCTGGGCTTTTATTCCCCTGAGCCACATCAGGAAACTTCCTCAGCTACTTCAGTACAGTGAAAGGGTCTCCCAGGAATAGCTCTTTACAGGAATCTTCTTTAAAAAGTTGTCTTGGCATTAAGTAACCGTCTTGGCTCCTGTTTTAAGCTAAATCTGAAATATAGAATATCCAGCAGTGCGTAAGTCAGCTCCAGCAGTGCGTAAGTCAGCTCCAGCACTGAGTTGAGACTCTGGTTCAGATAAATTATCTCCCACTTGCAGTGGTTTTTCTTGTCACATTTTGGCTTTGCTTGTAGGTTTCTAATCCAAAGAAAAGCCTGACCTCATTAAAATATTGGCCCTATGGACTTTGTGGCATGTCATAACTGCTATTACTTTATGCTTACCACAGGGGAAAAGAGCATGCCAGCCTTCAAGGTTCAGAGGTAGAATCAAACACGACTGCCAACTTTCCTACATTTCAGGTTTTCCATATCAACATCTTGAACCAAGCTGGTATGTTTTGAAAATTCAGAGACCAGAAAGTCTGGAGTCCACTTTTGTATTTTAATTTAATCTCAGTTCTCTTGGAATTAAACACACAGAATTCCATCTGATTAAATTGAGTTTGGACACAGTGCCAACAAAACACTTACTTTAGCTAGGAATGTCTTGGATAACTCATTTGTAAGAGTTTACCTCCTGATTTCTGTTTAACTAAGCTTCTAACTTCAGTGTTAATGTTTATAATTGTTACAATATATTAAAATAAAATCACAAAGAATAACTTTATATTAGCTTACTATGTTTTTCGTGCTCACAAGCTGCTTTTCAGGCCAGAAGAAGAGAAAGAGCAGATGTAGAGGCAATGAGTTTGGGGGATATTCCGAAAGCATTCCTCAGCTACTGCCTTTTAAGGCCCAAATCATCTAATTTTCTGGATATTTTGTGGCTATTCCCCACAGATCAACCATCGGTTAATTTATATCTATGTCATTATGGCTGTATTAGGATCTTGAAAGCTCTCAGCAACCTTACATGTGTCTCATGAGAGCTGCTGCTTCAAAGACAGATGGTTGATACTTCCCTTGCAACACCTCAGGCAGGATCTCAGCCTCCTTGGCCTCTCGAGCTGCCCTGTCTGCGCTGCAGCAGAGACCAGCTGACATGGTCAGCAGTGTGCAGCTCAAAACCACAGCCTCGTCCAGCTGGTAATTTGGCAGCCACAGAGGCAGATGCATCATACTCACATACTTTCACTCAGCTACTCACACGTTGCTGGTAAAACTGTCCCTGGTGTTTCTAGTAGCTAACTCTGCGAACCTCCGTGACCCTCATTAAAGGCTTCTGCCCTGGGTTTTGCTGAGGGAATGAATGCGCGAGGCACACAAACCACACATAAACCTTCTGGTAAACAGGCATTTAAAGCTCTCCTTGTTTAGTACCATCTTGCCTAAATGTTCTGTACTGGATACACAGATAATAATACTTTTATATTTTCTTTCTCCCTTGTTTTTTAGCTAATTTATGGATTGAACAGACTCTCCAAGCAACATGGATGTGCAGGCAGGTTTTGAACTCAGAAATTGTGGCCTGTCTAGTCTCGTGGAAACACGCTAGAGACTTTCTACCACAGTTAAGAAATTTGTTGACTCAAGCACACAAAAGAAACAGAATCAAACCGAAAGTCATTTGAACACAAGCGAATGTCAGATGGAATTTAAACCTGAAAGAGGGCATCTGCTAAAGCCTTTGATTTGTCCTTTATAAGTGAAAGGACAGAACAGTTTATTTATTGAAAGTGGAGCTAAGAAGAGTAGTCGGTTCTTCTGTCTTTAGCACAACAGCACATAAAGAAGAAGAGAGGATTGCAAAATCAGAGAAACGTGTAGAAACACAGCTGAAGTAGATGCTTTCAAGACATGGCAGTTGCAGATGGGAATTCCTAGCTAGTGGGATATCTCAGATAGCTGATCCTCTGGTTCCTGGTGATCAGGCTAGTTTGAGCTGTGCTATGGCTCATCTGGTCTGGTCTTTCTCCTGTACCGCTCTGTTAGCAGCCAAGACAAGCTGCATATGCTGTATCTCCTTGTTGCAGTAATGTTATGCAGCATCTGCCTCATGAAAAGAGGGGAGAGACTCCACCTACCTGTTATATATCTGAGTGGTGACTGTTGTGTCACAAGGTTCAGTAATGTCCAAAATGTTCGTGAATACCGGACTGCGATAAGGACAGCAAGGAGAGTTACTTTTCAACGTGCAACCTAAACCAATTCTGTTTGCCACCTTTGCTCTCCCATCTGGAAATGGTTTCTCATCTGTCCTAAATTTTCTGCTCTGGCAAAGAAAGAAAAAAGCCATCATTCCTCCCCTCGCTCCTCCCTAAGCCTCCCCAGCAGCAAGCCACAGACACATAGACCTCTGCAATTCACAGTGCTTCTCTCAGCCTTGCTGTGGCCCTCCCAGTGACAGGAAAAGTGGGAGCAGGAGCTGCATAAGTCTCCCCTGAAAATTCCTGCTTCATGGGGCAGAAACCTCTAGGGTCGAATTCATATGGAAAATATGTGTAAAAACAAGATTAAGACATTTTTAAGTATTTTTAAAATCACTGAGGGTTGGAAAAGCAGAGAACAATTTTCACCGAAATGTGTTCATGTGATTCATAAAAATATTGTGAATGCAAAACACGTTTTACACTCTGTAAACCAGGCTGAGCTGCTTGTCATGCTCGACTTCACTTTTTTTTCGGTGTGTGTTTTATTCCTCTTCTAGATGGCGCTAGTGTCTCATTACTTGCATGGCTTCTTTCTCTCCATGTATCTTATTTTTATGTTTTTATTTTAATGACTGCTGAAGTAAAGGACTAAAATAGGTCTTTGCCAAGACTCAGGTTTGCATCCTGTTCTGGTAACTTTTGCCAGTGGCTACTATTTTTCACACAGTCTTGACTTAATGGTATGGAATATTTTCTACAGGTGTTCATGTTTTTAGTGTATCTTTTACACCTGTTTTATGCCTTATTATTGTTAAATGGAACATGCCAGTTAACATGAAATAGGAAAGAAGATTAATGATATTATTCCAATTTTTCCATGCTCCTGGGCCCTCAGGGGAGCAGCCCCATAGTAACAGACATTCTCTAAGACCAGAATGAAGCCTCTCCGTGCTGAGGCATTGCAGTTCATGTGTAAGGCAGAAATCAGGGGGTTTGTGGTATCCTTTCACATATAGCTGGTGCAATTCAGTTTGTCTTCTCTGTGTCACTGTAGTTTCAAACGCTTTACCACCTAATGTAAATTGGTTCTTCCTGCAGGATGCACGTCTCTGGTTACAAAAAAATGCAATTTTCCACACTCAGTTGTTTCAAGAAAAGCTGATGCCTTTTACTTTCAGATAAATCACACAAAGACCCAATAAAAGAAGCTGCTAGGTAAAAAGAGCTATTCCTTAAAGTAACGTTTTTTGTTACAAGGGTGATGTTGCTTTCTAAAGTCTGGACCAACATTTTTGTGTCTACCCATCCTGCCTAAAAGATTTTTTTTTTTATTATATTGCTCTGCTAGTCAAAATCCAATCCTGTCACAAGGTTTTCTACAGCATGTGTCATCCAAAACCATAAATGCCCTCTGTGGAACTGGGATTTTCTGGCTTTTCTAGTAGGAATGTTGAAAGAAGAAGGAGGATTTTGCAGCATACCTGAAGGTTAATCACAGTTTTTATCATTTTGATTTCCATCAGGATTTCATTCCCCACTGGCAATCTTGAACTGAAAACATCTGTCTGTGACTCACTGCTTTGATGCTGAGATTTGTTTCAGCAGCCAGCAGCTGCCTGGGTGGCACAGGGAAGAGGTGGCCTTGCTGTAGTGGGTGTCTGTGCCCTGGACCTGACGCTTTTCTGCCCAGCTTCTAGGATGGGTGTTGCTCTGCACCTTCAATACCTCAATACCACTGCTTTGGTAGTGCTGAGGGCCTTCTATTTGTGGCCCTGCATCCTGCATTTTACTCCCAGCTCTGCAACCTGTCCCCACAGCTGTTGTGGTAGCAGATTTCAGAGCTTCTGAAGTGGGGCCTTTCCCTTGTTGGGCTCATGCTTTTGTTGTTTTTCATGCTCTTTTCATTGTTTTTGTACCTGCAAACCCAGACGTGGTTATAATGGATTTTCACAGGAGACAATTACCACTGACATGAATCTGCCACTTTATGTCCCCTTTTTCCTTATCTCTCATTTTGTAGACTTTAGGGTTGAATCAGAGAAAACCAAAACATAGTTTGTAGTAAAGTAGATAGAAATAATCTAAATGCTCAGTGAATATTATCCAGTAATTTACAGGCAATGCTTGCACCTAAGGGGCAACCAGAGGAGGATGCTCATCTGGGTCTCCATCACTGCTCTTCCTGGTCTGACTGGTCACTCAGACAGTTTTCATTTTCTCCCTTCTCTCTCCTGCAATGTTTTTTTGTTTCTTCCAAAAACAAACTTTCAGCATTAGAGTGGATGTCAGCCATCAGCTGCAGACCCTGAAAATAGAACTGGGTGTGCACCTCTCCAAACATTCTTTGTGCAGCATAAGCACAAAGATGGCAGCCCTCTGCCATCCTGCAGTGACACAGTGGTGTCCCTAAAAATAGCCCACATGCTTCAACCATATGAAAGAACAAGACTCCCTGGTCTCTCTTTCAACATACATCAAAGAGAGAAAGAGAATATAAGTGTATATAAAAGCAAGTTTTGAGTTCAGGCTGAAAAAGGCTTCATTGAGGAGTTTTAATCCTGAAGCCACTTCAGTAAAAAAAAGCACTGTTTTCATCCAGACGATTGCAAAGTGTCATATGAACCACTCTACACGTAAGAACTTGCTTTCTTCCTTTAACAAGAACTGGCAGGGACTTTGCTAACTCTGTAGATACAAATGGAGATCAAAGAATGCTCACACCCACAGATCACACATAATTCAGCAGATTACTGGAAAAGTTAAAAAACCCCTTAATCAAATAGCAAATGGCAAAATTATATGACAAATAAGCATCCATTAAGAGACTGCAAGAACCAGCATGCCTGAAATTCTCCTCTCCCTATTCACACCAACTCTCCCTATTCAAACCAATTCACTTAGCAAGCAGATTGACACCTCTTTGAGAAGTAATTCCAAGTCAGTTTTTAGGTATTTTTAGTATTTCTATAACACAATTGCTCCTTTTTCCAAACACACAAGTGAGAAGTCTGACCTTTTCAAAGATGAACTGAAGCTTCACTGTGAACAGCTGTGGCTAATAGAGGCTTTGCCATCCCATGTCTTGAATTACATCAAATCTGTTAGGAGAAGCTAATAAAGTCAGCTACAAGAAGGGGCAAGAGGCTTGTGGCTAACAAATTATCCAATTTTTTGTGAGGTATTTAAGCCTGTGGGCAGTGTGTCTGCATGTGCTGGCATTCTGCCTATATTTACACAGGTACTACCCTGTCAGCAGTACCCCAGACCAAATCCTGCATCATTCCTGCGTCATCCCATGCTGTCCAGGTGCTGTCACACACCCGAATAGCCGAGCTCCTCTCTTCTGCTGTCAAAGACATACTTTCCCAGTAGAACAGAGCTGTTAGATCTGGCCTTGCTCAGACCTTGCACCACCCCTCAATGGTATCTCCTGCCTCAGTGCTGCCCCACTGCCAAGGGACTCAAATTTACCTCACAACAGGTATGTGCCTGAAGAGATTTTATGCTTGGGTAGCTGCTGTTTGCAGCCACAGCCTGTCCTGGCTTGAACGTGTGTCATTACCCACCCAACATTTTGACAGAGACAGCACGGATAAACAGGCCTTTAGGGCACAGAGCATTGCAGCACATGGCCAGATTTAAAGAGCAGATGGAGATAGAAAACCCCAACAACAGAATTGAAACCCTGATTTTGCCTTGGTGATTTTGCCCTGGAATGTGGGTTGAGTGTACATATGTCTGACTTCTCCCACGAGTTCCACTTGGGCACACAGGGAAGCGTGCATCTTTCTTTGGGGAGCCTCACTGTGCCACGAACCAGGGATACAGTGAGATCTGTGGAGCTGTGACCATCAAAGGTTCTCTTGATGCTTCCTGTCTCCTGCTGAAGTGCCCTGGGCAGGCTCCCCTTGGGCACTCAGTGTACCAGACCGCAGACCCAGGCTTGTGTGGCTGCTGCAGGGCTTTCTCAGGAGACTGCCCATGAGAGCCCTGGCTTTGCCTGCAGTGTCTGTGAGTAAGGAAGGAGAACAAATGTGTTAAGCCTGGCAGGGGGAGTAGAAATAAAATGTGTGTTCCTTGACTGTGTGTGCCTTGCATCCTGACTTGTTGCATTAGAGCTCCCAAATCCCACACCACTCCTTCATCACACCCAAGTATAAATCCCCAACAACAGTTGTTCCCCCTCTCCCATGGCCTAGGCGTGTGGTTTGTCATGTCCATGGGTGGTCCCGAGTTGGGCTTCTTTTGTCTGAGGCTTGTAAGTGCCTTCTGTGGAAGAAGGCCTTCAGGCCTTTACCCCATGCCAGAAGAAGCCCTCAGTGTGCTGGTGGTTTGTCTGTTTGTCTGCGTTATCTCATGGCCACCTTCTTTTGTTCTCCCTTGTTCAGCGACAGGAGGAAGCCACCTTAGTGAAAACAATGTTTTCATATGCTGAGGCACAATAGGAACTAATAGGAATGGAGTAAATCCTTCCCAGCACTTCCAAAATAAGTTAGGTCTTAGAATTTTACATAGAAACTATCTGCAATGTTGTTAGTAGATGCTGGCCAAGAGGTACATTTGGCTTCTAGATATAGCATGGACAGCTTGGACTAAATTTACTTTCAAATATTAACATTATAAAGTTCTTCAGAAAGTTCATGATGGTAACCATCCATTCCTAAAACCAAGAAAGAAGAAAGTGACAAGTGACAAAGTGAGGAAGGTTTGTATCCTTCAAGCCGACATCTTTTCTGAGACATAAACAAGACATGTAACAGGTTCTAGGATATAACACACTTATTGACCCGGTCAGGAAAATGAGAATTTCAAGATTAGCTGAGTAATCTAAAATAATTTTAGTATTTTTGTTAAATTTTGTCAGAATTAACTACAAGTAGAAATTATTTTCTTTTTAATTTCTGGTTCCTGTAGAGGGTGTTGAAGTACTTCTTAATGCAGTGTCTGCGTATGCTTGTTTTGGTGGTTCATAAAACTGCAGATATATTAAAGTATGTCTTCTGAAACCACAACTCTGCTTTCAATTCTTTGCTCAGGCTTGCTTTTCAGATTTTTTTTCCTCTGTCTACACAGAGATATTATTGAACTGGAGACCTGAAATGCAAGGAGCACTGTATTGAGGAGGCCACCATCCGTATTTTGGCCCTTTAAAATTATACTGCAACAGTCTAATTTCTTTGGAGCACTCCAGCTCTGCTGAGCTGTTCAGCTCAGGAGCTGCAGCACCCCTGGGATCCTTGAAGACTCTGTCCCTTCTGACAGCCAGGCATTTGTCACGTCTCAGATCATTCTTGGCATATCATCTCTCACCCACAGTAAACCCAGCAAAGCCCATCACTCTTCGTTAACACCTGGCAAGGAAAGAGAGCAAGCACAAAATGAACTTGGTGCACTTTGTGACCGTGTCCTCAAGCCTTGGCTTGGGAGCTGACGTGCTGGGCACAGTACAACCATTACTTGCAATAGAAGGTACCGGAGGGACTGTTTTAGGTGCCACATAATTTACCCATAGTTAGTAACAAGAAACACATACAATTGAAAAGAAGATGCTGCATTTGAGAATCAGAGTCTCTGTGCCTTAAAGAACACTTCTGTATTTTGCAATCTTCATTTTCCTGGACACTTCAGGAAGGCAGTGCAGTTACCAATGTACCAGAGTATAGGAAGGAAGCACTCTAAGTGAAGTCTCTTCTAGATATTTCCCTAAATAGATACATTTTAGCCGTTCCTTGGTATTTTCTGGACTTATTTTCTATACCTTTATGAAGACAGCTGCTTAGTAGATGTTCCTTCCACAGGTAGGCTGGAAAGGCAAGATCTACAAAGCCCCCTGAACATTACTTTCTGCTGGCATACAATCATAATGAGACAACAGCCCAAACTTATTTCAAAATTAATAATCTTGCCTTTTACTCACTGTCATGATTTTCTCACTGATGAAGCCATGATTTTAATGTGCATCAGAAATGAATGCGTACTGATTCACTTCAAAGAACCTTTCTTACTGCATAGGTAAGTAATTTTGCCTTAAAAAAAGACCCTTTCCTATTCCTCCATGCATGCACTAGACATCTGTAGTTTTAGCTTGCTGATTGCTTAGATCAAAGTCCTTAAGACATTTTCTGAAGGCTTTTTGTTGCTTTTGCTAATAAGTTGTCAAGGACAACCAGTCTTAAACCAAAAAAATATCCAAGTGAATTTCAGTAGACAAAGATTTGATTAGTATAGGTAGTCCAGCTCCTCAGTCAGATGCACTGTAAAATAACTCAGGCTGTTCCTTGAGCTTATTTTGGGAGTTTTACAATAGTTTATATAAGAAGCCATCTGCATCTAGTAAACTTGAGTTTGTGCACATACCCTGCTGAGAGAAATATCACTGCACCGCCTGTCAGAGGTACAGTCACAAAGATGAGACATCAAAGTGTCAGTACAAGACTTGCTCTGGAGTCAAAATGAAGGTTACATTAATGGAATACCCGGTCTTTTGGACAGAAGTGCCACAGATGGGTGGGTTGTAAGACTAGTCATCATTTTCCTTTGTGCACATTTTGCTTGTACTTCTGCAAGGCTTTGCTTGCCCCAGCTCCGTAGGTTACCTTGGCTCAGGCAAATAATTCTTTAACTGGCCTGCAAGCAGCACCCTATGCCAATAGAGAAGTGTTTGTGCATCACCGGAAACAAAGTACCAACAGGCACCTTTCATATTCACTGCAATATTGTCTATCAGTATTCTGATTTTGTTGTTTTCTCTGCTGCAGTTGAATCAAAAACGTTCATAGCCCTGACAGTGCTCTCTTCATGTTTGTTGCACTGAGGGAAAGAGGAATAGGGGCTCACTGGCTAACTCATTCATCATCATGGATTTGAGGTACAATTTCATAATGTCTCCCAAAAAAGCAACTCCTTTGGCAAAATCTCTCTTCTCCTGGACATCTCCACTTAGGTTTTTCTCTCTTTTGCCTTTAATGGGAAATGTTTCAAGTCCCATAACTGCTGAATCAGTATGCATGCCTGCCAAGTGGCAGTGGTTTTGTAAAATCTCCTTGTAATCTACTCCATGGACAAGATATTTATATTGAAAGTAGGAATGCTCAGTTCATTGCAATTAGTGTTAGTGCCTTTGCAGGGCAGGCAATTATTAGTGTATTTTTTAATGTCTTTTCCCTGCTTTGGGAGCCACCGTAAATTGTTTTTGCAGTCAAGGAGCTTCTCTCTCAATTCAGATCTGTCTGTTTTCTTATAAACTCATTTTTTATTTACTCAGAAATCTGCTGTTTCCCAACCAGATAGTGCCGCAGCTCTTGTCCTGAATCTTTGAGTTACCAGAGAAGATGAGTCTGCTCTGATAGGTTTAAGTCATTCCTATTTTTCAGCTCACTTCCCAGACCTATCGCAATTGCCATGGTTCTGGCTATACTAATAAGTGTGCTGAACCATCCTGTCACACTGAGCAGAACTGCCCACACGCACATTGCAAAACTTTGACTGCTTCAGTCTTTATGACCCTCTGTTTTCGAAATGAGCTATCGTAATGACCCTGGTAATTTCCAAAACATACATGGATATCGGAAGACCCCAGGCTGGCACTCCCAGCAGCAGATTGTTTTAACCATTTAGCACTGTAGACCATCTGGGAACATTTCTGACATCTGAGAATATCTCTGGGCATGTATCGTTTCATTCTTCTAATTGTAGCCTGCATGTCTTAAAATAGCTGTTTCATAGACTCTTGCTCTTCCTAGGAATATCCATTTATGAGATTTCCCAATGGGGGGTTTTCCAGAAATAGCATCTGAAGTTAGCATTTTTTCTACAGCAAATGCTATTAGTGTTTACCGTTCATCTCAAATCTTAAATACACAGACTTACTGGTAATTGCTGCCAGAACCTCCTTACGTCTGTTTGAGGAGATCCCAGGGACAGCTTTCGGTGGACACAGTACACTGATGACCCTGCTGAAAGCCTTCCCCTGCCTCAGAAGCTGAGGATATTTCTTTGCTCACTGTATTCCCCTGGTGTACCCAGTCCTGTCTATCTGTTGCAGACTTTCTTTGATATCCTTCCTACTACAGCTGGATGAAATCTGTTAACAAAACTGTTCTTTCCTTTTTTTCTTGATTTAAGAGGTCACCCTCAGCAATTTACATACCTTGGGTCTTGTCCTCCTGTGGGGCAGAATTTTACCCATGCAGCAATTGGATGCTCAAACCCAAGATGACCTTCAAAGGACCTGACTCGTGCTCCTAATGAATTAATCTGGGCACCAAAGGCCTCATTCTCTCCCAGCACTATTTTGAATGATAGTATTCAAGGTTCCACCAAACCCAGCTTTACCAGCGCAGTTCCTGGGAGAGAAACAAGCATTTGCAATCTCAGTATTCCTTCATAGCTGGGTTAGCAACAATCCACCTCAATTCTATTGCTGTCCACGTTTTATTAACACTTTTCCACGTACAAGCAGGTATCATTGCTATGAACAGGCCATAATTCCTACAAGACAATTCCTTGTCTCTGTCGGTTCAGGTCTTAGTGTTGATCTGTGTGCTTTGCTCTTCAGCCTGTTTTTATCTATTGATTAGTGATGCCACTGGGAGAGATCTCTGCCCACCTTCTGAGCCCTTCCAGTCACGGTCTGACAAGTACTAAACATGTCTGAGTTAGTCATCTTGTGCTATTAAAATGAAAAAATCCCTTGATTCCTTTTAGCTCTTCCTGTGCTTCAAGAAGCCCCCTTGCAGCCTTTCAGTTAAATCTTCAGTCTCAAAACCTTCCCTTTTTTTGCCATGGATTTTAATGTCACTTAGGAAGGCATTTCATTGCTAGGATGGCCCAAGTGTGGCCTACTAGCTGGCCTACTGGCTTCTATAAAAACAGAGTCTCCTGCATCAGACATATACTTTTCAGGTCAGAATTAATCCCCTGGACTTTAATTTGAGGAATTAAGTCCTTTATTAAGTCCCTAAATAACTCTTTCAGGAGTAACTTAATACTGAAATATTTCTACCTTACAGTGGAAACCGCAAGAAGATGAATCTTTTCCCAGGGGTGCCCTGATATTGCTGTATTTCCCTTACTAATCAGAATGAAGTAGCTGCCATCACTCCCTTCCCTCCCTCAAGTCTTATATATCAGAATTAAGCTGCTTGTGTACGGTTAACCCTCTGGAGGCAGAGATACCCACGGAAGGGAGGAAAAGCTGTAGCAGTGGCCAGTTTGATCATCACCCCTATAAATAACTGAGCTCACAGCACTGGCTTGCTTGCCGAGTGAAGCTCAAAGTGCATCTGAACCAGCTTCTAGGAAATACTGGAGAGGTGTTGGTACTTGTGACCTATGTTCAGCAGGACGCTGAGTATCAGGATATCCCTGGCTGTACTGTCCTTGCACACTGTGCAAGGCTAAGAAGAGGCAGAGATGCAATTCCAGCTGGGGCGAGATAGTCAGTAGGGGCTGATGGCTGCACAGGGAGTGGCTGGGCCTCAGTCATTGGGTGGTTAAGTAAATGTATTATGTATAGTTTTATTAATTTCTCATTTTTTGTTATCTCCCTTTTCATTACAATTGCCATTAGTAGTAGTACTATATTTAACTTTATTTCAGTTATTATACTGTTCTTATCTCAGCCAACAACATCATGGTTAAATCGCAACACTGTATTACATTATTTTGTGGTATATTATTGTTATTAAATAAAATTACTTAATAATATCACAGAACAGTTGCAGGCACCTCTGGATATGGTCTAGTCCAATCGCTCTGCCTCAGCTGAAGTAGATTACCCGGGACTTCATGAAGGAACAATGTTAGTATACAGTGACTTACTGTGGAAGAGCCATTTGGTAGTCATGACCCTGATGTACATGGATTTACAGCATTTTCAGGATCAAAAGAAGCAAGAACACTAAAAGAAGCAACAACCGCCTTACAGCTTTTAAATCTTACAAAGGGGAGCTATATAAAGGAGAGGGTGCCTATTAAGAAAGTGTTTTCAAGGGCATTGTATCTCTGCACAGAACTTTAGTACCAGGTAAGAGTACCATAGTGGAGGAAAAAAGCAAATGCTTTCTGCTAATCAAAAAAGATTTGAGAAAGCACAGAAGGAAGGCAGCATACATAGACACCACTGAAAGGAATCCTGTTACAGACAAGAAGACTTCCTCTGAGCAGCTGAAGCTGTGCCCAAATAGGGTGGATGGGAAGACCTGTTTGCTGTAATTAAGTGTGAAAGTGTAGCAAGGCAGGCCAAGAAACTTCCTCCTAAACATCCCACCTTCGAAATTCAAATAATCCAGGGAATTATTTACTAAAATCAATTAATAAATCCTAAAACCACATCAGGAGCAGAAAGCCTGTCAGGGGTTTGTTTCAGTAGCTCAATGATTGGAGTGTGAAACATGCAGGGAAGAAAAAGCCACAGACAGAAAAAAAACGTATTCACATTTTTTGGATCTATCCACTGACGTAGAGTCTGGAAAGCCCTTCTTGCAGAGAATGTATCAGTGGACACATCTCAATTTTAACTAAAAGTGTCTTGGAAGAAGCAGACAGTATTAACATTAATGAGTATCCATTACTTGATGTTTTTATCCAAAGTGCACCCCAGAAGCTCCAGGCAGAAAGTGCTGCATTTCTCACTGTAATGTATAACATTGCACTTAGAGCTGTCTTACTACCAAAGGAATGGGAGAGAGTTAATGTGAAAAATTAAGATACTAGTTTGGAACCCTGGCATGTGTACTGGGCAAATTACTAGTAATGCTCTTAAAAAAACATAGAGAATTAGTGAATAGACGCATGAACCAGACAGTGTGAGGAAGAACTTTCTTCTAGTGAGGAAGAAATTTTAGAGTGGTAAATTGTGTCGCAAAAAATATATTGAGTTCCTCTGAATGAAAAGTTGTGAGAATAAAGGAGGTCTGGATTCAGCATATCCGGTGATGTCTAAAGAATACTGAAGAATCTAAATGCAAGCCTTTCAAGCAACTTAGCAGCCAGTGCATAGAAGGGAAGGTCCTTGTGTTAATAATCAGGAGGAAGGGTAGAAGAAAATAGTAATTTTTTAAGGGGTTGCTATTGGTGTGTTCCAGAAGTCTTTGCTGGGACTTAACTGTTCCACATAATAAAATAATCTAGAAAAGAAGGTAAAAGGTGAGGAGAAAAAATTTGACAATGATATGCAGAATACTTTGCTATTCTGCAGAACAGCAAAGATGAGGATTGACTTTGAAAAGCTGCAAAAGCACCATGTAAGTATGAATAATGGAGCAATTAAATGACACATGAAATTTAGTAAAGATAGATGCAAAGTGATGCACATCAGAAGCATCCATGTTTGGCAGTTTTACTTTTATCCCTAAGATGGGGGCTCTGAGCTCATGGCTGCCTCACAAACACAAAAGTTTGTTGTAAGAAGACCTCGGAGTTCAGGAGCAGACAAAAACCCCAAGTTACTGCACCACTGGATAAATCTATAGTTTTTAACGTCCTGTGCAGCATCGAGTGCCCCTGCTCAGTGGTTATTAACTCCAAAAAGGTTTACAGTTAAAAATGACCAAGGTGAGCAACCTGGCTTCTACACATGGAATGCATGTGTAGGCTGGGACCTTCCAGCCTGCCAGACATGACATGGAGTTGTGTCAAAGGTCTACAGCCTGGAAGGGGTGATTACAAATTGACTGTACTGACATCAAGTTTGAAAATAAAAGAAAATCTTTCACCTTTGTTAATGACTGAAAGATGCATGCTTTCTTTCAAATGCACCATGATTTTCTGCACTGGCTCAAGGGGCCTAAAAATAATTCAGAATAAACAAACAAAATTATCCATGCTAAAAATAATTGCAAGGTGGGATGTCTTGGGGTGACTTTATAATGTGTATCCGCTATCGCTACCCTATGCCCACCAATCTTTTCTATGTCTTTAAACTGAGCCTGAGAAGGACAGAAAACAAAAAAAAGGTTTCAAAGCAGTTGTTTCAAGGACACGGAGATACGCTCCTCTGTTTCTGCGGTACCCTTGGGTTTTTTTTTTTTTTTTCAGCTCTTTTTCTCCCAGCGAGAGACGGAGGGTTGAATTTTGTTTTCCTAGGATTTTGGGGTGTTTTTGTTCTTTCCTTCTCTTCTGGACTGTTTCAACAACATCTGAACACATCAGGAGAATTTTCCCGGAGGCCCGGGGTGGGGTGGACCCTCGCCGACCAGCTCCGAGGAGGAGAGAGACCACACCTACAGACCTCTGAAATCTTCTCAGGTTTTCTCTCCACAGAGAGAGAGATCTCATTATTTAGCATTATTATTCCCCACCTGTGTGTTTGTTAAATAAATAGTTTGTTATCTCTTTCACTTTCCTTTGAGGAAATTTTTTCCCGAACCTGGGGGGGAGGGGTGGTTACAACCTGACTTCTATCAGAGGATATTCTCCTCCAAATTTGTCCAAACTAGGACATGGGAGAATACTAAGGGGAAGTAGTATGTAAGTTTGCCTTGTTCCTGTCCTTCTCTGTCCCGCACACGGAAGACTGGATGCTGCTCTAGGTATATCCTCATTCTGAACCAGGCAGTGTTTTCTTCATATGTAGGAAGGAACAATTTTTTCCTGTCCTTTTTCAGTGGAAGAAGCAAGGAGTCTCAAAGAAAGGTGACAACCAGCAGGTTCAATAAAGATGAAAGAATGTGATTTCATGCAGGTAGTTCTAATGCATATATATATATATGTCTAATGTACGTGATCTAATTCTGCAGCACTTATTTTCCGTGGTATGTACTTATTCAAAGGAATTCTTCTGTGCAAGATGTTGGGTTGCTGAAGGCTGACATTCATTGGAGGAAAACCCATCAAGGGTTATTAAATCTCTAGACTGTTCTCCTGCAGCAAATCTTTAAGCCAGAATTGTAGACAGCTGAAAGACTGTTCAAGGGAAACATTGCTACATACTTGTTTTTTATTGAACTGCTCCACAGGCATCCTTGATTTGTCCCTGTCACAATCAGGGTGCCAGGTAAAGTGAGCATCTTGACTGATTTTGAGTGGCCTTTCTTGACATCTGACTTTCTTTTGCAATGATGTGAAGAATGTGTGTGTACATCTATAGGTTTGATCTTCCAAAACCTGGTCTTCAGGATAAAGCTTTCTTTTTTTTTTTTTTTTAACAGTTGGCTGGCAGCACACACAAATGGCTGAGATACAAGGCTAATTCTTATTGTATAGCTTATCATTCTGTGTGGTTTAAATAAGGCTACTATTCTGCACTATCACAGGCAGTCACTGCTTTCTAGCTGCAGTCTCCACTCTTGCTGGGAACACAAGCATGGCCTGATGGTCATCCAGCAGTGACTTAATACATATGGACCAGCTCTTCATCGCTAGTTTGATTTCTTTTTTCCTTCCATTGAATAGTTGCATAAAGAGAAGCAATACATTTATGTTTCTATGGCTATGGCCTGCAGACATTGTATATTAATTTTGTAGCGGGTTCGGTTCGGTAACCGGGCAGAAACACCAATTAAGTGTAGTGGTTTAGGTTTAAATTCTGTTACATGCTTACTTTTTCTGTGAGATAAGAATTAGGAGAAAGCAAAGCAGGCACAAAACTTACAGACTATTAAGAAGTTTATTAACAGATCTAAAAGACAGAAGGAAAAACTGCTGTGGTGTAGTACATTTCTTCCATGAATCTCACAGTTTTTTCACACTGCAAGACATGGATCATCACATGGGGTTATTAAGGATGAATTATGTTGCCCTAAACACGAAGGTTTTTTCTTGCCCCCAGTCTCTTAAAAGCTTTTCTCTCTCTTTGCCGTTAAGCAGCCCAGCATGGGCACTCTTCATGACCTTCATGGGCCACACATGAATGTCCATCCCCCCATGTACTTCAAATGGTTTAAAGAAATGCACAGTTCGATATTACAGTTCCTTACCACGGCATGATAGAAGTATTTTAAACTGCGCGCGGGTAGCGCGGCACCGGCCTCTCTTCTCCTCCGAAGCCATCTTAGCTCCGTCCCACGTGACGTGACTCACTTTCTCTCTCGGGCTCCAAAACCGCCATGTTGTATCTCAAGAAAGAGCCAAACATAATATGGATGGTATCTTTATAAACGTGAATCCTAGCTGTGGCTAAGATTTCTTGTGCTGAAGCAAAGGAAGATTTCATTTTAAAATATTTTAAATTGTGTTAGGTTTACTACAGCTTGCCATTTCAAATAGAAAAGAGCCTCTATTGCCCATTTGCAAACTCTTGACATAGCAAAATTGTGCTTTCATCTTTTGGATAATTCCAGCACTTTAGACTTACAATTCCCGTTCTAATATGTGCCAGCAATACAAGTGATGGATCTATGCACTAGAGAGATGAAAAATGAACAGAAAACATCCCTAAAGTGGGAGCATGCAGTTTCCTCAGCCAATTTGCTTACACCAGCAGATGTTTTCAGTATTGCCTGTCAAAGGGAAGCAGAATTTTCCAGTGTTATATCGGGTGGATATTGTACGTAATGCTGCTTTGCAGAGATGCAAGCAGAGGATATTAGACATAGGAATTTTGCTTGACAAAAGGAAATGTTTCTGACACTTAGAAACTACTCTATTACCTACAGAGGGTATAGTGGCCATGCTTAATTATTAAAAAAGAAAGTAAGGCATGATACTGTAGGCAAATTAGAAGATTTGGTTTATTTGCGAAAATTGTCTTTGATTAGTGGTGAAATGAAAGGTTTAAATTATAATGTAATGATGCTAATACAATATAAGTTCTGATACAAATTTGCTAGAAGCAATTTAGCTAGCTCATAGGAATTATACTTACTATTTTACTGAATGCACTTAGGAGATACTTAGGAAATTAAAATGCAGAATGGAGCAAATGAAGTGCAAAAGACATATTAAAGGTGCTGTTCTTTGGAGCTTTCCTCAGTGATGTTTTTTAGAGTCTGATTCATATAGTTCTATCAAGTCATTATCAGATACAGAAGGTAACTTGCTGCCTTGATTTTAAAGCATATTAACTTCATCTTGTTTCCTCTTTACATAAGCCTTTGACTTTCTGTAGTAACTTTGGTGTCACAGAATAACCCAGCAAAGTCTGAGCATCTCAAGTAGATGTGTTGGGCCTCAGTCCCACTCTTGTCCTGTGCATGGGTACTAGTGATTGGAGCAAAAAAGAAAAATTACATTGTTCAGTACTGAGAAATGCAAAACAACAGTTTGTCAGTCAGAGGCATAATTTACACTGATAAGAGCTTTCCTTAGCCCAGCAGGGCACCACATACATCCCACGAGTGGGCCAGAGGTCCCAGCAGATTCAGGAGGGGACCTCTGGGTTTACTGGATATGTCCCCTTTCTGCTTGGCAAGTGATGCTCTGATCATAGGGAAATTGGTTGAGCTCGTGAGGGTTTCCTGCGGCAGCAGTGGTTGTCTGATGCATATGAGGGTCTCACTGGGAGAAAGCACAAGATCTGTGTGACAAAACCTGTGAGATTTCATCTGCACTGGAAATCTACTGACAGCCTGCTGTGTGTTTTGCCTCTTGTCTCTCAGCCAGGCAAGATGTTGTTAAAATCAGACTAGCATGTGGAAAGCAAGAGCTAGGATACATGTTCTGGGCAGACACAGCTTTCACCTGGGAATCCAGGATCAGCCTTGCTGCCGGCAGAGTACAGCATGACACCATGGAAAAGGGATGGTAACTGAAGATGTCACCAGCAGGGCAGACTACACAGACCTTTCCCATGGAACCATTTCATCTGCCTGGGGATATGGCTTTTATGGTGTTGCAACACAGGTTCAAAACCTGAGGGAGCTGAGTGGGCAGATGTTTTGGCCAATGCCCCCACTTTGGAGTGGCTTCTGCTTTGCAGCCATGGAGTGTGTTAGCTGAGCTAACAAGAAGCCTGAGTAGAGAGGAGGAGACTGTGTATAAACTGTACTAACACTTGGTCCCCTTGTGGCTCCTCCTTGTTCTAGAATTAGCTATACCAAAGCTTCATGTACCTGGTTCTGTGAAGAGCCAAGATGAGCTAATTGTGGCACAGACAGTGAGTCCTGCTGCAGCTAACTAGGGCTAGAAGGAGTACATTTTCATTGTGTCATTCTCTTTAATGAGAAATAAAATATGAGCTAATGCAGAAGATCCTGGGCAAGAGAAATCTTCATTACATATAAAAACTTCTCTACTTTCCACCCAGTCTATTATGTGAAAAATGAGTCATGTTTTTGTAAGTGGCTGATAAGAAAAGTTGTGGCTGAGGGACTGTGAGTACAAAAGGAAGCAGATGGACGGGTGTTGGAACATGCTGAACAAACAGCTTACTTCATTTTGTTTATTCTCTTCTAAATGATCAGTCACTGGGTGTGAGAAAGTTGCGTAAAACTAAAACCATTGTGCTAATTCTTCTCTGGTAGCATGCTCTGTATTTCCAGAGCATTACAGCTTTGGTCTTGCAGCAACAGCAACAAAGTAGAAGAAACATCTCTGCCAAACAAACCTGAATTAATATCTTTATTTCTACTTCCAGCGGAAGACCAGTCAGCCTCTGCCCAGCTTCTCCACATTGCACTGAGGACTCTGAAAGCAAAACATGAGGTACTTTAATCATCACTGTAAAATCCTATGCAAGATGGACTATCACCCAGTTGTGCAGCCAGCCCATGTCAGGCTGCTCAGAGCTGCCCAGACTGGTCCCAAACACTGCTTGAGCTGGTGAACAAGGTCAGCTGATGACAACCAACCACAAAGAGTGGTGCTGATATTGGAAATTATCTAACTATCTTTAGATTAGTTGTTTTAATTATTCATAAGCAGTGCCCACTTGTAGCCAGCCCAAGTTAAGTTTCTTTTTCACAGACTCTTATTGTTACTTTGATCATTAAATCACCAAAACTGAAGTTTGCTAAACTTACCCTGGTAAGCTTCAATAAACAAAGCCTGAGGGCGCTGAAGATTGGATATCTGGGATCTTAAATTTATGGCCCTTCAAGGACATGTTGGAGTAACCAGAAGATACAGAGGAGATTACAGCCTGGAGAGTTGGAGATTCCCTGTCTTAAAAAAAGATGATAAGAGGGATGAAAAAAATGTGGACTGATTACCTTGAGGAGTGAGAGATCAATAATCAATAGAGGATAGAATACTAATTAATAAAGAAAACTATGTAACTTAGAACCAATGAGCATTAATGTCTTTGTTTGCTAAAAGTATATAAATGTATAAATAAATAAGTGAAAAGTCTTGAAGGGTATGCACGTGGCTGGAATGATTTTCTACACATCCTGGCCCAAATAAAGTAACGCCTATCTCGCTAGCTCTTATAAGATAGTTTTGGAGGGTTTAATCTATCCAGACAATTTCAGTGACACTGAAGTGCCCCTGGGCTTGGTGCCTGAGCACGTGAAGCAGGAGAGCTCACCCTGGGCCTCTCTTGTCTTCTGCAAAGAAACCCAGAGTTCACAGAAACACACAGAATGGGTCAGGTTGGAAGGGTCCACAGTGGGGCATCTCGTCCAACCTCCCTGCTCAAGCAGCATTGTCTTAGAGCACACTGCACAGGATTGCATCCAGATGGTTCTTGATTATCTCCAATAAAGGAGACTCCACAACCTCTCTGGACAATTTGTTCCAGTGCATGGTCACTTGCAAAGTAAAGAGGTTCTTCCTCATATTGGTTGGAACTTCCTGTGCATCAGTTTCTGCCTGTTGCCTCTTGTCCCATTGCTTGGCACCACTGAGAAGATCCTGGCTCCATCTCTTGACATCATCCCTTCAGATACTTCTATACATTGATGAGGTCCCCTCTCAGCTGTCTCTTCTAAAGGCTGAACAGGCCCAGCTCCTTCAGCCTTTCCTCACAGGAGAGATGCTCCAGTCCCTTCGTCATCTCTGTCGCCCTATGCTGGACCTGCTCCAGGAGCTCCCTGTCTCTCTTGTGCTGAGGAGCCCAGAACTGGACACAGCACTACAGATGAGGCCTCAGCAGGGCTGAGTAGAGGGGCAGGAGCACCTCCTTCGACCTGCTGGCAATGCTCTTCCTAATGCATCCTAGGATTCCATAGGCCTTCCTGGCCTCCAGCACACTTCTGGCTCATGGGCAGCTTGTTGTTCACCATGATTGAAATGTCTAAGGTAAAGGAAAATGATTGCATTAATCAGCTCAGCATGGCAACTTCCCAGAGAGCAGCAGGTTCGGATGTGTGGGTGATGGATTTCCCTTAGCACTAAACAATCCCCATCCTGTAATGGTGGAGGACCCTGCCACCTCAGAACTTACCCTTCCCTCTCCCACTCGTGTCACCACCATAGCCAGCCTTGCTTAGACTGTTTTGTTTTCAGTATATGACTGTCAAGAGGATTTCACGAAATTGTGTCACAAAAACATGTAGCCTGTGACAAAGACGAACTTAAGTGAATTCTCACTTTTATCTGGGGGGACACTAGTTACAAAAGAAATATGTCATGCTAGCAATTTTCAAGGCTAGAAATTTCATTTATAAATAGACCTTTTCTTTTTCAATGTATTTATGGCCCATCACAGACACATGGATATTTTCCTGAAATTCTGAGAAAAAAAAAAGGGACAAAAGATCATGTTACGATCTCTTTCAAAATCACATCTCTAGATAATTTTATATGCCATTATCAAATACAGCTTAAAAAACATCAAACAGCACACAATAAATCATTTCCCAAAGTCAGTAGAATCAAAACTGTATCTACTGAGATCTAATCCCATCTGAGTTTTATCTGAAGATACATCATTAAAATCCAGACCAAGGACAAAAATTTAAACTTACTTTTTGTGTCAGCAGCAGCCAGTGCTTGGAGGAAGAACTTCCCACATGCTCCAGGGAGAGGGACCTCTGTCAGGTGGAACCCATCAGCCTTAGATGACAAGAGCAGGGGAGTTATGTCCCACATTGTGAAGAGAGGCACATTGTGGTCTCTTGTAAAGTTTTTGCTGACTATCATTGATGAGTACATTGACATGAAAGTGGACTTGGCAGTAGTGGGTTATGTGGAACAACTTGCAGGCTGTATCTTACAGTGGTGTTTGGCCACTGGATATAAGAAGCAGAGCACCTATATCTGGGCATTCTGATGTTAGAATATTGTCATTAGATTTTAGCCAGCTCTTGGGTCAGGGATATCGTGAAAGAGTCATTAAAGAGAGAAAAAAGGAAGCTTGTTTTCTTTGAGTTTCTATATTTGTGTGGAAGGAGAGTTCAGCAGAATTCTCAGGTTTCACAGAACATTTAATATGTGGTAAACACAGACCAAAACACAGCACTGTGTGCATGCATGCATACATGTGCCAAATACAATTAACAAGTCTTTGGAAGACCAAATCTTAAGATAGAGGTAACTAGATTCATTGCCAGATCATTCAAATTCCACACTTTCATTATCCCCCCAATGTGCAATCCTGTAATGTCCGACACACAAACCAGAAATAATAACACAAGCAGAAAGCAACTTTGGCACCATGGTGATTGGTAGGTAGAGAAATGACTGCAGAAAGGTTTTGAAAGGTACATTACATGGAGAAGACAGAATATACCTGACATGCTGACAAGCTTGCACATGTTAGATCTGAAATGCTTTTAGCTAGCTGAAGGAAAAAGAGAAAAAGAGTTGGTTTTTTTCCAGTCACGGTTTCTGAGTCTGTCTTATTTAGGTTTTAATCCAAAAAGACACTATTCTTTCCAGTGACTTCAATGGGTTTTAGATGAAGACCTTAGAAGGTGTTTGGTGTTTTGCCCTGCTTCAGTTCAGTCTTTTCAGAATCGAGGACTGGATCGATTATTCTCTGGGAAGAGCATTAATGCTCCCAGCTGCCATCATCTCCACAGCTTCTGGAGACAATTGATTTTTCCCAAGGCCCACAGCCACCTTTGAAGAAGCTGGCAAAAACATTACCAGTTTTAGTGCTTCATAGTTAAAAAAGAACAGTTAATTTTGCTTAAAGACAGCATTAGATATCTTTTTCCATTCCAGCTATATATTAATGCTTCTCCACTCTCAACAGTATTTTAATGAGGAACTGCAAACAAATAAGAAAGGACCACAGGCAATTTAAAAAGATGCAATTACTAATGTTGCAAAAGAAACAGTTTGAAAACCGTCTGTGCTTTTCCTTCCTGTAGAATTCCTTTTAAAATTGCCCTGGCTTCTTCCCCCTTCTTCATGCAGCTGTCACTTTTGTCTTCCCATCCATCCAGCCTTATGGCTGACAGCAGATGAGCTACTAACATTGGATGCTGTTTTTTTCTGGATTGCACAGAAAATGAATGTAGGTTTGTAATTTTGGTCTCTGGAAATAGATGTGTGTTAGTAGGCTAAGCTGCCATGTTGAAGTCATGCAGTGCTAAAATCTTCAATGGAGGTAATCCCTTCTGTCTGTTTGACAGATCCATTTTTATCAAAAATCTTTTGGCATGGAAAAAAGTGAAACTGTGCCACTAGAAGTTTGTGCCTCCAGACAGCAAAACATTGACCGAGCAACTGGAAAAATATGCAGGCTGCTTCACCTGGGTTGCCTGGGAGACCTGGTATCTCACCCCAGCACTCCTGGTGCTGGGAATTTCCATGTCTCCCACGCACATTCCTTGTGTCTGTGGGAAGCCGAGACCCTGGAGCTGCTGTGCAAGAGTGTCCATGCTCTGTGAGCTGATGAACTTTCAGGACTCTGTTGGGCTGTGTGCATCCAGCAAGACCCGTGTGGATTTCAGGCGTTCTTGGCCCCTCTGGTGAGGTGTGGAGCAGATGAAAGTGCCCAGTGAGGCTGCAGTGCTGGAGGGATGCACCAGAAATGGGGGTAGGGATGGACCACTCTGAGACAGCACGTCACCTGACTTTAGGGTGGCACGGTACTGCTGGAGGGGGAGGCCTGGCCTATGGAGAACATGATGGCATGACACATATTTGGGATGTCCAAGGAGTCCTATACAGGGAGTGTGGTACTCAGGCCCCTTGGCAAGCACCCCTAGCAGGTAGTGCTCAGCCCAAAAGGACGCTTGAACTAGCCTATAGTAAACTTTGAAACGGTGAAGGAGAGTCTAAATTTTTGCTTCTACTTAGCCTGGAGTACTTATTTCAGACCCAAAATCTGGCTTCTTCACACATTTGGAGCCCTCCTCTGTGGGCAGTACCCCTGTGCAGGGCTGGAGGGCATGTGGTTTTATGAGAAAGGGGAAGGAATAGTATGAGCAACCCCCTCCTGCATTTCTGTCTTGAGATTGGGCTGTTGTGGAGCCAGAAATGCAAAAGGGAACAGAAACAGAGGCAGGATGGAGGCTAGCTGCAGCCCAGAGGGGTCGTTTGCACTCTGCTATGCCCACAAACATCTATGCATTTTAGGGACTCAAAAGTCAGAAATAGTCTAGGCTCTTAACTGCTCTTGAATATGTGATACGCACGCAGCATCTTGTGATGAAAGTCTTTGATTCTTCATGATATTCTGAAATGTCTTCTCCAGAATTACTGAAGTTTTTATTAGTAAGAAATGTAATAAACTCTCCTCGGAAGCTGAGTCATACAGTGAATGTTTCTAAAAAATTCCAAGCAGTCACTCCGGATCTAGCTCATCAGGTGCAGGGTGAGTTGGCAGCCAACCTCATTTATTCAAAGCCAGGCTAAAAGCAAAACACAGAATTACTTTATAAAAGGGAGGAAGCAGTACTCTCCAGAAAGCAGGGCATTTAAGAAGGTGAATGTGGGAAATTACCCAGGCAATGAAGATACTCATATCGCATGGTGAAAAAGATGTTCTCAAAATATCTCAGGAAAATAAAATGTGATCAATGTCTTAACTTTCCTGCGTGTTTCAGCCTCTGATCCTGTATCTGAGAACAGGCTGCCTATCGGTTCCAAAGTGATTATCGCCACATGCCTTGTGATGGGGATGTCATCAGCCTGCTACTGCAATGCCTAAATTGGTCTTTGCCAGTTGCAGATAAGATGCAACCTGAGTTACTGGGGCATTGCCCAAGTGAAGACTGAGGCCAGAGCTGCCTTTTGGCAGTGGCCTCACTGGCTGAAGCGGCCACAGTCCCTGATGTGTGTCATGGCTCTTTCCCAAAGGACTCTGTCCACAGAGCTGCTCACAGGATCATTTCCACCCTGCTTTAGTCCATGTGAGCTGGGTGAGAAGATACGTCCTGAGTCAGGTGTCTATGGTACCTGCCTCAACAACTGGGTGGGGTTAGGGAGAACCTACGAGCCACTCTGCAGGCAGACCTTGGCAGACAGGGAAACAGCTGGGACTGTAACCAAAGCAGCCAGCAAAACCACAGCTGGAAGAGGACACTTACCCATAGACTTAGGTGCCACAAGAGTTGGCAAATAGTGGTTTCAAGAGGATCCTAATTCACTGTCATGCTGCACCTTGAAAATTCACTTGATGTGGATCTCTACTGAGAAGCTTTTTAAGTTGACTTTGCTCTGTCAATTCAAACATGGGCGAGTGTCAAAAATCCACTTTTTGTGCTCACCTTGGAGACCAAAAGAGTAAGACTAGTTTTTAGCTAAGCTGGTTTTCTATGTCCTTTTTCAGCTCCATGCTAAAAAAGAGGACCCACAGAGCTGCTTGTGGGTCTAGGGATTTATGAGCTCTGGTGACTCGAGTCTTTGCAGCCACTGCACATTGCCACCGTGACCCCACATGGGAGCACACCTAAAGCACTATTTTGGCTGTTCTCAAGTTTACATGTACAAGTGGTAAATAGAGGAGAGATTACAATCTTTATCCAAAGCACTTTAGGGTGTAGATAACTACAAGTGTGGGTGGAAAGAAGGTTGGGTTTTTTTGGAGATTCTCCATCTGCTGTGCTAAGCAGCCATGTGTGGACTCCTGACCTGCTGCCAATATGAAATACAGCACAGCAACCGGAAAGCACTTGATTATGTCTGGTCCACCTGCACGTGCCGACAGCACAGAACAGAAATAATCAAGCTTTTACACCTATAGTGTGTATAGAAACCTATTTCACAACAGCAGTGGGCTCTGAACACCCATCTGTGCAGTCAGCATTGCTCCACTAAGAAGTGGTGAAATTTAAGAAGGGAGTAAGGTATTCACTGCAGCCATTTGCTCATGGCTTAACAGAGCTATATCTGTTCCTATAAAAAAATCAAGGAAAATTAGTCCCTCAGCTTGTTAACTCAGCCTTGAATTTACAAATTGAATGAGATTATGCACCAAATCCCAGCAGCCTGTTTACAATTTTGTTATTTATGAGTTTTTTGGGAAGTAATCAAAACAAATATCCTCTCCCTAATTCCAAGAACATCTTTAATGATTCATGCAAAGATTATGTGGGCATCTCCTCTTAATATTTTGAGCAGCTCTGACGAGTGAAAGCACATATATAGAAGTGTGGGCCCGAACACAGAAATTCAGAATGCTTCTTAACATGCCATGTAGCTGTAAAGCCTCTTTCATCGGGTGAAAGTAATGAAAGATTGCCCTGTGATTGCTAGCACCAGTCCTTGAGCTGAGAACATTTCTCTTTTAAGAATATGTAAGAACTTTTAACCAGGATTTACTTCCCTTTACCCTGGTCATGGTTTTTCTTTGGCTTCTGCATTAGTAGCACTTGGTTTTTGCGGGTTTCCTTTCCATTAAAAATCCTGAAGTCTCTGAGCAACAGCAAGTAGAAGAAGGAAATACTGAACACACCAGAAGGTGCATGAGCTGAGGTAGGACAAGATTTGTCTACTTTCTCTGCTGTAGATAAAATGGTTGCAATGATTAAAATACAACCTACTTTTCTTTCTTATTATTTGCAGTCAGTGTATTATTTGCCAGAAGCAGTGATAGTTGACCAAAATTCTCTATGACAAAGCTGGTGTTGAGAAATTGTTTTGGCAGAAAAAAAGAGTAGATTTATGTAACTAGGATTGTTTGCCAGATGGAAGATAACAATGAAGTTGTGGATCTGATTAAGTGAGAC
Source organism: Struthidea cinerea (assembly GCA_013397865.1). NCBI lineage: Eukaryota > Metazoa > Chordata > Aves > Passeriformes > Corcoracidae > Struthidea > Struthidea cinerea. The sequence continues at coordinate 847,445 of VZTI01005468.1, read as the reverse complement.
TTGTTTTTTACCTAGATGAAAAATATGCATTTGGCTTATGGCAAACTTCAAAAATAAAAGGTATTAAATGTCACACTCTTGATTTTTTTTTTTTTTGTTATTGTGCATTTAGAAAGGTTAATAATATGCCATGCTTTGATGAATTTAGTGTTAATTCTAAATATTGCATTTTTTTCATTTATTCTTGGTAATGCTGCTCCTGAAACACAAAGTGAATAGTAGCAAGAAAGCCAGTGGGAGCTTTAAAAAACATGAGAACTTCTGTTTTTCTTGGAAGTGCAGTGGCAAATGCAAGTGATCTCCTCCATAGCAGAGATGTTATAATTGCCTTCCTATTTGGGTCGTAAAAAACAGACTCACATGTCTGGGGTCCTTTTCAGACAAAGGGTTACTGTGATAGATGCAAAGATCATCTTTTTTCCTGGCATAGAAGAGGTTCTATATACTTATCACTTTACATAGCAAAGTAGTATATTTTGACGGAACAGCCTGATTTCCCCATTTAACTTTGCATATGAAGAACGTCTTAGTAAAATGAAGTTGTTTCGTCATTCCTCATGTTATAGTGAACCCAGTGTTTCAGAGCAGCAGATCTCAGATCAGCAGTTTAGAAATTGAGAGTTTATTTACACCGCCAGAGACAGTGGAGGTTTCCTATTTAGACCTTTAGCAGCAGCACCCCTCCACCACACATCTTCAAAAGGACTGTGTCCTTCTGTCCAGCCATGGCACAGAAACCCATCCCATTCTCTGCTGAGATGCCATATGACTTGATTGACTGCCCTCTGTAAGAACTGGGGTAGCCCAGGGCTGCTGACTACTTTACTTGCCTCTCTCTGCACGTTCTCTAACTCCATAATCTGTTTTCAGTGTAGAGACAAGAGCTGCTCACTATGGGAATGCATCAAAGTTTTATACAAGTGACACCCTACTCTGTTCTCCATAGCCTTCTTGATGGTGCCCCTCATTTTGCTGACAATTTTGGTTGCTTCTGCTGCTGTAGCCAATGCAGAACTGACTTCAGCAAATGGTCAATGATGCCAGTGCCAAGTGCCCTTTCCTGAATGCAACTGCCAGTTTAAAGTTCATATAATTAGGCACAATTCAGATTATTTTTCCCCAGCATGCATCACCTTAGATTAAAATATACTAATTCTCGTCTGCCACCCTTGCAGCATGGCATCTGCCAACCTGGAGAATTGTCATCTCCAGGCTGTTGATAGAGACATTGAGTAAATCTAGTCGGAGTAGCAAACCCTAGAGGACTCCACTGGTGATTTATTGAGCCCCCACTTTGCTTCCTACACTTCAGCCAGCTTTCAGCCCACAAAAGAACACGACTTCCAGCTCTCTGGCAACTTAGGTACTTAAGAAACCTTTGTTGCAGAGCTATGTGGAAGGCTTTGACAAATGCAACTCTATAAATGCACAGATATCATAGAATCATAGAATGGTTTGGGTGGGAAGGGGTCTTAGAGATCATCTCATTCCAAACCCCCTGCCAGGGGCAGGGACACCTTCCACCTCACCATGTTGCTTAAAGCCCCATTCAACTTGGCCTTGAGCACTTCCAGGGATTCCATTCCCCCTTGTCCTATCGCTACATAACCTTGTGAAAAGTCCCTCTCAGGCTCTCTTGTAGGCCCTCTTTAGGTACTGGAAGGCTGCTATAAGGTCTCTCTAGGGTCTTCTCTTCTCCAGGGTGAACAGCCCCAACTCTCTCAACCTGTCTTCACAGAAGACGTGCTCCAGCCCTCTGATCATCTTCATGGCCCTGCTCTGGGCGCACTCCAGCAGGTCCATGAAGTCCTTATGGGGCTTCAGAGCTGAACGCAGTGCTCGGGGGGGGTCTTACAAGAGTGAAGTAGCGGGGAAAATCTCCCCCAGCCATATATATGTACATCCAAATATATGTATAAAATGACCACTGGGTCCCCTTCATCCGTTGTCATCACAGCCCTTCAGTGGGTGAGTGAAACAGGATCTCCCTTTCCAGAAGACATAATGACTCTTTCTCAGCAGGCTGGCATTTCAATGAACTCAGTGCCTTCATTCTTCATTACAGATGCCCCCAAAATATCCCAGAGGAGGAAATCGTTCCCAGTGGTCACTAGCTTCCAGGACTCGTGACCAGCTCATGGCCTTGAGCTGCCTTATCAAGCCTTTCTTGTAAATGAGAGCTACACTGATGACACATCAGTCCCCTGGCACCGCGCCTGATTACAATGGTGGGTTACGTGCCTTGGCCATCAGTCTCACAGTGGAGATCCTTTGGGATACTGATATGAGTGCCATCTGGTCTCAATTACTTATTGGCGTCCCACTTATCCGGTTGGTTTAATACTTCCTGCCCACATCTGTCGAGTGGAGCTGGCTCCTCTGACCTTTTTACTGCACCAGTCATGAAAATATCCCAACATCTTTGGTCAGGAAAAGTGAATTCCCTGAGTTTTCCTGCTATGACCTTGTCCCTAAGAGATCTTTTGCCACCAAGCATCCCTGCCAGTTCCCAAGTGGTTTTCTTTTTTCAGTAGGTTTACAAAACTTACTGTCAATCAGAACATCCTTTACCAGAAGCTCTTCACTATTTTTTTCTTTAATGCTCCTAGTTTCCTCTCCACTTTTGATCTGTCATGATACAGACTTTCCCATTCTCCCCATTTTGACAAGCCTTCTGCTTTCCAAATGGAGATCTTTTCCTTATAATAGTCTTGGTAACTATTTCACTGATAGACATGGGGCTCAGTATTTCTTTAAATGCCTACTTCTTTTGGAATGTAGGCTTGTTGAATTTTCTGTTTGTCTTCCTAAACAGCCCCCAAATTTATGTAGATTTCTTCCTTTTGGGACTGCTTCTCTATTCCACAATGCTGCTGAGCCCCACTCTACTGTGATTAGCAGTACAAAACTCCCTCCACCAAAACCTGCTTGAACTAGGGCCTGTACAGCACTAAAGATCAAATGGCATCTTGTAGAGGTAGAATGCCAAGGTAGAATGGCCTTGTTTGCAGGACTAATTATTCTAGGAACCAGGAAGTTTTTGCATATGGACATCACATCCCATTCTGCTGCAGCATTGCATCTTTATAAAGACACCCAAAACCTCCTCCTGTTGCTACCTGCTTTCATCTTCCTACCCTCACTTAATGTTTTCTGGCAACTGTCATAATCATGATAAGGAGTTTGGTAGTGCACTCCTAGTACTATATTTTTATTATTAGAGTCTGCCTACAAGAACCCTGTTGTGCGTCTCTTTAGCCACAATATTTTTACACTGTTGCAAGTAATGTAGTCCCTCATGCACAGTGCCACTCCTCCACCCGAGCATCCTACACTATCATTACCATAAAGCTGGTAGCATGGCAACACAGGCTTCTATTGATTATCCTCTCTCCTGCAGGTCTCTGAGGTTTCCCTTGCACCAGAGTTGTGGCTTCATGCTAAGCCTGACGGGTGCCCTGTCTCTTTTTCAGGTTTGAGCATCAGTGCAGAATTACACGTAAGATTTGGTTTTCATCAGGCATTCAAGATAGCATGTGCCAGTCTATTGGATTTGTGGGCAGTTGGATCTGCCTTCCCCATTTATTGCAGTTGGGCTTTTTTTCCCCTCCTGGCCTTTTCAGAGGTGCACTGGATGTGTGTTCACTGCCCTCGCAAGTGTTGCCAGTCCAGCCCTTTGCTCTCCTATGCCCCTCAGCTCCCCTGTTGCTTCTAATTAAGTACTCCTCTGCAAACCTCTCAGTCCGCAGCACCAGCAGCCTGAATCTGCATCGGGTACGGTGTAGTCTCTCCTTCCTGAATTGCTTGCCTTTGTTCCCTCAGTTCCTCACATACCTAAAATTCTACTCTCTACTGCCTCATCCGTCCATTGCAGTACTGGGTCTGACTGAGCTTCTCTTGCCTCATAGCGGAGCCCCAAACATCACACCCTTCATCCCTGGTACCCACAATGACCACAGCCACCACCAGCTCCTCTCTCACACCCCCAAATTACCTGCATAGAAACCTCAGAAGGTCTGTTCCTCGGGCAGACCTGCTCCTCCCCTGCTCCTGCTGAGCCACTCCTGCCTCAAGACAGCCAGCCCCATCCCCCTGTGTCTCCAGCCCCTCGCGCTCCACACGCACACCCTGCTGAGGCGGACATACACGTCACACCCTGGGCAGTTTAGCAGCTCTGCTGCTAGACTGCTACCTGCATCCCGAGCTTAAAATATGACGGGTTTGGGGCATTTTTATTAGTTTAGTAAACTCCTTCGATTAAACAAATCTCCTCTTACTTTTGGTCTATCAGCCCCCCACCTGTCTTGCACACCCATCCATTTGGTATGGGCATAAAATTCACCTTAGGCAAGGAATGTCTTTCTCTTATCATCTTACCTTAAATTGAACTCAAGCCAGGCTAAGATAAAAGGCAAAATATATATTCATAATAAATATCTATATAATTTATAATACATATGTAATTTGTAACGAAAAGTAAGTATTTATTTATAAAATCCATACTATCAAGCTGTAAATATTTTTTAAAGATTTCACAGAGATGAAGAAAAGACAAAAACCCACCCAAACTCTACTTCTAATCTACTTATGCAGCATTTATTTCAGAAAAGGCTCCCTTTTTCTTGCTCAGCTGATATTCTCTTTCTCCTGCCAGGGAGATTGTCTGAGCCTCAGGACATGTGTCAGCTGCTTCCATTTGATAGCTTCCGTCAGTGAAACTCATATATAGAAAAAATCTCCTGTTAGAGAATTTCTATCAGAGAAGTCTTGCAGTACCACTGAAGAGAGAATCCCATTTCAGTTTGTCCTTTCTCTCCTTTATTTCTCAGAGGGCTGTTAGATCTTACTGCAAATCTGTCTTTTGGGGGACCCAAAAAGTCCTATAGGTCCAGTCTCTCACCCTTAACCCATCCTGTTCATTCCTGACCCAGGAGACCATCTGGACACTTTTGTTGAAAACAAAGTCTGTTGCCTGTCCTTAGATAGGTCATTCTTTCTGCATATCTAGGAGCCATTTCCTAACCTTAGCTGGCTAATAACAGTTCTTGGATTCAGGGAGGGCTAAAATTCTCCCCTTATCCTCTGTGGCTGGTTGAGGTAGTCCCATGTGAAATCTTTCACTTCACCTTCCTTTCTACTTTGATCTGTGTGTCAAAACACAGCTAACAGGTGCATGTAGGAAAATCGCATGGGTCATTGTCGGCCCTTTGCTGAGGGCAGGCACCATGGTGCTTTAAGACGACTGGTCTCCAGCTTCTTTCTCTTAGACATCCCATAACAGCTTGAAACTTGTGTTTGAATAACTTAGAGAGGAGTCTGAGAACCGATTTTCTTGCCAGGTTCAAGGATACTGAATTTTCTCAATTGCACATGCACTATTCTACTTCTAGCCTCAGTCTTTAGCTGGGAAGAGAATTGAGGAACATTTGTGCAGTTAGAGGACAGAATAGCTTTAATGGTAGTTGTTACCTAGATACCCTCGTAAAAGGAGCCTGAGCAAAGTGCCTCAGCCCCTGTGCTGTAGTGCTCTCCCAGGCTGTGGGGACCCAAGGGCTTTTCATCAACTGAATTTTCATTGCCCCAATCCCATCCTTCATCAGATAGCATTGGGCACAAGCCATCACTCGTAGTGCTGAGCAGGGCTTGGAATTTATCCACGGCTTCAAACTCGTTTGACTTCTCTACCTCACAGCTTTCACACACGACGGGAATGCTTCAACAGGTGGCAGATCCCTTCCCTAATATTTTCTTCTGTTTTGGGGTTTCTAAAGGCAAGGATGCTTGGACCATAGGGAAACACAGCCAGAAGGGCTCTTCCCTTTGCTGTACCTCAGGGTGCAATGTTTCCCTGCAAAATGGGGGGATCGTATTCAATCTGGAGAAAAGCTGATCTTTGATCCCATACAGAAAACGTGTGTATCAGACAGTCGTTCTGTAAAGAAAACCAAAACAATTAAAAGTCCTTTGACTGCAAAAGATTTGTTCTTAAGAAGAATATATTTTCTCTCACCTCCATGAGGAAAGAGGATCTCAAATGAGGAGGAGATTAACTTTAGGAGCATGTCTTTCCTCAGTCCAGGACTTTGCTGAGACCCAATATCCATGAAGTGTTCCTTGGGAGCCCAGCCTGGGGTAGTGCATCCCAGGCTTCCCATCTCAGTGGGGCCGGATGAAAGGCACCTGCTGGGGCACATCTGGTTGCTATATTACGGTACTCGGACAGACTCTGAGACGCCACCCTGGAGATTCCATGGGCTACTCTGAACATAGCTCAGGCTCCCACACCATGGCTTCAGTTTGCAAATTAGTTCCCATTTACAGCACACTGGGAATACCCCACTGGGTAGCTGGGCATTCGGAGCACCTAAATGTAAAGCCAAATTTACCCCCAGGGAGGCTCCACGTGTACAAACAAATTAGTTTCAAACTGTGAAGCCAGCGAGATTCAGAATAAGAGATAGGATGCAGTCATCTACCATGGGCACATTATCACTCTCACTGGAGCAAATTAAAAGCTTTTTTCCCATGCATCTGGAAATGCCACGTAGTTGTGGTTTTCAGGCTAAAAATTTACATGCCCCATCTTTAGAATATGTTGGCAGATACAAAGAGGGAATTGCTTCCACTGTCAAACAAGAAGCAATACTGACACCTTCCTTTGAAAATACTACTAGCTGCAGGACAGCTGAGATAAGAAATCAAGAGTTCAGAAAAGAAATAGACACTAATGAGAGAAAAATTAATTTATTATTTAGAATGTTTTAGTGGTGAGTGGTTTTGATTTGATTGAATTATAGCCTCACAGGAGGAAAAATGCCACTCTGTGAACACAGCCCATTTTCTCAGAGGCCATTTTCATTAGGGCTGCAAATGTGGGCTGTCCTGGAAGCTGCAGTTTGTGTAGATGACTGACTGGTGCAGAGCAGCTGAGCATAAAAGGGGTTAAGAGAGTGGTACATGAAGCAAAGGCCCCACAAAAAGAGACAGAAAGCCACCAGAAGCTAACAAGAAAGAAGAAATACAGGGCAAGGAGGAGGGAGTTAAAAAAGGAGCCGTGCATAATTAGCACAGTGTTTGCACAGTGTTTAAGGTCAAAATGTCCTTAATTTATACATGTATCAAAATACGTCTGGAATTGCCCAGGAAATACTGCCAAAAACATACCAGAAAAATTTCCCTAGTTCCAAAAGGCAAATTCAGTTCTTTTGGCTTTCCATCCTAATTTGAAATACAGACTTAGCATTGGGCAGTGATTTCTTTTCTGATCAGGTTTTGATGTTTCCATGGTAGGTGACTGGGGACTCAAAACCTCCCTGCCACAAAATGGCTGAGAGCAAGTTGGCTTGTTTTGCACAGTAAAGATCAGAGACTTGTCATTAAAACACACACATAGCACCTCTAAAAGGCAGCACTTCTACAGGCTGAGACAACAACCAGCTGCTGTAATGCTGAAACTCATTAGAGCTTACTTGGGGCTTTGTGTCTTGAGATGTGTATTTACTGAGACATCACAAGTAATTACTCATTAAAGAACCCTTACTTCCCACTGTCATCTGCATCTTGCAATTTCTGCCCTCAGTGAAATAGTCCCACAGAGCTAAACTCCCTGCCCAGCCTGTAACCCAGCACTCACACCAGTTCTTTTCTCTTTGGCAGAAAAATGGAGACGCTGGCTCAGACTATGAACATTTCCCAGGTGGCACTAGATGGCAGCTTCACTAACAACTCCTCTAACTGTACCATTGACGGCTTCAAACAAGTAATTTATCCCATCATGTATCTCTTTATCTTCTTCCTGGGTGCTGTTGGAAATGGCTTCTCCATTTATGTTTTCTTCCAGACTTCACAAAGGACCTCAGTAAACATTTACATGCAGAACTTGGCTATTTCAGACCTCATGTTTGTGAGCACTTTGCCCTTTCGGGCCACATATTTCCTCTTGGGATCACGTTGGATATTTGGTGATATTGTCTGCAGGATCTTGACTTACACCTTGTACATGAATATGTACAGCAGCATTTATTTCCTCACCATGCTCAGTGTGGTTCGTTTCGTAGCCATCGTCCACCCATTCAAACGTGGAAAAGTGACCAACACAAAGTATGCCAGGATAACCTGCGCGGCCATATGGATCTTTGTGCTGGCAGCCGCCAGCCCTCTCTTAAGCAAGGGAGTCGCTGGCTACAGCAACCCAGACAAATGCTTGGACCTCCACCCCTCCAGCAGGCACATGCTCCTCATGATGAACTGCTTTGTCCTCGTCGTGGGCTTCATTCTGCCGTTCTGCACAATTGTGTTCTGCTATGTCTTTGCCATCAGAGCGCTGCTCAAGTCCAGGGCTCCGCAGAGCAAGAGGGCGATCTGTCACAAGAAGGCACTGTTAACCATTATCATCAGTCTCATCCTCTCCCTCGTCTGTTTCCTGCCCTATCACATCCTGCGAACTGTCCACCTGATGTACAGCAGCTGCAGCCAGGCCAACCTGCACAAAGCGCTGGTGGTCACTCTCTGCCTCGCTGCCATGAACAGCTGCCTTGATCCCATCCTCTATTACTTTGCTGCTGAAAATTTCAAAGCAAAAATCAGAAGTTTGTGCTGCAAGTAGCTGGTGCAGAATTGCATAACAATGTATGTGTGGTCCAGGTGGGATATCCAGACTGGGCTCATACTATCCAATGACAGGCTGTGTGCTGTGCTGCTGGCCAGCCTGCAGCTCTGATGCTCACTGTCAGGCATCTCTGGAGCAAAAGTCTCTGGGAGAGAGCTCTTTGTGGGTGACCAAAACTGAGTCAGGATGATCAGAGGTCAGGTGGCTGGGTATGACCCCTGGTTGTCTTCTGTTTAGCAGTGTAGAAATACCTCTGTTGTTCACCCTCCCCAGGACAAGGGATTGAAAGGAATTTACCTTGCAACTGGAGTCCTTTTATTTCATTTCACAATACTAAGTGACTGGAAAGGGAAACTGCTCACCTGACCACTTCAGTGTCTGTGCCCGAACCTCTCAGTTCTCCATTTTCCTGCATGTGCAGAGGTTCAGACAGTGTGATTCCCTACAGATTCACAGTACCCTGCCAGTTCCCCTTGCAAACACTGGCAAAGGGGTTGCACATTAAAGAAATGTAAAGCATCACTGATGCTTTCTGCTGAGGCTGACTTAAAAAGCAGGAAGAGAGGTAAACAGGACCCAGCACTGGCTCAGGCTGCTCAGAAGTCACTAACTTTTCTAAATTTTCCACTATGAGCCAGCCACAAAGGTATTCTGCTTAACATTTTCACGGGTTGTCAAGTGAGAGAATGATTTCAAGCAAGTGGCATCATCATGGAGTGTTGTGAGTAAGATGACTGCTGGCAGCGAGGGCAGGATGCGGGCGCCCAGAGCACTGGGCTGCATCCTGCAGCTCTTCGTGTGGTGTCAATTCCTTCAAGGTCATTGCAACACTTTGTTCTTATGCCCAGTGTTGCCAGTGCTTTTCTGAAAGCTGAGGCTAAGCAGTTCCTTTTCCATGCAGGGATCCAAAGACAAACTTTTAAAATTATTTTAGTCCAAACAGGTAGCTAGGGAGTGGTTTCCTCTGCAGAGGTAAATGAGTCTGACAGCAAATTGCTGCCAAAGGCATCTCCAATCACTCATCTTCTGTATCCTCTGAGGTGGAAACCGATCCCTTTTTTCACAGGATTAACTTCCTGTTGGTTTGAATTTCCTTACATCAAACATGAGTGAATACGATAGGGAAGCACTAACCCAGGTACAGGAAGAAAGATGGGCAACAGAGAAGGTGGAGGACAGTTTTTTAGAAAGCGATGGGAAGCTACTCCTATGTGTACTTTGGAAAATTTCATCAAATGGCTGTCTGTGTTTTTAAGTCTCTGAATACATTCTAGAACATGTTTTCTAAAAATCAGACCTAAGTGAAAACAGGCTCCAAACTCATTTTGACCATATTTAGACTTTGGTTTTAATTACCTCATCTTTTACTAAAAACAGACAAGAAGTTTAGTCATATTTTCCAAGAAAGCAGCCGGTCTTATATGAAAACTAACAAAAATGCTGAAAGCCTTCCCTCAGTGTGAAATTCAACCAAAGGAAGGTTTCTGCCTGTGAAGATACTTCTCAATGCTCTGAACTTTTTAAGGAGAAAGAACTTCACAAACTGAATGTTATTGCTCCCAAACAAAAACAACAGCAGCAAGCTATTTTTAGCTCTGTCTGAAATAAGCAGAAAACAAATCATTGCTGGGCAGGTGGAAAAGTGCTTGGCAAATCACTGGGAAAGGCACATTTTTTCTTGGCTATCTAAGAGTTATGTTCAATCCATTTCAGTCACTTGATGCTGCCTTTGATGTAAGCACAGAGTTTTATCAGAAGTCTTCACTAAAGTTCATGCTCCAAATCCTTATTTCAATAATACAGCAGCATACCTGAGAGCTGACCTAATGATGCCACGTGAACTCCTTGATCCCATGCTATTGATGAAAAAGGGAATATTAGCAGTGGTTTGCAATGGGAATATGACTGAAATGGTAACCTGTGCAGATATAGCAGGCACATAATTGGAAGGAAGGGGCAAACTCTTTTTCTGTGGTTTTCACCTGTCAGGAGCGGACCCTGAGCATCAACAGGTGACAAGCTTGAAGCCTCTCATGAGATACCATACACTTCAAATACTGCAAGAGAATGCAAAAAATTAGCCACAGTCTATTCTCACCAACGTGCTTCTGTCTGGATCTGTCCAATGCATCCAATTATCAGATAATTTTGCATTGAGAGGATATATGTATCTCACTTATGAGGTCACTTTTTTTTGTATTGACCACACTGCAACTTTGTTGGCAATTGAATTAACTGGCAGACCTGTGTTTTAATAAACTAGATTTACTTGTGGCTGAAGATATGTTTTTTATTGATCGCACAGCTAGCAAGGGATCTCCTCTGAGTGCAGGGGGAGAAAGAACAAGAAACAGATACTGAGTTTCTGTAAGTGGGCCATCATTTCACAAGAGTGAAATGTCCTTGGAGGTGTGAGAACATCCTGCTGCCTTTTTCACTTTACTAGCAAAATAGTAGGGAACAAGAGTCAAAATATGAGGTGCAGAGAAAGTAATAGATTTTTTAAATTACGATTTACTTACAAAGGGATTCAAGACCATCCTTGTTGGGGATCTTCTCATGAAGCTTTAACAACACTTGCATAACATGCCATTTTTCCCCTTTTCCCATTTACTGCCATTTACTGTTCTTGCATGTCTCTACTCACAGAGCTGAAGATCAGGGTTCTTCACTGTGGAAGTATCATAGTAAAAATGTAGTTAAAAAAGCACCACCATATTTATTCTGAAAAATAAAGCTCCTGACAGTTAAATTGCTAGCAATACCTCTAGGTCTCTGAAGGGATCACATACCCTTTAAAAAGTACTTTGGTATGTTTCCTCAAATTTCCAGGAGGCAAAATCTAAGAATAGCTATGTGTATAGAAAATTAAAGCAACAGGAAACTTGTGAGCTTGAAGGAGACATAAGAAGAGGAAATGAGGTCTTTAAGTGACTGGGACCCTTAAGCAGCAGCAAATGACCTATCTTCATATGCACGTTTCCCTGTCATTCAGGGACCCCCTGGTACTTCTAGACAAAGTTAATTTTTCAGTCCAAAGCTACACTGGAGTCAGAGAGAGAAGGAGGAAATGCCACTCTTCACATTAGCTTTTTACCCCAGTTTGAGGCCACGTGTGGCTGTGACTGCCCGATGGAGTGGTGTTGCAGCAAGCAGGAGAGCATCGCACGACTGTGATCTTCCCCTTCCACTCTACTCTCATGAGATCCCACCAAGAGAGCTCTGTCCAGTTCTGGGGCCTTCAACATGAGAAGGACTTGGACCTGTTGGATCGAGTCCAGAAAAGGGACACAAAGATGGTCAGAGGGCTGGAGCACCTCACCCATGAAGACAGGCTGAGAGAGCTGGGGGTATTTGAGTCTGGAGAAAAGAAGGTTCCAGGGAGACCTTCTAGGACCTTCCAGTACCAAAAGGAGACTACAGGAGAGCTGGAAAGGGACTTTAGACAATGTAGTGATAGGACAAGGAGAAAAGGCTTGAAACTGAAAGAGGGCAGGTTTAGATTAGAAATTAAGAAGAAATTCTTTACTGTGAGGCTGGTAAGTCACTGCAACAGGTTGCCCAAAAAAGTTGTGGATGCTTCACCCTTGAAAGTGTTCAAGGCCAGGTTGGATGGGGCTTTGAGCAAACTGGTCTAATGAAATGTGTCCCTGACCACAGCAGGGTGATTGAAACTAGATAATCTCTAAGGTCCCAAACCATTCTATCATTCTATGATTTTATTATTTTTATTTTAATCAATGCATTAATGTCACTGTAAGCAGCACTGACGACGAGGAATGGCACAACTAAGTTCAGAAGGGAAAGCAGTTCTGATCTTTATTAATTAATTTAATTCATCTTTTATAACAGGATTCGCAAAGAGTGTGTTGAATGGCATAAGACAATTGGGTGCTCGGCCATCCACCCCTTGAGGGGATTGGTCAAGCTCTAAGACACTTATTCTAAAATATTAGAAAGCTAGAACCATAACAATCTTGCATCACAAACCCAGGTGCAATATAAGGAGTTAGTTTACAAAAACCCATAGCGGTGTTTTTCATAGCCTCTGTGAGAACCGCAAAGTTCTCACAGAACGCTGCAGAAAGCTGAAAGATTTCTCTACCAGAGCTTTTCAGCATCCACACATTAACCCACTAATTTTCATGATATATCCTCTGCGTTCCTCAACATACATCCTCTCACCATAGCTTATATTTTACTTTGACTCCTACATGTGTTGGGAGAAATGGGTGCAGATTTTGCTGATCAGCATCTCCTTCTGAGGTGCACATTCCTGTATGCTACAACAGCACGCTGTGCTGGCAGCAGAGCAGGCATGAGACTTTTTCTCCATTTACGAGATGTTGATGCTTCTCTTGATCCTTTGGGATGGTCAGGATAGGAATGACCTGCTGCTGATAGGAGTGGAAATAAGATCTATCCAGAACAACCAAGTGTAATCGCAGTCAGGAGGAGTCAGGTGCTGTTTCAACAGTGATACCATCCCTGGGCTAGTGTTTTGATTTCCTGCATCATATCTGAGGCAGTTTAAATGATGGCCTATTTAAAAGACAGTGCAAGAACAGATTTCCTGACAGAGTCTGGTATTGTTTGAGGTACTTCAGCTTCCTGGCCAGCACCGAGCATGAACTGCTAGGCACTATGACTGTCCCAACATGCTGTGCAGTCCTGTCCCTCTCACATGTTGTGCTGTGTATACACAGGGATCTTCCCGGACATCTGCAAAGACAAGCAGTATATTTAATTGCATTCAGCTGATGTTATGTAGCTACATCTGTTCATCCACCAGTCAACAGCTTAAGGAGGCCGAAGAACTTAAGGAACTTTCTTTGTCCCAATTTCCCTTTACATCTTTCAGAAAAATGGGCAAGAATTCCACAACTGCTTCTCCTTTTGATTTTACAGCTGAAAGGATAAAGCTGCCTAACACAGGGGCCTGGTCACACAAGTCACATTCCTGTTCACAGGAGGAAAATGTGAGCCTTTACTTCTGAAGCTGAGAAATAAAGCTTTGGATCTTGGTCCACCTCTCATGTTGCATCACTCAAGGCTTGAACATTCAGAGCGGTGGCTGGAAGTTTGCTTGTCATATTTGCAGTCTGCATTTCCAGATGCTGAGATGCTGAGCATGTTGGATGATATTATGTCTTCTGAGCAGCTGTGGTAGATGCAACTGGGGATGATTCACTCAGTATGGAGCTGTGTTTCATAACATGAAAATTTTGGCAAAGGAACCCCTGAAGAGGGGATCTTTGTTCTCTGCAGGTTTTTCTTATATTTTCACGAGCTTTCAGTTCTGGAGGCAAGAAGCCTGAGTGTCTCTGGCAGGCCAGCTCAAGGACCCTTCTGATGTCCAGCCCAAAAAGCCCTCCATAACAGATAAATCCTTTCTTGTGTTTAGTTTCTCCTTGTGAATTGTCTCTCAAAAGAGTTTCAGGGTGTTTAAGGATGCTTTGATCATTGGTAAGATACTCCTTACATGCTGTAAGTTAGCTTTTTTTTGGGCAACTACAAGGACAAACAATCCAGAAGGAATGAGAAAAATAATCCAGTTCAAGAACCAGCCATCATACTACATCTTCTGATCTTTATTACTGCAGCTGGAGCAATCTCTTTTGGTGGTCCCTCACCATTAAAAAAGAAAATATAAACACAGATAATGAATGAGAATATGCTCTAAAAACCGATGCTCTCAGATAGGCTTCTTTTTTATATTTCTTTTCTTAACTTTGAATCTCACTCACTTAACAACTGAAGACATTGAAGCTTGTGGAATTCACTTGGTAAAGCTGCTAACAGCAGCACAGGCACACCTGGCTCAGTGCTGCTACCCCAGCCTTTCACAGGCACACGGTCACTGGGACAGTCTGTGGAGCCAGGCAGAAGGATGCCCTGTGGCCAGCCAGGGTTGTGAAACTTCCTATTTCCTGGCAACAGTCCAGACACACCTGACTCCACACCAGCACAAACCCAGCCCTTCCCACACCTGTGTGTCCTGGTTGCCATGGAAAGGAAAACCAGGCGCAGAGACCAGATGGGAAGGACATGCTCCAGCTGGTCACCAGCATGCATGACACACCCAAGAGATGTGTCTGGCCATACCATCTCCACCGACTTGTTAGTGCCAGGTACAATTCGAGATTGGCCATTTCCCAGTTCCTTTCCCTTCAAATTCCTAATGGCATTTAGTTACAGCTGAGCTAGCTGGGCTATGTAATGAAGGTTGCCCTGGGAAACATAAGAGTGGATGGGCACATGGCCCAGTTGGGAATGGCATAGGAGACCATGTTGTCCCATTCTCAGAGGAATGGGACATTCAAGCCAATGCCCAAAGACAATGGAGCTGCTGCCCACCTGCAGAGCCATCTCTCATTGTGACTTTTACTGTCAGGGCCATCACAGAGCAAGTAGCAGCCCATGCTCTCACAGGGAGAATCTATCTTCATGCTTGCAAGGAGAAAGATGAGCTCAAGGACTACTGACATGGTCTGTGCTGTCTCTTCCTATTTTCTGACCAGCTGTTCTAGAGTTTGCATGGTCTGTCTTTCTGGAGGGATCCCGCAGACCTGACTCAAAAGCAGCAAAGCTCAGCAGCACAGGAGGACATGACACAGGCAGCCTGGCAATGAGGAGAAGAGCATGTTATTTGGGCTGTGCTATGGGAGGGAAAAATTATGAAAATCCTGGACATGCCTCAGGCACCAATTCCAGTGATGCACTTTATACTTGCAAGAGTCAAAACATTCTTATTACTGAAAAGTGTTATTGCTGTCTCCCCACATAATATCTTGGAATTATCCAAGGCCATGAAAAAATCAGGCCCTCAAAGCCACCATCCACCACAAAGACGTCCCTTGGCTTTAATCCAAGGCATCGCAAATGCCCATGGGTGGAGCTATTCCTAATCATCAGTGGAGCCGACACCATGGTCACCAGCATGCTGAAGCAAAGACAGAGTGCATCTAAACAAGCCTCTCCCAACACCACTCCCCAGGTAAGGCCTCTTTCCCTTAAGAAGCCATCAGTAAGAGCCTTTAAAAGCCACAGGATCTCCTACTGAAAATCCTTAGGCAACTGTGTTCTTTTAAGATATCTTCTAGAGCAAGACTGCACACAGAGCTACCCACTCAACCAAGCCAGTAAGATCCAATTCCGAGAAACCCACTGAGAAAAGGAAGCTCCCAAGCCAAGACACCCCCTCTTGGACGCCTCTCCCGGTCTAGTACCCCTTGCTGTTTCCACCCCTACAGTCTGTACCTCATCTGAGGACAGGGTCCATGTGGGTAAGATGGTTTTGGAGACAATTTGACATGTTGACAGAGGATTTGTGCCTGATCAGAAGGGAAGGGACAATGATGGCAATCATTCCAGCACTCCCTGAGCTACTTGGGCTTCAAGGATACTCTGGCATCTGCCCATCTTCCCTGTCCCCCTCTCCACCCAAACAGACATGTGACAACTTTTTTGCCTTGGAAGTCCAATGAGCAGAGAACCTAAGGGAAAATATTGAGCTCAGCATGACTACAACTGACTCAGCTGCATTTTTCACAGGGAACTAGGGTCACCTAGCAAAGAGAAATCAACGGTCAGGGCATGAATACCAGAGACTTTCTCAGAAAACTGTAAAAATCAAGGAACTTACAAAACCTTTATGAGGAACACTATTTGTAGGATATCTATTCTATATATACTTCCAGGAATTGGGAGGAGCTGTTGACTCCCTTGAAGGCAAAGAAGCCCTGCAGGGATACCTTGACAAATTAGAGAGCTGGGAAATCACCAACCATATGAAGTTTAACAAAGACAAGTGCCGGATTCCGCACCTAGGACAGGGCAAGCCTGGATGTATGGACAGACTGGGGAATGAGAGGCTGGACAGCAGCACCTTGGAAAAGCACCTGGGGGTTCTGATCAGTGGCAAGTTAAACATGAGTCAGCAGTGTCCTGGCAGCCAGGAGGGCCAACCCTGTCCTGGGGTGCATCAGGCACAGCATCACCAGCCAGGCAAGGGAGGGGATTGCCCTGCTCTGCTCTGCACTGGGGTGGCCTCACCTCAAGTCCCATGTGCATTTCTGGGTGCCACAATATAAAAAAGATATTAAGCTCTTAGAGAGTGTTCAAAGGAGGACTATGAATGTGGTGACAGGCCTTGGGAGGAAGCTGTACGAGGAGTGCCTGAGGTCACTTAGTCTGTTCAGCCTGTAGGAGACTGAGGAGAGACCTCAGTCTACAACTTCCTAGTGAGGGGAAGAGGAGGGGCAGGCACTGATCTCTTCACTTCTGTGACCAGTGAAAGGAACTAAGGGGATGGCAAGAAGCTGTGTCAGGGGAGGTTTAGGTTTAGGACATCAGGAAAAGGTTCTTCACCCAGAGGGTGGTTGGGCACTGGAACAGGCTCCCCAGTGAAGTGGTCACAGCACCAAGCCTGACAGCATTCAAGAAGCATTTGGACAATGCTCTCAGGCACATGGTGTGACTCTTGGGGTGTCCTGTGCAGGGCCAGGAGTTGGACTCAATGATCCTTATGGGTCCCTTCCAGTTCAAGGTATTCTGTGATTCTATGATTCCATGAATAGAAAGTCATGGCCAAATCTCCATTTTAGAAATTCATCTACTTTGAACTCCTGTACCAGGAAGGAGCCTCAGAAGTCACAAAGAACTATACCTCTGTTGCTCAGACTATGCCTCACAGCCAAGAACTTTCTTTGTGTTTCACACACAGTACATTTCAAGATGTTTGATTTCTGGCTTATCGTGGGCATTATCATTGCCATCATGTGGTACTATAATATATTTGCCTTCAGAGTGCCATCCTGATTCCTTTTTTCTTCAAGTACTTGAGTAACAAAAGGAAGAATAGGGAGAATTTGGGATTACTGCTGAATGAGGTTAGTGTCCTAGAGATGAAAAAACAGAGAAGGCTGACTTAATGAATACCACCTTTTCTTTAGCCTTTGCTGCTGAGGCCAGCCCTCAGGAATCCCATACCCTGGAAACAAGGGAGAAGGAAAGACTTCCCCTTCATCAAAGGAGATCAGGTTAGAGATCAGTTAGGCAAACTTGACACCCACAAATCCATGAGTCCCAACAGGATGCACTCACAAGTGCTGAGGGAGCTGGCAGATACTGCTAAGCTACTCTTCATCATCTGTAAAGGATCATGGAGAAGAGGGGAGATTCCTGAGCAATGGAGGAAAGGCAATGTCACTCCAGTCTTCAAAAAGGGCAAGAAGGAGGACCCAGGGAACTACAGGCCAGTCAGCATCATCTTCATCCCCAGAAAGGTGATGGAACAGCTCATCCTGGACATCACTTCTAAGCATGAGGAAGAACGAAAAGGTTATCAGGAGTAGTCAGTATGGATTCACCAAGGGAAAATCACACTTGACCAATCTGATAGCCTTCTATGATGGAATGACTGAATGAATAGATGAGGAGAGAGCAGTGCACATTGTCTACCATCACTACAGCAAGGCTTTTGACACTATGTCCCATAATGTCCTCGTAGGGAAACTCAGGAAGTGTAGGTTAGATGAGTGGACAGTGAGGTATATTGAGAACTGGCTGGAGGTCAGAGATCAGAGTGTTGTGACCAGTGGTGCAGAGCCTAGTTAGAGCTCTGTAGCTCACTATGTTCCCCAGAGATAGGTACTGGGTCCAGTCTTGTTCAGCTTATTCATCAATGGCCTGAAGGGACAGCCTGTACCCTCAGGGAGTTTGCTGATGACACAAAACTGGAGGAGTGACCAACACACCAGAAGGTTGTGCTGCCATCCAGTGAGGGCTGGACAATCTGGACAGCTGGGCAGAGAGGAACCTCATGAAGTTCATCAAAGGCAAATGCAGGGAAGGAATAACCTCGTGCACCAGGACAGGCTGGGGGCCAACCTGCTGGAAAGCAGCTCTGCAGAGAAGGACCTGGTGGACAACAAGCTGTCCATGAGCAAGCAGTGCCCTTTTGGCCAAGAAGGCCACTGGGATCCTGGGGGGCTTTAGGAAAGGCATTGCAGCAGGTTGAGGGAGGTGATCCTGCCTTTCTGTTCAGCTCTGGTGAGACTGCATTGGGAGTACTGTGTCTGGTTCTGGGTTTCCCAGTTCAAGAAAGAAAAGGAAATACTGGAGCGGGTCCGGTGGAGGGATATGAAGATGTTGAGGGGCTGGAGCATCTCTCTTATGAGGATGGACCGAGAGAGTTGGGTCTGTTCAGCCTTGAGAAGAGATGACTGAAAGGGGACCTCAACAATGTCTACCTGTATCTGAAGAGAGGGTGCCAAGAGGATGGAGCCAGGCTCTTCTCAGTGGTGCCAAACAATGGGACAAGAGGCAATGGGCAGAAACTGATGCACAGGAAGTTCCACGTGGACATGAGGAAGAACTTCTTTACTTTGCAAGTGACCATGCACTGGAACAGATTGTCCGGAGAAGTCTCCTCATTGGAGATACTCAAGAACAATCTGGATACAGTCCTGAGTAACATGTTCCAGGTGAGCCTGCTTTAGCAGGGGGGTTGGATGGGATGATCTCCAGAGGTCTCTTCCAACCCCATCCATTCTGTGATTCTGTGATTTATCAGTGTTGGATTTTATACTTTACATGCAGTAATTAAAGACAGCAGCAGAAAAATAAAATACTTTAACCTTAATAAGTGAGTTAAGTATTTTCAGTAATGTATAGCAATATGAAAAAATGTGGAGATATATATGGATAGATAGATAGATAGATAGATAGACAGATAGATAGATAGATAGATAGATATACACACATATGCAGGCACATACACACTCTCGTATTTATTTATTTAATATTTTTTTTACATTTTTATGTGTTTATATATTTATGTACATGACCACAGATCTTAATTTGCAAAGTCAATGAATACATATTTAGCAATAAGTGTCAAACCGCTCAAAACTAATGTCTTCTATAACCCTATTCCATTCATATCTCAGTAATGGGTTTAAAAAAAGGACATATTCAGGACTAACTCTGCTCCATCATGAAATTGTAATGTAGATCTGAAGTATAAGAAAGTGAAACTTGTTCCCTAAGTGATGTATCAAAATCCATACCTGCTCTGATGAGCATTCTTCCACAGGGGAAAATTCAAACCCAAGCCCAAATACCTCTTGTCCTACATCTTGCTAAATTTTGCTTGACATTCCTATTATGAGAAAATTTCTACTTCCAGTTTCATTGTGACTCCTCCTTTGGCCTGAGGTGACAGGCAAAACCTTTGACATGCTGTCTTTTTTAAGAAGTTGACAAGCTGTCTATTTTTCACACATGGGAAAACCATGTGGAAAAGATTTCAAAAATCTCTACTGACAGCTGTGAAATTAAGAACAGGTTTTTAGTCTGATGCTGGTATAGTAAAACAATGTTTCTTATCCTATGGTCTGCAGGCTGATGGGCTTCACAGATTCTTCCAAGAGACCACAGTATGTAAGAAAAACATCAAATCTGTTGTTAGTCAGATCAAATGTGCTATTGGAGGGTTCACACCTTCGGAGGAAAGCAGAAAGCTATTAAAATGTTTAGGACTAAACCCACTCTCTCCCATCAATGTTCCCAATTACAACTAATTTATCGTTGTGGAGGGCATCAGGAGAATTCCAATCTTAAAAGTAGAATGAAGTGATGAAAATGTAATACCCAAAAATAAAGATGAAATAAAATTGTATTGAAGACTCATGAGAAATTGAAATTGATTTGAAGGCCAATATAATCTTCTTCCAATAGAAGATGATATTACATCTTCTTCTCATACACAAATGAATAAGAAGCGATCAAATTTTATTGTTTCAGAAAAGATGTGCCATAAGTGGAGGTGGTAACAGAGCAGAGTCAGACTGTTCTGCTGCTCTGGGGACTTTTGCTCATGCACTGTGGGATTGACCAGCTGCCTCTAGCAACTCTGGAAAAATATAAAATAAGATATGAACTGCACTGATGCTAGATTTTCAAAACCCAAGCAGGGTATTTAGTAAGTAAGTGTCCAAACCCAAGAAACATAGAAAAGGATGTTAATAATTATCATAATTTCTATGGGAGGAGAGAGGTAAAAAAGTCAGTCTGAGCAGGAAGAGAAGTATGTATGAAGAGCATAACTCTCAAGAAATTCAAATTCATGTGCATGACTTTGTGTCTTGGTGTGATCAGATGATTCCTGACTTGAATTAAGCAAGATTAATTAAAATTAGTCAGGTTATTTAGACCTCGATATTTCTGTACTGTACTGTGGTGTACAATAAACCTATACGGCATGGGTGTCAAGACAAAGTCAAAGTTTGAAGCATGACTGTGTGGAAATCCGCAAGACACTGCCCTAAAAAGCAAGGATTTCCATTTCATAAACCATATTAGGACAGAAATCATAATAGTGCAAGGTTCAGAGAAATGTGAAGAGGTCACACAGTGAGGATGTGCACTTAAAGCATCCCAAGTACCTCTGTCCATGGTCAGCTATAAAACTCCAGTGCAGGAGTTTCACCCTGAATAACCTTGGCTGGAGATGTGTGACCCAAGGTGGAGGGCTGTGAAGGAAGCCCCAGTACGTTTTAAGAAAACACTCCAGCACATTAAACATGGTGTTGCTTCTTAACATAGAATTCAGTGCAAAATAAGGCAACATTTCCCCCAGATCCTTGGTGTAGGAAACCCGTTCCAGTTCCTTGACATTTCCCCAATGCACCTCATTGCAAGAACTGCTTCAGGTCAGCTCTCGCACTCCAGATGGATTTTGCTCTGTCCTTGCAAATGTTGACTCCTTTTTCCTTGATCTCTGCCTGCAGCAGCCATCACTCCAGCGGCCAAGCATCCCCGGCTGGTGGACAGATACTGGGGTAATGTCAGCCAAGGTGTCCCCACTTGCTCTGTGAGTCATCCTGACAGGAGTTTCTCCCATTGGCTTTAATGGCAGCTCAGGGTGATTACCTTCATCCTTTTTTCTGTCTTACAAATAACTACACTTGGGCAAGACACATCCCATCTTAAACCTTCCAGTTCTCACTCATGAATACTGCAGCGACACAGCACTGGAAGAGATCTTCTGGGAAATGGTGCCTGTTGCTAGCAACAACATCACCGTATGCCCATCCACACAAACTGATCAGAGTTGTCTGAAAAGCAGTTACACTACTTAAGAAAATATTTCTTTGACACAGCTTTTCCAGGTGACAGTGCTTTGATGACAAGAAATAATTTTCCAGTTCCCACTCTCCTGTTTGACTCTCTCCCGTGCTTTGCATAGCTGTTCTTCTCCATCTAGAGGTTGTCTGCCAGGTATAGTGTTGAGGGGATATATTTTCGGTTTAGTTTTTGCTGGGTTAAACATGTCACGTGCTCTTGGCACAGTGTTTCCATTTGCTTTGATCATCCTGATCATCTCCACTTGAGGTTGAGTGCATCTTCCTGGACATGCATGTTTAGAACTGTGCACGCTGTTTCAGCTCAAGTGAAAGAAAAATTAGCAATGGCCCATTTTCTTGCCTTGTCAAGAAATTACTTGACTGGTAAATCTCCAAACCACAATGGATTTCCTCATGATTGCATCATGTTCTTGGGGCTCATATTTGCCCTGTGGCTGCCTAGCATGCTTCTATACACCCCACAGGTTTATTCTCCATTGGAGGAAGGTCATTTGTCCGCTTTTTCTCATTAGTCTTTATGGCAATTCCTACACTGCTGGATAAAGGTGAGACCAAGAAGCCCAGACCAGCTCACACCCATACTGTCATGTGGAAGTGTATGGGATAGAACCAGCTGAAGTCCTCCAAAATGGAGTTGGGAGTGAAATAACAGGGTGCAGAGAAGCAGATAATCAGCCTCTGGGCTTGGCCTGGTTCTCTTCTATCTAGAGATGCGGAGACACTCAAAGAGTATGTGGTTTCATGTTTTGCACTACTAAAGTTGCTCCTGGTTTCCATTTCCCACAGGCTTTTTAAGATGATGCAAGAGTTCTTTGCTTTAAATTCTCTATCATATACCAAAGCTTGATGCTAGGATTGTCAACAATAAGGTAAAAAAGGGTGAGTTTCTTGTCTGATTCTAGAGTGTCTGCAGTCCAAAGGTCCTTCAAGCTTTAATCTCCTTCCCCCAGCACTACTTGCAGTGACCTTTCTTTAGAGAAGGATAAATGTCTTGTTAGTTTTTTATTGAACTCATCTACCTATATGTCTTTTGCTCCTTCTTAAGTAGCAGTACTGACTGCTGGTCATTAATTGCTCCCCCACTTGAGGGAGATACTGAAATGTTTTGCTTGCTGGTGACATCAGAACATGTGAATGTTGTCACACCAACTTAAGGAGCCTGAAATGGTTCCACTAAGGGGTAGGTCTATAAAATATTTGGCAGGGAACAGCCTTCTGGGAAGACCACAATGATCAACATGGTCAAGTGGGGACTTTCCCATCTGCTGTACCAGGATGCACACAAAAAAAAGCAATATGAGGAGAGGGAAGCAGGGGACAACTGAAGGCAGGAAAAAACAGTGGTGAGGAGAAAGGGAAAGGAGAAAGGGAAATGGTAAATAAAACAGAAACTTCTTAGAGGGATAACTCATCATAGCATAAGCCAGCTTAAGGCGCCAGACCTGGACTTTTCTCACAGGATAGTTCTCTTTGGCTTTCCTTATTTCTGTCAGATGAGAAATGGGTGTCAGTGTCTGAATGAATGGCTTGTCCCAGGAGAGGAAGTGTGAGGAGTCAGACAGGCAGACCCAAGTTCCTTGCTGCTACTGCTGGGAGAGGGCCAGGACCTGGCCTCAATGAGGAGGATCAGGGAAAGATGATGTTGATCAAATTAATACCTTGGGGAATAAGATGTTTGTACCAGAATGGATGCTGAAAGAAGCTCCTTGGTTCCAGGAGTATGGCTATAATTGTGTTTTGGTGCTAACTTCTGGCATCATTCAAACGTGTCACTTCTGCAGCCACAGAAAATTGGAGTGGGGCACAGATCCAAGGAAAGGAAGAGGGAAGCAAAGGGAAGGAAAGCACACACTGGTGTGGAAATGAGGACTAAGAGAAAAAGGAGAAACAGTGGGCGATACAGAAATGTATGAGAAAAAGAAAAGGGACAGAAGAGAGAGGGAAAAGCAGATAGAAAGAAAATCTTATTGCTGAAGTCCAAAGAAGGAAAGCCATTCAGTGACAGAGAGGAAGATATATGCTGCAGTTGGAGTAGTATGGAAAAGCTTAATATACATCAGTCACACTATGACCTCTACATAAACCCAATACAACTCAGCACTTGCAGGCTGCATGTTAGAGAGGTAAAGAGGGCAGAAGAGCCGGAGACATCAGTCTAAAAGGGTTTGCTCACATGGGAGCAAAGAGAAAGAGAGTTTAAGCCTGTGGACACAAGCCATGTTGCCACTCAGAGTGAAATAAGAGACCCTGGACTGTTCTCTTTACTGGTACTGCCAGTGACATCAGGGGAAGGTTTGGGTTGAGGTACTGATTACAGTGGACATGTCTAAAATAAGGAGAGATGAAGCTGCCCTGGTGTAGTGGCAGCCTGCTTTGTACTACCCCCTTTGCTCTTCTGCCTCAAGCAAACTCTGTTACTTCTTGATCATATGACTTGGTGCCACTCACTTCAATGTGTAGTCTTCTAATTCTCCCATTAATAAAAGGCAGCAAGTTACTACGAAAACTGTATTATTTAAAACAGCAGCTGTAACTCTAATATCCCCATTCTTAAACTGCAAGTGAGGAGGTTTTTACCAGTGTTTGAAGGATTTCAGCTGGAAGTAGAGCCCTGAGAGTATGAATAATTTTGCCTTGTTGCACCAATGTATAAACTCTGTGTAATGCCACAGAGGTCAATGATGCTTCAGATTCCTACAGGTGAAAATGAATATGAAATGGGAGCAGCCTTGCAGGGCTGTGAATAAAAATGAAGCAAATCCTGTTCCAACACATAGACTTTTACATCAACTTCATGCTAGTAATTACTGCATGCAGCCTGGCGCTCCTAAACATGATTTTTCAATAAAACAATGCAAATTTTTAAAATGCAGCCATCACATAGCAATAGACAGAGCAAGCTCGTACAAGTAAATCCCTAGGTATAGATGACACCACCAAGCTCTTTAAGTGATAAACTTTCACCTCTCTGAGCCATACAAAAGCCTATTTTCTTGCTAAAAATACACCGTACCAGCAAATTGCATATACTCAAGCTACACATTAAAATGCAGAGAGAGCTCTCTGGGATTTGAGGACAAATACAGTCCTGTATCAGAGCTGACTGATTTAAGGCTGTTAAAGTGGTGCTCTTAAACAATTAAAAATATCCACCAGTCCTGTCAAGATGTTCTGCCGGGCTTTTCCATCTCCTGTTATGCTAGAACAGTTCCACAGTGATGGGATGATGGTGATGCACAGTGACACACAAGAGTGGAGGGCTGAGTTCTTACGCTTCCAGTCGCCAGTACTCCAGATAAAGGACAAGAAGAGAGGTGCTTGCCAGCAATCAGACTCCTTGAACAGCACAAAGCTTGGAAATATAAATGCATCCAGAAAGATAAAAAGAACTGAAATTCACAGCAAAGACTCAAAAGCTCACAACACGCTTTGAGGACGTAGATCTTTCAGGATGACTATTGAGGATGAGCACTGTGTTCTCCTGGGACAGAGAATCAACACGTCTTGGCTTGGATTTATAAGCTCCTTCTTTCATAAAATTATCCCATATATTTTCTCAGTGAACAGGGAGTGTATCCAAGCATACCTTGTAAAAATGGTCGTGCACAGGAAGAGGAAGGTGAGGTGGTGTGATATTATCCAGCAAAAACATTCAGAGCTGAACTTGGCAGTCTAATCCATGGCTGTCATGGATTTTGGGCCCAAAATAGCTGGGTGAAGGTGCTTTGGGGATCCGGAAAATCCCAGTTTTCCTTGTTACCGGCTTGCATTTCCAAAGAGATTAACTCCTTGAAGACTATGAGACCAGAGACCTTGCTGGGCAAGAAGCTTTCCCAGCAACCACTGTCTGAAAGATGGGAGATTTTTATGTTCAGGCTTCATTTCTGAGGATCTCTGTCCAGTTGTGTATGGCCTTAGGCTTGCTTTACATGGAAATGGAACAAAATCAGTCCTTCAGTGAAGTGGCTGCCAGACACATGATTAATGTGACTTCCATGACAACCCCCTAGCCTGACATGGTTTTCTTTTACTTCATATATGTACATACGTACATAGATAAAGAAATTGATTCTGTGTGTCCTGTCCCTAGACTTCCAGGGTTTGCAGCAGAGACAAGGTCCACGGGACTCTGTCTACAAAGAGCAGCACAAATCTCCAGAGCTCCCTATTGAGAGCAGAAACAAGAACCTGACTGAAATCCCCACCAAGCTGGGATGTGTCCATGGCTGAGATCCCTCAGCTGCTCTTTTGGGGCTATTCAGTTTTATCTCAAGCTCCTGAAACAATAGCAGCAGAACTGGACTGAATGTGGGGGTCAGGCACAAGAAAAAGGAGCTGCACAGGCAGGCAGACCCAATTCTGAAGGTTGCTGCAATTAATAACAACCAGTTGTAAGGGTTGTGGCTTTATTACCTGTGACCTTGCCTGTGGGGAAAACTAGGGTTCACCGCATCAGCCATTGCCAGGTGCAGCTAATGTGGGAGCTGCTGACATTGTTCCGGAGGGAGAAAACTTATTTTTCACCATATTAGTGATGGATTTCTTAATAGCCCATCAGCTGGGAAAGCACCCAGGTGAATAAAGACTCTTCATTAGAAAATGAAGTGATCAGGGAGGAGAAATGCATTGTTACAGTCACTTCTAGGGTCATTTCGTTCTGGTACTTTCATCCGTATGCAAAGAAACTCTGCAAGGAAAATATACAGCTTAAATGTATAAGGCAATGAATTATTGATTATCACAGACAAGTCCCATTACCCACAGACTACAGCCTGGAGGGAGGAGGAGCAGAAGGAGCATGTTAGGAAATAGAATTGAAGGAAATATCCTCAACTGCTCATAGGTCACTCCTGTTACCTGCTCACAGTCAAAGATTTTGAAGATACTCATGGCTGCTCCTCAGCTGGAACGTCTTGTAAAAGATGATACATGTCTGAGCCCATCTAATGGAGGATGCAGATGGATGAAGGAGGCATCTGAGCACCTGCTACAGCTGGTAACTACATCCCAGAAACTTCCAGAGCTGTCAACAGCAGAGGACCCAGGAGATTAACTGATGGTGTTTCCCAGCAGCCCCTTTGGGGATAGTTTTTTTCTGCCCTGACTGTACCATCATCACCTCTGCTTCTCCCCAGGAGCTCAGCTCAGAAAGTCCTTGCTGTCGTCTGTATTTTTACCCCACTTCACTATAAAAACAAAGTTAAATGACCATGTCATCAGCCTGACATTTCCCTGCACTAACCCCTGAATGTGCAAGCCAGTTATGACCCTGTTTGACAATGGAGGGGTGAAGGTTTTAAGAAATAGGTCTTTATACTGAAGGCATGTACGTTTTATAATGACACTGGGGAGATGAGAGACACCCAGATTCACGGCCCCACAGAGCTAAAGGCTGCCATCACCTGTCCTTCCAGCTAGATCATCAACATTCTCTTACAGTAAGGGACACAAAAGGGCGTGAGATTTGTGCACTGGGAACAGGAGCAGGGTACAGGAATCTGTGGCTGCCGTGGTAAAAAACCAGAGATTCAGTGTTTCTTCCTATTATAAAACATCTTGTTTTCCCACAGTACAAGGAAAAGTGACTTTCTGGTAAAGAACTAAGAGGTGGAAAATCAGGATGTTTTTCTGCTTATTTGGGGATGCCACTGGATTTGTTAGGCGGAGGGAATCTGGAAGGTTTTCTCCATAGGGATGGTGCAGTAAGGTCTCAAATCACTCCCTCGCTCACACATGTACACATTCATACATGCACATGCACAGAAATAAGGTCTCATGAGTGGCAGTTCAAATTGTTTTTCTCCTCTGTGGTGTCTGGTTGGAGTCAGACACATCTCCATACGTCTCACCCAATCAGCATGCCTTTGCATGTTCCAGCTTACAGACACCTGCCCTCCTATCAAGGACCAAAACTCAAAAATTCAAGAGAAAATTTTGTCTGTGATCTAAAGGGAGTCATCAATATACCCAGCTAACTTATCCACCTATTATGAACAGAATACTTGATAATTTACTTGATCATTAACTTGAAA
Source organism: Struthidea cinerea (assembly GCA_013397865.1). NCBI lineage: Eukaryota > Metazoa > Chordata > Aves > Passeriformes > Corcoracidae > Struthidea > Struthidea cinerea. The sequence goes on along the minus strand of VZTI01005468.1, from coordinate 819,654 downwards.
AATTGCTATATGCCAAGGAACTTGCAGCTCCAGATCCTACCACACCTGACAGATGAAGTGGCACCAGAGTTGAAAAGCTGCTGCAACCCTTGCTTTTATATTGGGATTTGCTGGGTGTTGAGTAAACTCTTATAAACGTCCACACACAAGTGCACACCACATCCTCACACCAGGAAAGTGCTTTGCCAGTCGTAAGAGGTGGAAAGAGCAGAGCACAGAAAGCCACACCATGGACATGGTTGGGCACTGGGGCAGCAGACAGCCATTTTCCTGAGCACCTACCATTCACATGGACTGAGAAGCCTGGAAAAAGCTGTCGGGCAAAAGTTTTCTCACAAACCTTTGTTTAACTTCGTATTGCATTGCCATCTCCAAACTACCACACCCAGGAGAGGCATGAGACAAATCTGGTCTATCAAAGACTTTTCACTGGCAGGAGGGAAGTCTCCTAGGAGTGAGTTCCTTCCCAAACAAGCCTGATGGTGCTCACCTGCTGGTCTTGGAGCTGTTGTTTGGGGCTGTCAGATCTCAGGGCGCAGGGAAACCCCTTTCTCAGCAGGTTCACTCACACTCAGTGCTCGCCTACTGTCACACACAGCTTGGGTAGGATGCAGATCAGTCTCCGTGTCCATGAGAAGTCTAAAGTTTCAACAGCAGTGATTCAAGGCTCAGTTTAGCCACTCACATGCAGCGCCACTGAGCAATCCTTCAACATCATCACAGGGCCAAGAGACATGACAATGAGCCTTGGGGTACCCAAGGGTATCCCAGGGTATGACAGATGCTAACAGAGACTCCCCTCTCAAAACTGCTCAGCTCAGAGGCCCATTAGGCTCCTCTGGCTGTACCAACATGGACCTGGGTTTCAGTTGTCCGAACATCTCTACAAACATGGAGCCATTTGTGGTGTCAACCTGACATTGATTTAAACGGTGCAGGCTATCCTTCCTGTCTGGCATATCAGGGCATGGACCTACTATAATCACTGTGTCCTATCTGCCGGCTCTCAGAAGGTGTCATGGGACCACAGGGCACCTCAGAGGGCATCAGGTGATGAGATGCACATGGCTGGAGCTGGCAGCATAGACACCCAGGTAGAGGAACCTAAGCTGGACCTGGATGCCACCCCAAATATCTAAATCACAAAGAAATTTGCAACTGCAACTTTTTCCCTGGGTTTTCAGTACTGTTTGATCAATATCAGCAAAGCCTCAAATCAACCCACAAAACACTCACTCAAGCACTTTTATTTATCTCCTTCCCAAATTGAAAACCACCAAATCAGATTGGTAAATTGAGCTATTACCTCCTAAGACAAAGACTGAACAGAGGGTTTTGGCATTTTTCCATGCAGGAGCCTTCCCTACTCGTTTGACAAGATGAGCATGTCATAGCAATATAGCAACACTTTATATTTCAGTGCTGTAACAAATCACTGGTATTACGTCTGTACAGGTAATTGCTTTAATATTGATGAGTACAGCCTACGCTGCTCTGCCTGTATGAGGCACCTACTGCTTCTACCCGTGCTGTGTTCCAGGTAACCAAATAAACAAACCTAAAATAACTTATGCCACACTAGTCCTGTGTTCCTTCCTTGCTAACTCTGCAGTAGCTGTTATTAATAAGCATGATATTGGCTGTACATTAATATCAGGTTTTATGCTCTTAAAAGCTGTAGGCTTTTTGCTGAAAATTTGGTTCCAGTACTTTGAGCTACTTGCCTTGCTCCAAAATTACTGCCCAACAGCTGGGGTTAGTTCAGTATTTCAGCACAGTCGAAACCCAGTGGGAGACCTTCATGTGCACCTGGTTTTGGCAAAATCTCTTCCCTCCAGTGACTTTCTGAATGGCTCTGATAATCTCGCATAGCAAACCCATTCCTGTCTCATTTGGGGTGTTCATAGGGACTTAGGAGCGGCCAGAAACATGCACAGGGACAGGCCACAGTGCTAATGCAGAGCTCTCTAACAACGTCTTTAATATGGAATATGACAAAAACGTACATGGGAAAAAAACTCTACCATCTGCGCTGCATAAGGACAGACAGTCTTGGTTCTAGCTGCCTCTGTGACCATGCCTAAAAGTCCTTCAAAGTCAGAAAGGATAGGCCAAAGTATTTATTTAGAAGTATTTAGGCATTTTAAGCAGTGGGAAGAATAAAGTGAGTGTCCTTTCCCCTCAGATAAGCAAAAAAACATAAAAATACACAAAGATGTTGAACTGTAGTTTGTGTTTAGTAGAGACAGGTGGGTGAAAGACCATATTGTGCCACCAGAGCACAGACTCGTGTTACCCACCAGGAGGTGGAAGTGGGAGTTTGACAGCATCTTTACGGCCATTGCAGCTGGGAAGGACAGGATGACAGCCCACAGATGGCTCTGGTTTGTCAAAGGCTGAGCTGCTTTAAAAAAAACCAACCCATAGAGCCTGAAGGAAGGCGAAATAGCCCTCCGTCTTTTCTGACTGCACAGCACAAAGGATGTGGTTTTCCTTTTTTGTGTGGGACATGCCACAGTTGTCTTTTCTGCCACCTCCCAGCTGGAGAATACTGAACAGCCTTGTGCGGCTATTTGAAGGTCACATGGAAATTTTTGTTAGCACAAGATGGATCTCCATGGCTGATTAGTAATGCTTAGCAGCTGGTACCTTCCTTATTTTCTGCCTGAAAATGGAACTAAATTCTGCTGCAGTTTGAGGCACAGTCCAATCGGCTCTTTCTAATTCCAGTCCTTTCTAACTGGTGTCCTCTGTTTCTAACAGCTTCCCTCCATATTTAAGAGACAACTTAAGTGAAGATATTGCAAGATCATCCAAAGGTCTAAAAAAGAAAACACACTTCTCCATATTTAAAAATACGATTCCTCCTCCCATTTCTCTGTTTTCTCCTTTTGTATATTCTCTAATGGCAACTGTAACCTCTCCCAGAGTTTCAGATACTGTTTTTCTGGCAAAGCTTCAAACCCAGCTCAACTTCTCTTTTTCAGCTTTGCATTTAATTCCTTCAACATTCATGCACGTCTATCCACCATCTCAATGTAAGTTCCTTACAATGAAAACCAGATCTCTTCCCTTTGGCCTTTTCTGCATTATCTGTCACTGTGGACAACTACATTTTCTTGTCTCTGTCCTGTAATCTGGCCTCTCTTCTCTTCTTCAACCACACTAAGTCTTGTCCCATTAAATCTTGTCATTTCTTTTTTTAATGTAATCAAGATCGGTCTTTTTTCATTGCTATCTCCAGTCTTAACACCTGATTCATCTTCTGTCCTTATGACAGTAAATTCCTGTAATACATAGATAACTGGCATGCTGCTAGAATATTTCAGTACAGGAATAAATCCTGCTTGTCTTCATTTTTTTGTTCAAACTGAATGATTTGTTGCTCCGTCATAACCTGACTTTGCTTCATGGACCAAGCAGACCTTAGATGCAGTCCTGTTCTCTGTGCTGTTAATTGTACAGCCAGTACCACTTTTCAACATTACTGAACAAGATTTCATACAGTATTTTGAATTTCCTTTACTACTCCATTGTAGGGTCATCTGATCCGTTTTCTGCTCTACAGTAATTACTTCATGCCACTCATTATAAGGGAACAAATTAATTCAGTTTATAATCTCTGACTCTTCCTGTCGAAACAATTTCTCCAATAGGCTGCTTCCAGCTTGTGTTCTTCTCCGAGCCACCGACTGAACACGCCTACACTGGATGTCATGCAGAGAAAGATCTATTTTCTTTGTTTACAAAATGGTTCAGTACTGGCTGTACTTTGATGGGAAAGGTGATGATTCCTCTACGACACCTCTTTATCTGAGCTCTTTTGTTTGCACCATCTGTCTCTATTTTGTGCATTGCCAGTTTAAACCTTTACTTAACTGGAACTGTATGGCTCATGCTCAGTGCATTGGTAGTGTGTCCATCAGGAAACTGGAAGTTGTGCCAATCATCACAAACACCTCTGCTTTTCAGTCACATCAGTTACAGGCCCAGCCTTTAGAATCCTGTCATCACCCTTCACCTCTTAGGAACTCAAAGATCCATGGATCTTGTACACTTATATGTGTATGATGTTATATTCTAGAGAAAACTGGTAGGGATTCTTCTCTTTAGGAGGCCTAAATCTTCCTCACTGCAAAGAAAATTTCTTTTTGTAAGTCTGGGATGGATTTTACTTCTTTGCACCACTTCGCCACCTGGGAAATGGCAGTGACAGCAAGGATTGAAGGTGTGTGCAGCTGCACAAAGGTGCTCATATCTTACATTTATATATATACACACACACACAGACACACACGTCAGCCTCTGCCAGCGGAATCTCCACCACACCTGAGCAGCACAGGACCCATGACAGAAGCTAAATGTGTCTGATTGCTCCCAGCAGAGGTCAGTGGTATCATAGCTGCCAGAATTGCTCCCTGTGTCCAGCCCAGCATGCACACACAACCCCGCACCAGAAAAAGTCACCCGGGAGAAGGATGCCTCAGGCAAAGGTTTATACCCAAGACTGGGAAATTTCATATGGATTTCTCAGTTTAGGCCCAGAAGCACTTCCCATACACAATACCGCTCGGCTTTTTCTGAGAGGTGTATTGGACTTTCCATTTTAGTAAATAACACCTATGGCTCACAGCATCTTCTCTTTCACATTGGTTCTTTTTTGCCCTTCAAATCATGTTGTAAATACTACTTTGTCCATTGTAGTCAATTTAACATAGAGTTAAAGATCTTCAGAATGTGGGGGGTTTTTTGGTTTGGTTTGGTTTGGTTTTTTTGCTATTGAAAATGCATTATCTATTAATAAACTGTTTCATTTCATGCTTTCTTTTCTCTTTTGCTGAAAATGAGAGGCATGTAAAATACACTCGTTTTTTTGTTGTTTCCCCATCTTTATGCCTTCTCCAGGACTCAAGCTGCCACTATAAAGCGTACCTCAGATAGAAGAGGCTAGAGACCTCGTTCAATAAATGGCATTGCAGAAGATAATTTTGTATTGCATTTTCCAGTATCTCTTTTCTCTTCTTTCTGTGAAGTATTGCAAGTTTTATTTCACATCAGCTTTCAGTACAGCCCAACCACCAAGTCTGTGACAGAAAGTACAAGTGAATGGTAACAAACTTCTAATTAGAGCTCAATTCACCTCTCTTAATGTATTTCAGATTTACCAACCTTGAACCCTTGATATATGGCAGAAACTCTTATAATTCACAGTTACTGATCATTTAAACAGCAATAAAAGAGATGCAGAGCATTTAATAGATATTAATGACCCCCTAGAGACCTGTTTGACCTAAGACCAAGGCCCAATAACCTCAATTGATCATAAATTCCCAAACAACTGCTTTGGCCAGAGTTCATCATTGCTATTGGAATCTGAAAGGCAGGGAATGAAATACGCCTGTGTTCTCCCCACTGTCAGGTTCCGTGATGTGCATGCTCTAAACTAACCTGGAAATGCTGGGAGCTACCAGGGAATTGACTTTCCTTGTGTTAGCTCACCACATTCCATTTTTACATCTGAACTACCCCATTTCCCTAATTTAGAGACTAAGTTCCAGTACCCTGTAAGATTATTTAGTCCACAGGCTTCAAGACACCTTTCTAGTGGTAACATAAAGTACATGATATTGAAATGTGCTACAGTCTTAATGTGAAAACCAAAGATGTCAAAGTCTGATCACTTACGGATTTTTCTGCTTTCCTTCTGATGTAGATTTGTCAATAGCTTTTCTAGATGAGCTATCCTCTGTAAAATAATGAGGATACCCAAGCCAGAGCAGCCCAGGGCAGGGCACAATCCTTGGGGACCAGCAGAAGCAATGCTCACAGTTGAAGCAACATCTAAATTATTGATGGTATCAAAGCCGCAAGGAATCTGAACACTGCCTTACAACGGAGATATCGATAAATCAATGGCTTTGGTGTGTAAGGAATAAACCACGGAAGACATCCTGAGCCACTGTTAGGGCAAGAGTGCAGCACAAGCTCAGGACTGTATTCTGGCATGTCCCATGCTGACTTTGGTAAGGATGGTCCCTATGATATCAGGTCTGCCTAAAAAAGATGTAAGATTGTCTCCATGGAAGCACGTGCTTGCAAACGCTTCTGCGTTTGACCTGGCCAAGACTCTTCCCGGCAGAGGCTTCAGTGGAGCTGATCAAGGGGAGAATTCCCATCAGGAACCTCCCTCGCCCGCTGTTTATTGCACCCTTCCTGTTGGATTACAAGGGAGAAGCAGGGACCACCCAAAGGGAAAAGAGTCTTGCATGAAGGAGCTGGAGAGATGCTGTTTTCTAGAGAGGGTGACTGGGCAAAATCCATCAAGCCCAAGGAGGAGCTAAAGTAACAAAGACCTGGTTTTGGTCATGTTTTTGTGGGAGGTGAGGCTAAGGAATTATGAGGCACACAGGAAGGCAGGGGAGAAGGTGAAAGATGCTGAAAAAATTGACAATTTTATACCAAGATCATTTATTTAGCACTTTTTAAGTGTTCTTGGGGTGTCCCATATCATAATGACACATAGAATCACAGAAGGATCAGGGCTGGAAGAGTCCTGTAAGATCAAGTCCAGCCATCAACCCAGCACTACCACTGTGACCACTAAACCACATCACCAAGCGCCAGATCCAGACTCCTCTTAAACACCTCTAGGGATGGTGAGTCCACCCCCTCCCTGGGAAACCTTTTCCAAGGCCTGACCACTGTCACAGTGCAAAATTTTTTCTAATATCTAATCTGAGTCTCCCCTGTCTCATTTTAAGATTTTTCTTGGTCTGGTCTTCTCACTGCAGGCACAGTAGAAGAGATCACCCTCACTACACCCTCCTTTCAGAGAGTTGTAGAGAGCAATGAGGCCCCCCCGAGCCTCCCCTTCTCCAGGTTAAACAAACTTAATTCTTAAAACATTGGCATTTCTTACCTACGTGCCTTCTGTCAGAAAGCAGAGCTCTCTTCCTATTACTTAATACACCTGCCTGAAAAAACACCAGAGGAAAGATTTCAGCAGAATTTCTCTCCAAGTTATCTTTTCTGACTGTTGCCTAATATTTCAAAAGATAAACAGCAGCACTACAGTAGACTTTTAAAAACTGCTCAGCCAGCAACTAGTTATTTTCTTCAACTAGTTTTCCTATCATAAATATACTGGCAGCGCAGCAAAAATCAGGGGGGGATGGGCTGTCACAAAAACCTAAAAATAGGATCCTCCATTACCTACAGTTTATTACAGCTGTAACAGTACCCCTTTTGGGTTGTTTTTCTGCAAATATTTTATGGGTTTTTCTGCTTGTGTGGATGGATGAGTAGTTGGATGGATGGGTAAACAGATGTCTGGAGAGGGAATTTTATTCAAGCAAATGAAAATTCAGCATGTGAACAAGTATATTCATGCCAGAATTGCTTTCTTGCCTGTCATGGGTAGAGACATTTGACTAAATATAGGTATATATATGGTTATTGGCAGAAATGTGAGACAAAAATGAGAGGAGTGTCTTTCACACGATAGAATTTCTGCTGTGTCAGGAGGGAAGACAGCTATTTAAAATCTGGGACCAACATATCAGGAAAACATAACACCCTTTGTTGAGCAAAAAAACCAACCCGACGAAAACGTTGTTAAACGCTTTGATTTTTCCTAGTCTTATATTTCAGCTGTCTGTATCTGAAGCAGTGGAGAAAACCCAAGCACCCAAGCACAACATGATGACTAGTTCTCCAAAGAATGCGGAGAGGGAAGCGTGGTGTTCCTGCCTGCAGTAATCCCAGTGGGAAAGGTTGGTGATCCCCGCAGCTGGCTCTAGGGCTGTGACACATGTCCCTTGATACAGGACAGACTGAGCTGGGCCATTGCAGTGGAGGATCCCACAGGCAGCTCTCACTCTGTCCCACAATTACACCACCTGTTTGGCCTTGCCCTTTACCCCACAGTGCAGAAACAGGTTCTCATGTGAGCAGCCTGCCTGTTGGGTGGGAGAAATGATGAACAGAGATGTTTTCCTGTCAGAAAACCCTGTAATATCTTGCATGACCAATATAAGGTAACCCTTTCCGCGGGCAGTCTCCACATTGTGCTGCAGCCAATGGGAGGGCAGTTGGATGCTGCTCAATGTGAGGCTCCCAGCACCTAAAGGGATGTTAGCTTATCTATGTTATTCTCTCTTCCTTTGTACTATTAGGCTTAATAAATAGTATTTTAAATGATACTTCATAGAGTCTGACTGTGTTTCGTGCTAAGATTATAACAAACCAGCCAACCTGCCTGACAGGCAGCTGTACAAAGAAGACAACATACTCACACTCCAATAAATGCACCATGCCAGGGGAAAGGGGCAGGGGATGGGGGCAGCTGCCTTTGCTGAGAGCTGAGCTTCATTGCATAGTCATGGCCATGGAGAGAGGGGAAACCTGAGCCTGGGCTGAGAAGATTGCTCTGCTGGTGCTGGTCAAGTCATGTCCTAGCAGCCATCCTCTCTTCACCATCCACCAACTGTGCTGAAGAAGAAATCCTCCACCCTTTTAAGTATGTGTAAAATACATATTGGCATTGCCCTCTGCTGACTAGTGCTGGCCCCATTGTGGGGGGCTTTGTTCCAATGAACACCCCATGATGCACAAAGTGCCTGTTGCTCCCAGCCCCCGCCTCAGCCTGCTGCAAACCTGGGCAGGTATGGGCAGCCGCCATGGAAGAAACCAGGAGCTCTGTGTAGAATATCTTCCTCTGCATTTTATTCATGTCGTCATTTTTAAATATATATATTTTCTTAGTTATTCTAAAAAAAATCCTTTTCAATTTATTCATGGCTCACATTTGCTTAATCTGTTTGGGATGGCTCCTCAGACTTAGTGCCCTGTGGAGAATCTGGGCTGTGTCAGTAAGTTCAGTAAAGATCCCTAATCTCTGTTGTGATGGGCAGAACCTTGCTCATCAGGAAAATGGCTAGAGGACTGGCAAAGAGAGAAGAAGAAAAAGAACAAGATCAAGGAGATTTAGAAAACTGAGATTTAATCAAATGAGCATCAGTTTAAACTGCAATTTATCCAGCCCTGTTCTTATAAAACCTGCGTGTAGACACTTATCAGAAACATCAGAGCAATGATCAAGCCTAGTTATTGTTTATACCATGTTATTTTATATTTATATCATGTTATTTATGTTATAAATATGTTATAGTTATAATTATGTTACTCCTTTATATTATCAATATAATTTATATTGTTTATATTTACGGTTTTTATATTACTATCACAATAATTTTGTACTACTATTTGATATTTTTTTATTATGTCTTGCAGGAAGTGTTCTGAGAGCCCTGTCTCTGCTGAACCAGCACAGTCCGAGGTGGTTAACAAGGCCAGAGCTAATATATCTGAGCATCCACCTCCACTCAGTTATTTGAAATGCTCATGGACACAGAATAACTGAAGACTGAAAACACATTTGAGTGAAATAAAAAGTGAAGGGGGAAACCCCTGCATTTTTCTGCCAGCTTCCACACATAACCTGAACATGGCAACAAGCACCCCAATGCACAGATTTTGTGAACAGAACCCCCCTGACAATGCAGCAAAGCCAAAACCTGAGTGCACCGGGACAAACTGAGGGTGCAAATGCAATGGCAGCTGTGCTGTGTTTTAAAGAAGTCTTGCCAGCCTGCGGGAACCTGTGATGCCGTAAAACTGGCAAGTGCAGAAGATTGCCAGCAAATAAGGGAACTGGGGAGGAACAGAGGGGCAGGCACCTTCTGGGCTGCATTCAAGGCTTTGCACCTGCACAGCCGGGCAGCTTGCTGCAGGTCTCCTCTGTACTGGTGCGCTGGGAACACGTGCTCATAGGGATGCTCATAGGGATAATCGCCTACCGTGGCTTGTACCTGCATCCTAACAAAGGGGATCCTGTGATGTCCAAAGTGATACTGAGACTCAATTTCCTTAACCTAATTAGACTTTCCGCAGACTCAGGCAGAGGCCATCAGAATGTATGGACTTGTAGGTGAAAAATCTGTCCAGGTTTCTGTTAAATCTTTTTCTTTTGGTCACAGGATATACAGACTGTGGGTACAAGGGCAAGCTGAGATCTGAGAAGTGCTCAAATTGTTTTTTTTGTCCAGCATCCCATGAAGCTCAGCTAGGAAATGCATTCAGGTTATGGGATGCTGTGAAAAGCATGCTGCAACCAAGTGCCATGATGCAATTATTGCTAACAACACTGTGGGCTTTGAAGGGGTTTCTCTTGAATTTCGGAGCAGATGTCCAACTCTGCAGTCACAGGTAGTGGGGGTGAGGGGGTTCAAGGCTCATTCCAGGTACATCACAGGATGCCTATTAGTAAAAGAATTCAAATAATAGAAAAAATTAACCCTGGGATATGGTATTCTACATGCTGGTCTTAAAATTGCTTCTAGAAGATACCCATGTGTGCTCACTGGTGTGCTGCATGTGCCTTAGAAGCACCGATTTCTGACCTCAGAGGCTCACATACTTCACTTTGTGCTACAAAAAAGGTCTCATTGTGGTTTACTGGGGAAAGCACATGCAGAGGCCATGTCTTTGCTTCAGAAAGTGTTTCGGGAGGATGGGAACAAAACCCACCCTCATATCAGGGGCATTGGCCTTCATCGGCTGGGATAGCCCCCATTTAAAGCCTTTATTCCTTTACAGGGACCTGCCATGTAATAGCCCGGTAAGCCCAGGGAAGCAGGCCGTCATGTTTGGTGTAATTTCCTTTAGCACTGCTGGAAAAGCCAGAGGGACAGTCATAAAGCAAGCTAATGCCCAGAGGGCTGTGGTTTGCAAGGTATTTTGGTGCTGTGGTACTGGGATATTTTTCCATGGTGAAGCAAGAGAAGGGAGCAGGCACTCTACTTCAGGGAGACATTTTGAGTCCACATGCTTCTCCTGTGCATCTTAGTGCTTTCCAAATACAGGAATACAACACCCAGCAGTTTCTCTGCCAGGAAAGGTCTTTTTTTTACCTCTGTTTTCAAACATGGTGCTCAATAGATGAGCATTTATGATACCCCAATGAACCAGACCTGCCCCAGCTGCTGCCCCACGACCTGTGCCACTGCTGCTATTCCAAACAGACATGTCAGACATGCTGAAGCATTCAAAACAGATTCAGGTGCCTGTGCAGGTGAGCTATAAGGGGTGTTCAGCTTGAGGGCTGAGGCACCAAGCACTGACACCCTGAGAAGCAGAGCTCCCCAGCTTGCTGTTCCCAAAGGGGCCAGGGGCTATGCTGGGACACCAGCAGAGACAACATCTTTTCCCAGCTCAGGGCAGCCAGGGCAGCAAACCTGCCTCCCCAGGCAAGGTCATTTCATCTGCCTACTTTGGGCTGAAAAACTCAGTTTTTCATAGACTGCTGCGAAGCCTGCAGCCAGTTCTGAAAGACAACCCCAGATGTACCATGTGAAGGCACATGAGCTCACTGCAATCACCAGCTTTTGCCTTCCATCTGCTCTGATTAAACATGTTTGTGACAAACTGGCTGTGCATTCCTCCAGGAGAATATTCTATTAAAACAAGGGTCTTAAATTGAAACCAAAACAAAACCAACAAGACAGACCTGTTTGAGAACTGGGAGTTCTAAACTGTGTCTTTTTGAGGATGAAGTCCTTTTCAACTTCCCTCCTCTTCCCTCTATTATTTCCATTCAAGGGGGTAATTATTTTGGGAATCAAAATTGTCCCATTCCTTTTCAAATGGACATAGGGTACAGTGCTCTTTTAATCTTTCAAGGCGTGCACTGTGAGGGGAAGTCAGGCAGATCCTGGCTGCCACCTTGACTGGTCCAGCAGAGCCCTGGCCCCCACCTGGCCCAGCAGCCTCTCAGCCCATGAGAGCAGAGACCTCTCTGCCTCCAGCACAACTCATCCCAATGGCACCTGGGGTAACCTGTTGCCAGCATTTCAAGGAGGATTCCAGAATGGGCTATGGAGTGGATGGTCAGCCATCCCCTAAACTATCTTTCGCTGGTAATACCAGTTTTGGCAAGAGCTCAGGCTTGAGGGGATCTGAAGAGAAGCATTGTTACACAGGATGATCTGTGTGCCTTAGATAGGGGCATTGAAACTCTGCTATCTATTAGATACCAGGTAGGAAATAGGCAGGATCGATTACTATCAGGCTTCCTCTGGGGGTGCTGCTCACCAGCTGTGATACAGAAGCTCTGATGTGCAGGGAGGTTTTCACCAGCCCCTGCCTGCCTCAGGTGCTGTTAAATGTCACCAGGCTTTGTGATGAGATCCAGACCTTTATCTCCTCCTTCTGCCTCCAGCCCATCAGCCCATCCACTGGTAATTGAAAGCTGCCAGAAAATTACTAGTCAAAGTTTCTGCAGCACAGGAAAGGCTGCTCTTGTGTATTTCCTTCATGGTTTCCAGCAGCCTCTTGTTATGAATGTCAAACCCATGCATTTCCCAAGAAAAGACCTAACAAAGCCTTCACATAGGCTGTTAGTTATTCCGCTGCTTTTTACATCCTTTTCTCCTGACCTTTTGAATGGATTAAGAAACTCTCAGATATTTGTACCTGGGGGAAATCTCAGCAGCTCAGCTTATATGCAAATTCTGCATGTTTATAATTCAAACTGTGTTGATTAGGTACAGTAAATAAGTATTGATTCCAACTAGATGGTTTATGTAACTAAGCAGCACGGCAGGAATGAAGCATTACGACTATTACAGCTGCATGTGCAAATTACAGAGCTCTCATTTATTGGAATAGTTGAAATGAACTGCTCCTGCTGTGCTGATTAGTTAAATAAGCCATCAAATCAGGGAACATAACTGTGTGCCATAACACCGTGCTCCGTCTGGAATTATGTATTGGACTGTAACATTTGTGATTCATACCAACCAGTCATCCGTCTAACCAACTCGAGGCAAAGAGCGACTTGTCTTATCCTAAACATATAATGTGATATTTATTCTCCTCAAATATTTAAATGCAGAGTTAGCCTGTGGTGACTAGCTAGGGCTTTAAAGTGTTTGTGAGCATGAACTGCACAGATATTAAATGTTAGCAGAGAGCAGGTGGGAAAGATTTTGGGAACAGGAGCCACATCTGAATTCCAGGCAGGGTTGGCCATGACCCTCATCTCCGCCAAATCCGAGTGCTGTCTAATGGTGCCCTGGCAAAGCAACTCACATCTGTCAGGTGTGGCTGATCCCCCAGCTGGTCCTGCAGGAAAGAATTGCATTAGCAGCCCCATGGTGATTATTGTGGAGAGTTTACTTTTAGTATTTTTACTGGGTTTTGTTGTCACACCCCCACATTATGCTGAGAAAAAAATGCAGCAATGCATCTTGCACACAGGGGATGTGAAGATTTGTGATTGTTCCCACTTTTATGGTTTTGGATGGTTATTAGCTGCAGTAGGCTTGCTATCCAGCTGGAAAGCTGTACAGTGTACTGTTTTTGCACTCTTTCCTATGCATCAGCTTCCTCCTCTGTCCAGAAACCGTCAGAATTCCTGCTTAGATGAACTTCTGGTCTGGCCCGCTAAGGCTGTCCTCATTTTCTTACCTCTTGGGCTGTCCCACCTTGAAACTGTCCTCTGCCTTTAGCAAAATTTCCTAATAGGGTAAGGTGGAGAAGAGATACAGTGAACTGTAGAGCTCTGTGTGGTTGGGTGACTTTGGACTGAGGACTGTGGGTTGAAGGACCAGAAACAAACGTGAGTTGATATTTCAGGCAATGCTGATGCAGGCAGCAAAAAAACCCAGCCCTGTGGGCTGTGTGGCAGCCCTAAGGGATGCCCTGAAAATGCTCTGACACAGCACACAGCCTTTTAATGGGGTTTCAAAGTGGCGAGCTCCTCCTTTGAGCATACCGTCCCTGTTTACTCTTCACTCTGGACTGCGTACTTCTCCCATCAGCAAGGATGGAGGGCAAGGCTGGGGTACTGCCAGACAGTGCTGGTCCTGCCACAGGCTCAGCGCTACAGAAAGCTACTCCAGCAAAGCTGAGTAACCCACTTCATCACGTGGATGCGTGCTTCTCCCAGACTTTTAACAGGGTGGCCCACTACATTAAGCTTGACAGAACACTTTAGTAAGCTTCTGGGGGGATACCTGACAGCCCTTGCACAACCCATGGGAATGAGGCATGGTGTCTCAGAGACAGGGAGCAGCACACACTAAGCCACAACAACAAAAACATGAGGCACCCGTTAACAGGCTGAATCTGATTTTGCAAAATCTGCCCAGATCTTTGGCTTAAGCCTTACAGAGATGTGATGAAAGCTGAATACCAAGTAGAGTGGAGTTATATAATGTTTTGCAGTGACTGGTAAGATTGATGACCTGGAAAATAGGATTTGGCACTGCTGGCAGCAATTGATGAGTGTGCTGCCGCTGCATGCAGGTAACGGTGGGCCTCTCAGCCAGGCTGCCTCTGCCTCAGATCCTGGCTCGGGTTTGTTCCTTCCCTACACTGTCGTACCTCCTGACTTCAGACTGACCTCCACACTCAGGAGATGTTTTCCCATGTTCTGTAAGAATACTGTCAGAGGCCTCTCAATGGCCTGGTGAAGGGGATGGACTGCACCCACATCTGGTTTGTGGAAAGTTGGTGGAGGGATAAGCTTCATTGTCCTTACCCAGCCTGAGTACCTCTCTGGCTCTGTAAGTCAGTAATATTGCATTTGCTGTGCAAAATGAGAGTTCATATTTTGCAGGGCAAATGAATCCTATCCTAATTGGAAGTCCACATCACAGGGGAGTAGGCAAAGCTTCACTTCTGAGATCCTCTGGGAAGTTCTGGAATTTGCCTCCCAAAGCAATCCAAAACAAATCAACTCAGGCTTAACCATGGGTCTGCAACCCAAAGCTGACAAAAAATGTTAACTTCTGATTTTTATTGCCACAAACAGGAAGAGGATCACACTTCTGGTCTATCAGCCAGGCTTCATGCGCTACAAGATGATCTCCAGACATCCCTTCCAGCCTCAACCATTCTGTGATTCTATGACTGAAGGTGAGGGTTCTGAAGCACAAGTCATACAGGGAGTGGCTGAGGGAGTTTGGGTTGTTTATCCTGGAGAAAAGGAGAGTGAAGGGAGACTTTATGGCTCTCTAGAACAATCTGAAAGGAAGTTTTAGCAAGGTGAGGATCAGTCTCTTCTCCCAAGTAATAAGCAATAGGACAAGAGGAAATGGCTTCGGGTTGCACCAAAGGATGTTTAGATTGGGTATTAGGAACATTTTCTTCATGGAAAGGGTCATCAAGTATTGGAACAGGCTACCTGAGGGAGTGGTTGAGTCACCATCTGTGTAGGCACCAAGATGTATAGATGTGGCACCCAGGGACACGGTTTAGGCAGTGCTGGGTTGACAGCTGATCTTGGGGGTCTTTTCCAACCTTAACAGTTGTGTGATTCTATGACGGTATTTGTTTAGTGCTTTCTCACAGAAAGCAGTCATGATATCGTACAATACTCCGTTGCAAAAGGCCAGTGAAAATATCAGCTCCTGGATTAAAAAAACAGAGGGACAAATGAGATGACAGCAGAGACAGAGGTGGGCTGAAGGGTTTGTAAAGTGCTCAGCACTGGGAAATATTTCAGTGACATTGAACTTCTGTTAATCACCCTCAGTTCAGATCTGACTCCCAAGCAGTATAAAAATGCACATCAAAAATCCCATAACTATACAGTTTTACAGAGCCCTTCAGAGTGAGCTTCAACATGGCTGCACATACGTAAGAAATTTGTTACAGAAATTGTTATAGAAGCATAAAAAGTTGAAAGCAGGCAGACCATCATAATTAACCCTTAATTATTGCCATGAATATGAAATATTAGAATAAAAATAAAGAGTGACTTCTATCTGAAGTATCGAATTCTTTTTGGCCATAAAAGTATATTACAATCAGGAAAATAAATACATAAAGGCAGAAAACCTAATGGGACACTATGGGGATCTCCATGTCTTTGGGGTGCTCTGCCAAGGCACCACAGAGCTCTCTGAGCTAAACCAAAGCCAGTATTTCCCAGAAAGTATGCAAAAAGGTCAAGCCATGTTTGCCTCTAGGACGGAAAAACAGTGGCTTCAGGAGCGAACTCTTCATTGTAGCTAAAGGCTAAGAGAGCAACTCTCTCAGGAGAGTTATTTGAGGGCAGGAGCTCTGAGCTGGACTGAGGCAGGGAGGAAATTCCTGACATCGTGACATCCTGACATCACCATTTTGTAGACTTGAATTAAACTGTTTTTCTGCCTGGGTTTTCCTGTTGTCTGTAGGTGGAAGTGGTTCTCCAAGCTGTGCTGGGGGCCTGTCAAGATGTGGTGGCTGAAACACTTGGGGACTGGGAGTCTCGGTGGCTATTCCAGCTGCTCATAAGGCCCCCAGCAGATGTGCACATCTGGAGCACTCCGGTAAGCCCCTCTCCCTGCTGTTCCAACTCCCAGAACAGCAGAGGTGGGAAACATTTTGGTAAGGTCACGGCCTTGCACCCTCTTTGCTCTGGCCCAGAGCACTAAGTAAAACACCCCAGGCGATGAGTGAAGACAACAGGCTTGTTTCAGGTAGCTAAAAGCAAACCTTGCTTTTGCCTCTAGGCCTGATCAGCTTCCCACTTTGAGGAGCACAGAGGAAAGACATGACTCAGCTGCTCTCATCTCACATATTGCAAAGTCCATATTATTCAACAAGGATGTCACCAGAGAAAAGCCATTTCAGAAACATAGCTCAAGTGAATCCTAGGCAAGGAGGGGGTTACAGGTGTGGAGATTTTGAGAAGCAAAGGTGTTAAGGGGATCAAATCTGAATGCCTCATACGGAAGCCCATGGGCTGTCCAGACAGAAACAAACACAAAGGAGGCTGCCTACACGGGACCACTTCCCGCAGGAACCCTTGTTCCTTCCCCAACCACTTTCACTACCTTTTCACTTTTCACTGACTTTTTCACTTCTGCTTCTCTCCGCGGAACCTTGCTGTGGCCCTGCCTGCTGTATTGGCTTTCAGCATCTACACACTGACTAGCTGTGGTCAAGCTGCCATCTCTTGTAAAACTGTAGAGGAGTGGTACACGATACCGTATTTACAAAAAAAAAAAAGAAAAATAAGAAAGGGAAGGGAAGGGAAGGGAAGGGAAGGGAAGGGAAGGGAAAAAGAGCAGAAGAGCAGAATGTACAGCAATCAGGAAAATAAATTCAGAAGCATATGAATTCTTCAAGGGGAAGGTGATGATCATTTTCGTTTTACTAGTGCTGCATACGCTTGCTGGCTCTATTTAGGAAGTGGTAGGGGGTTGCCTCATCTCTGTTGCAATTCATACTACCTGAGCACTTCCCACAGAGCAGACGTGGTTTTGCAATTTTGTTTTACTTTTCATTGTTCCTCCCTGGCCCACTGGGAAATCACTGCAGCAAGCACAGAGCTGCGTACACACACACACACACACACACACACGGCAGGGGCCAGTGCTAGCCCTGAACCAGGGATGGGGACAGAGACCGTCCCCAAATCAGGTGCCTGCTGCATCATACAAGGAGTCTGCATGCAAGGGGATTCCCACCAGAGGCTTTGCCTTTCCACTGTAAGAAGAAGACTCAACAGCAAATTAAATTCCAGAGATGGTGGATTTAGCCAAATGCAGGCTCCAGTTCTAGTGGTTGATAGAAGATCATGCAGTAGCTCTTCTCTGCTGGCATAAGCCATGGCACTTTGCCTAAGACTGAAGGCTGTATGCAGCCCTCTTGAGTTCTGTCCTATGCTTTTTGGGCAGTTTTGTGGGGCACCTTCTCAAAAGAGAAGGAGGAACTGTATGTTTTGTATTCTCAGGTCAGCTACTGTCCTTGGGAAAAGCAGTTTATCCTGGACCATGACACCACTTCCAAGATTAACATCCTACAGAAGCAACGGGCCAGTTTTATATGGCCTGTGGGTGGTGGCAGCTCTGGCACCCTCTCAGCACCACACATGGAGGACAAGAGGTAACCAGGACGATGTGGCCAAGGAAGAGGAGCAGGGAGAAGTGCACTGAGTGATAAAGTTGACATCTGTGGAGATCTATGGTGCAGTCACTGCTGTGGCATCCTCTGAACTCTGGTCTGGCTCTGGGAAGCTGCTGGGCAGCAAAGCAGTGCAGGCAGGTCTTCTGCACCTCTTCCAGCCTGGTCCCTCAGAAGGTATTTCTCCACAATGTTTTTGGACGCCACCACCACTTCCAAGCACTCTGGCAGAGCACACAATGCCTGTGTTTTCTAGCTAGACTGATGCCCTGCACACAGGGTCTCAGGACCCACGTGGTGCTGTGTGAAATCAGACTTACTGTGCAAGCCCTGACTCAAGTGGGATTTTGCTTTTGAAGTTATTCAAAACAATGACTTCAAATGCACTTGTGCAGCTGCAGAAGGACAGTAATGTGGGCTAAAGAGGTGATGTCGAGTTCAGAACAGCAGGTCAACACGTCCTGCTCCTTTACAAGGCTCCTGGTATCTTGGACCAAAAGCAGCAGGCTTGCTTTCTCCTCCATCTTTTTTTCCTTTAGCGTGCACTCTCCAACAGCGTATGTTCCCTGCCTCTGGCTACTCCAGCAGCCCTCAGGAAGTCCCAACAGCCACAGCTGGCATTCCTCCATCTCACCTACCACTTCAGATCTATATCTGCCGACTTTTATTGAATCTTCCAGCACCTTTACTTGGTCCCCAGAAATAACAATTGCAGCTTGTCTGTGAGCAAAGGAGCAGTGTGAGGACTTATTACGAAAAACATCGAAAACAGAGGTAAAAAACAAAGCCCAGAATGTGACTCCTGGCATGTAGGAAGGAGCAAGATCTGTGCAGAGAAACATGGAAACTCACAGTGGGAGTTGGCAGAGGCAGCCAAGTTGCATGCGTCACTGGGTTGAGTAGGGTCCCAAAGCAAACAGCAGACCTGAGATGACTCGTCCAGTGAGGAATGTCATCATGAAGCACGGGCAGCAGGTACCTGGACTGAAAATCCTGGTGTGTCAGGCAGTGAGGAGAGTAAATATACTGAGGATAGGCATGGAGGAAAAGGAAGGAGATACCATGCTCACTGTGGGCTGACCAGGACCCCATCATCTGTGCTGGCTCCTGGCCCTTCCTTTCCCATGCAAGGGTCTGATGCAGAGATTAAACCTTTGGGCATCAGTCAAGTGGAGGGTATGCTGCACGGGCCCAAGATCGTATAGAAGGCTGGGAGGCATGTGTGGTGACACCAGGAAGGGGGAAGGAAAATACAGAAGAGAAGCCTGTGGTAGAGCCACAGGAGGTCAAACCAGGGAAAGGCAGGGTCTGCAACAGCAGAACCAGGCCAGGCTCCACTGCATCGCTGGATCCAATAAGCCGAAGCCAGCTGTGTGAGGTTCAACACAGAAAAGTAATAGGTCCTGTACTCAGGTCACAACAACCCCTGCAGCACTACGGGCTGGGGTCAGAATGGCTGGAAAGCTGCTCAGCAGAAAGGGACCTGGGGGTGCTGGTCAACAGCAGCTGAACATGAGCCAGAGTGTGCCCAGGTGGCCAAGAAGGCCAAAGGCACCCTGGCCTGTATCAGGAACAGTGTGGCCAGCAGGGCCAGGGCGGTGATTGTACCCCTGTACTCAGCACTGGTGAGGCCACACCTCAAATCCTGGGTTCATTTCTGGGTTGTTCACTGCAAGCCAGGCATTGAGGTGCTGGAGTCCAATTTCGTCTGTATAATTGCATTTAGGTACAACATTTGTGTTCAAAGACCTGAATCTTTGCTGCTATGATTTCTTTCCTTCATAATTAAATGTAATTATAGGCGGATGTCTTGTTAATTGCTCATGTCACATGAGTGCTTTTTCCCATGGACTTCTTGACATCTCCTGAAAGTGAGTTACCCCCTCCTCAATCCTGTTGGCATTGAAGAAAGGAGGAGGTTTTGCCTTGGCTGCTGTTACAACAAAGGCAGCCAGATGTTGCTGACTTATGGTATTCTTGGTGTATTCTCAAGGCAAGTAATTTTTAGGGCCGTGCTGTCTCTGAGTGGAAAAGTATTATGAAAACTTTTATTCTCCCCTTTGGTAGGAGCTTACTGCAAGACACAGCACCCTGACTTTCAAACAACAAGGTAATTGCATCATCACCTAATCAGTTGCCTTAGTAACAGATTTCCTAAATTTCCCTGTTGCATTTGCATGTTCATAAGTATGAAAATCAGATGTGGGAGAAGGAAAGGAAACAAAAGAAAATCCAAGGCTTTGTAGGCTGTGGTCCTTGATGAGAAAGCACCCATAAGGCAGTTTGCTGATGGCCTGCACTTTGTTTACTCACCTTTGTGGTGACTGTGGCCCCTCAGTGACATGGCAGAAGCTGGTGTTGGCTAAACTGTGGAGGGAGGGGACAAATCTGGAAAATTACTGGCATCTTCTCTGCAAGGTTTGGAGGCACAGAGAGAATTAGATTATGGGCAAATCTTAATATTTGTAACTTCCAAGAGAGAGCTAAGACAGAGCTGGGAACCCGGCAGATAATGAATCATGGAATCATTTAAGTTAGAAAAGACCTTTAATATCATAAAGTCCAGCCATTAATTTACAATTTTAAGAAAGCTTGGGGTAAAAGGCCTGGGTGTTGGAGTGTTGCATAATCATCAATGCTTGATTCAGCAAAGGTTACCACAGCAAATGCCATTTCCCTGGAATTTGCAGGAAGTTTTCCAGATCAGCTCCTGTTCAACACAGACTCAGATGGCCCCTCCAACTTGCACACTCGGAGGAGGCTCTGGAGATACTGCTGCTTGCAATTTCAAGGGCATTTGTCCAGGCAGATCCACTGCAGCTCAGTAACCAGCAGCCTTTCAAATCTGACACAGAGCCTCAACAAGCAGTTTCAGCTTTTCTTGAACTAGCCACAGATGAGGAACCATACAGCCTGGACCTGGAAAGGCTGCTCTCCTTCTCCTTTCTGGCAAGCTTCACAGTAGAAATATGAGTTCGGACTGACCTGGAAATAAGGGTGAGGGAGAAGGTGAAGGTGCTGGATAAACACAGAACCAGTGTCCAGGACAGTTGTGATGGTCTGATAGCAGCAATCCTAGGGGAGGGATGGGAGTTTGTCCATCTGGGCATGAGCCCTGCTTATCCTGATGGAGTCTGTGCCGTGCCTGGAGATCAGATAATAGGCTTCTCCCTGCCCTGGACACTCACAGTTCCTGAGTCTGTGAAGCCCCCGAACTTCACTTCCCTGACTGACTTTAGGAGACACAGCGTGTGTATGCCGGCAGTGTGGGAAAATGTTTCCTTTAGTACTCTCACAATTTTTTACATATCTGTCTTCAAGGAGGGAGCTAAGGGCACCAGTGAGGTGCCCAGACTCCCCACCTTGCCCAGCACTGCCCGCACATAACTTTGAGACCTCCCCCATCAAGAACAAGCAACTGACAACAACCACAGAGTTATTTTTCATCGTGTAAACACACCCCAGGTGATAAGGCCGAGAACAAGCTCCAGCCACACATTCTAAAGTACACCTGCACCTACCCTGTAACTACCCAGAGCTGCTCAATCAGTGTGGGAAGAGAGCAAAGGCTACTGTGTGAGGCTGGCAAACACAGCAAACACACGGCCAGTGTGATGTGGCTGTGATATATGGAGCCTTGTTTTCAATTCCCATGTTTAGTCTCGAACTGAACAACATGCATTTGAGAATTAGAGCATGCCTTGCTAAAAGGTGAATGTTGAATACAATGAATTAAGAAGAACAGTATACAGAGAGCTCTGTAATTATATAATCAGAGAATATCGTGTACACTCTGCAATGCTGTGATTCATGATGTTACAAGTAAATAACAGGAGATTAAAAATGTTCTTGGGTTCTCATCTGTAATGTAGCCCAGTTTAAGGTTATACTTATCAAAATTATCAGTGGAAAAACACTATTTCAGAGCTGAGTCACAAAGAGTCACACCAAGTCAAAGCCTAAGGTCTTGCTGGGAGAGCTGGGCTTTGATACCATAAGCAAGGCCCTGAGGTATCCCCAGGGACTACCACATATTGAAAATACTAGAGAAGACATTACTCGATCTTTTGGGAACGACTATGAGAGGTGGGTTTATCCCTATTTTACAGACCAATTACTTGAAAAGCAGTTGCTCAAGGAAAGAGGACAAGGTACTCCCTGAGCCAGGAGAGCAGCAGGGCATATCCCTGCTCAGTCTGGCAGAGCACACTGCCTGTGGTGGGTACTGGCTCCCTTCACTCAAATATGCAGCACTTCTCTTTTCACACCAAACCAGATGGGAGCGAGATTTGTCTCCATGTTGTCAAGAAAGGCTTCAGCAAATACTCAGTGTCAAGTGGCAGGAATCACCATCCCTGAGAGTTGCTTTGGCAACTTGGACATGTACGTGAGAAAGTTGCCTTACAGAAGGGCAGGAGGTTGGGAAACAGGGTCCTGAACCTATGCACCAATTTCATCTCCCTGTGTTGGAAATTGTAAGAAATCATCTCAGTAATCCAGGCACGAACTTGCCACAGAAAAAAGACAGTGCAAATACAAGAAACCTTAATGGTATGGGACAGGATTTCCCTGCATATTAAGCTGAAGAAGAAGGATGCTATATATGCAACAACTGATACCTGAAATAAGGCCAGAAATGGATTTGAGTGTAAACAAAGGAAATACTAGAACAGGATGTTTTAAGAACTTAATGTCCATACGAATTTTTACAGCTCATTTGAGAGGTATTAACCCCCAGCTTGACAGCTAGGCAAAATACCGAGCAGGGGAGGCAGAGAGCTGAATGCAAGCGGGCTGATGACCTGTAAGAAGTCTCACAAGGTGCAGTACTGACAGTGAGGTGAGGTGAGTATCAATGAGTTCTTTGCAGCAACACCTATGGGAGAGCCAGAGGTCCCTGCCTGTGCTGCAGCACCATCCCTGTGGTCACTGCAGGGTGGAAGAGAGCCCTGCTGGTGCTCTGCTTTCCCTTATGACAGAGGAGGCGTGGTGAAAGGGGGCCCCATCTCCGCAGTTGCCAAGATTCAGATTTAGACACGTGATTACAAGTTTTCTTGCTGCCAGAGATGCTCGCTACTCATTAATACTTTTCAGGCCTCTCAGTATTAAGCACCTTTAACAAATCCAAGCCTTTGCACAGATTCAAGGTATTTAGTGGAACTGTTGGTCCAGGAAAATGATCAGTGGTAAAGCTGTCTGTGGATCACTGGGTTCCTTCACCCTTGATCTGAGGTCTACCAGAGCTGATTGAGAAATTCAGAAGCATTTCGACCAGGTCCCATCATTGCTATTGCCAAGAAAAGTGACAGATATTAAACCAGTGAGGGGACAGCCATGGGTGATGTGTTCATCCAAATAGGCCATAGCATTTGTGGATGTGCGAAATTCATGAGGAAAATTGCTAGCACAACTGGGCCTGTTGGAACTAACAGCTGAAACTGTGCCCTTCCAGCCAGCAGCTGGATGCAAGGTCTGGGACCAGGCAAGCATGGACTGACCTAAAGTTCTTTGGCAGCTCCTAGATCTGCAGGGGGAAGCATGCCATTGCTGCTGAACTAGTGGGATCTGGGGATGCTGCTCCAGCCAGAGCTGGTGCACACAGCTGTGGCCAGTGAATGATGTGGTATGCTCCAAGGAAAACCTTCCTGCCTTTCCCCTTGCTCCCAAAATGACCTACATGTGGGATCATGCATGTATCAGAAACCGGAGCTCAACAAGAGCACCCAGAGATTGTCCAAGAGAAAGACAGAGATGTCTACCTAAAGGCAGCACCTGGATAGGATCGGATAGCCAAGGCAAAGGTGTCCCAGGTGCACAAGTCCTTATGGGCTTTCAACTCCATACAAAAGCTGTATTTGACTCCTCTTGACCTGAGGACAGCAGAAAGAATAAAACAGCAATAGATTTCCTCTGACTGTGGTGAAAGCTATAGCAGAGTTTTACTGATGGAAACCAGGCAAGTTAATGGTGCTACAGAGAGGTCAACAGTTCTGGCTCTTATTTCATGCCCGAGTTTTGATTTCAGACACAGTTCAGTGTTACTACAGCTCTCTCTGTTGATAAGAAAGGACTCAGGGCCAGCCAGTGATGTCAAGTGAACACTGAAGGACATTGCTATTTGGCTGCTGCTGGCCCAAGGCTCTGCCCCAGTTCTATAATATCTCACCACAACCCAGTGGTAACTCTGAGGAAAAACCTGTGCACCAGAAACCTACCAAATAATGCACTGGAAACATAGAAGTGTTTGTCCTTCACGCTATTAAACAATTAGGGGGAAAACTCTTTTTGTAGACAAGGTAATTAATAGTTGTTACATTAAACCATAAAACAAAACAAGAACTGGATTACTAAAGTCATTTGTCAAATCTGGTTTTATTTCATATACAATAAATGAGATTACCCTGGAACAAACACCAGTTTGGAAGAAGAACCAGAAAGGGATGGTTCACCCTTGCTTGTCCTTTGAGGAATGGCAGTGGTGAATTAGCTGTTTGGAGGTGCCCCCAGCCTTTACCACCACCCAGATGTGGTTGCTTTTGGGAAGAGACACCCCAAACAGCACTGCTGTGATGTAGGGCATAAATGTTACTTAGTGCTGGGAATGGTGCACAGAGGCTTGCGTGCAGAAGAGATACCTCTAAGGTATTTTTAAAACCATCCCCAGTGAAATAAAAATGACCCTTGGAATGGGAAGAGAGGGCTCAGTATCCCTTATGTCAGCCATAATGTCCAAAGCAGTTTTCATTAACCTGGGAATCTTACACTGGACAAAAAATTCATATCCAGTGTCATTGCAGTAGCACACACACTCCTTACAAGAGCCCAGTAATTTCTGTCAGACCCTGCCCTCCTCCTCCCAAGCCCACCACCAAAGCCATCAGCCCACCCAAGGAAGCCTGGAGGCACCGCAGCAGCCAGGGGAGCCTGGAAACTAGGAGGAACCAAAGGTGGGAGAGGGCGCACTCAGAGTCCGTGGGTGAGTGGAGTTGTCTGTCTCAGTCTGCTCCCGAACGACTTGCACACTCCTCGTCAGCCTTTCATGGAAAGGAGGAAGCTTCTGTGACACACGGATGCCTCATGCGGTCGCTATGTGTCCTCCAGCAGTGCCAGGAAGGAAACTGCTGAAGATAGCCCCAGCGGCGGGGAATCCTGCCCATACCTGCCCCCTCTTTGCGCAGGGATCACCCGAGGCGGAGGCAGCAGCAGAATCCCCAGCCAGCCTCTGCCCGCCCGCGCCTCAGCACAGCAGGCTCTCCGGCCCCCTCCGGCCCCCTCCGAGCAGCTCCTTTCTGACTGCCAGCAAAGCCCACCTTTGCGAATGGAGTTTTAGCGAGGTCAGACCGCGGTGAAACCGCTTTTCGGCAGCACACCGCACAGATGCGAACTGACACGGGTGCTGCAAAGCATCCTTCCACTTTCCCCTGACTTTTCAGTGTTTTTTGCCTCATTTTTATCACCTAAAATAAAACTCTCATGTCAGGAGGAGAAAGTATCCGTCCTATGCCTCATAAACCAGGCCTCCAGTGCCATTTCGAGCCATTCTGTTCCATGATTAAAGCTGGATATTTTATTCGTAACAACCACATTAGGCTTTTTCTCTGATGTTTGTGCTACTTCCTCTTCAGCCCTGCCCCCCCTTCGGGGGCATTGACGTGTGTAATGATTTCCTCTCTGCAGGATCACAGTTCACAGTATAGGAATAAACACACATTTTAGCCGAGGGTGAATTCATGTCTGTAATTCCTATTTTAAAACAAGGCAAGTCTTTTGCTTATAGACAAGCAGATCATGTGGTTGCTGTTGAAACTTAGGCATCAAAACACTAAGCGTGACATTTACAGAGCAGGATCCTAATGGAAGTGGCAAAAAAGGAGCAGGGCACAAAAAAGATCTGTCTCCCTCTGGCAGCTACCTGTCCAAATCCTGCCTTTGCCATTAGTATCCTTTCCAGGACATAACCCTGCACTGGTTTCCTTGTTAAACATGTGGGCTTTATTTTAATAAGTTTGAAAAGGCATGGAAAGGAGATGAGCTCCCTTTGGCAGGGAAGGTGAGGATCTGCAGAGGCTGTTGAGTCACTTTGAAGCAAAAAAGCATGAAAATGAAAAGACAAGATCTTTTGTTGTCTGCCAGTCACATGGGGATCCTGGGAGCACCTGAGTGTGACTGCATCCTTCATACCTGCAAAAAGCCGAGGCAAAACCTGAGAAGGAAGAAAATGCCCTGGAGAAAAAGAAATGTAGCTGTGAAAGAATGAAGAGTAAGACAGGCTGGTAAAGAGAGGAAACACAAACAATCTTGAATGCTTTCAGCGGCATGAGACTGTTGCACAGAACAGTCTCGTTCCTGCAAAGACACACAGTTAGCGTTACAGGCACAGCAGTCCCATCGGACAAATCTGAGCACACATTTATATTTCTGCCAGACTGCAACATCTGCTTGTGGGCTTAAATGCCACCTTGACAATGTGAAAGGTGGACAAGTCATCAGGTCTGGAAATCCAGAACTGGGACTGATCACTCAGTGCTCCTGCACGGATGGCAAAGCTCCCCAAACAGACCTCGCACTCCTCTCCCACTTGAGTAGGTGTGCGGTGTAAACAAGGCATGCATGGCTTCAGGAGTCACATCAAATACATGTCTGAAGCAGTTCACACAAAGCAGCAAACAGCATGCAAACACTCAAAATCCGCTGCATCCTGAGAGCTGAATCCTTCACCTGTTAGTTACCCAGGGTTACAGATGCAGGAGTTGCTGAGCGAGCGGCAGACACGGGGAAGTCTTGTTTATCTGGAGAAATGTGTCCTTCAGTCCCTTGCCTTTGCATGTCAAAGCCCAGCTGCCCTGTGTCCTTTAGGACATCATCCCACAGGCAAGAGACAGCATAATGTGTTTCAGGCTTGAATGTGTTCTGTGCTCCAGTGACCTGATGAATAAGCACGTGCCAAGCACCCACCTAGATGTTATCACAAACAGGGTACCAACAGCTGGATTCATCCTGCCCTTATCTCCAGCAAGAGCTGGTCCTTCCCTGAGGAGCAGCCAATTTTCATGGCACCTGTTGAATAATTCACCCTGAGATGTCCATCCCACCATCAGACTGGAATGAAACAGGGTCATGGGGGTTTGGGGAGAATGGACACGTGGGAGGAATAGACAACCAGATGGGCAGCCTCATCAGCCTTGTTTCTTTAGCAAACCAAGCTAAAAATAATAAGAGCAAAAGACAGGTATTTGAGAAGCCGAGAATAAGGCACAAATGTCATGTGAATCATAGGGCCTAAAAGGATGCCTGGGCTATCTCAGGCAACTGCATTGTGTTATTCCTTTCACATACCATCCTCAAGGATGGTTTGCTCTTTCATTCCACCTACTCAATGGAAAGCTTAAGTTACTCTTTATTCATCTGGTCACTGAACACATCCTCCTAACTTCCAGCTGAATTTGTCTTGCTTTCTTGGACAACTTCATTAAAACAAGAACTTAGACTGCGCCCAATGAATTTTAAGCTAAAAGGAAAAGTATGAAGTCAGGAAAAATAGTGTCAGCTATAGAAGAGCTGAGACAAGTGTTTGGGAAAGACAGCCTGCGAGAGGCCTGTTGGTTCGCATATATCTGAATGATGTTTCTCTGTGTTTCTGTAACACCTCTCAGACAATGTGTTCAGGAAGCCAAAGCTGGACTACTACCCACATTTCTGAAGCCCGGTCTCACAAACATTGGTTTGGGGTTTGCACCCTTTCATTATCCCTGGTACTGATGCTATTTCTAGAGTTCACAAACCCTTTGCTCTACAGTGAGGTACTGTTCTGAATTGTGCTGGGGCTAGAAAAAGGAAAAAGACCATTTTACTGTTCAAAAATCCTTGATTGTTGCAAAAGGTCTTAAAAGTGAGGCTGAGGGTGAAATAGCAGTGAAAAGACAACCAGAAAATATTTTTTGTATGCTAGGAAGTACTAGCTTGTGCAATGGCTTTTCTTATCAGCCTCTGCTTGATTTCTTGAGTGTCAGATTTTCCATACAACAGCCACCACCTCACCTGAAATCCACAGCAACAACAGAGCTGATGTGTTAGTGCCGTGTAGCAGTACTAACATTGCTGCCCAGAGGGGACAGCCCCAGGATGGGACTGCAGGCTGTCAGAAAATAGCTACTCCTGCACGTCAGATGCATGCTGTGTAGTGAGTGCACAAGTTTCACCAACGTGTATTTATTTGGGTGTGGATCATGTAAGGCACCTTTGGTCTACCTACAGCATCTGGACGTTGCTTTTCCTCTTACACTTCACAGCAGTTTGTTTCATAGCAGCCTGCAGAGGAAAGGGTCAGGTTGAAGGAGCTTTTCTAGCAAGTGATGCAAAAAAACCAAATATAGTCTGTGTTGTGAAAAGCTCACCTCAGGCACACATCAGGCACTGCAGATGGATGAAATACTGTGGAAAGGAAAATGGCACAGAGACAGCATAGGAGCAGGAGCAGAGGGATTAATTTACTCTAATTGCAGTATTTGGATAAGGAGAAATAGAAAAGTCCAGAGTAGTCTTCACATCCTAAGGCTGTGGGACTTGGGGTGGATTATTTAAAAAGAAAAAGTAGGAACAAAGGATTCCTGACTCAGTGTTTAGGTATGACAAGTAGGTGCTGTGTTAGTAGAGGACCTTCTCAGGGTGGAGCAGTCACCTGAGGATATTGAAAAGGATGTGCCATGAAGGAGAGGGCCTGAAGGGTCCTCTTGAGCCCATGACCACATCAGCCACAGTCTGGACCTGCTACAGTGGATACAGTGGATACAAATCCAGATTTGCCCACAGTTTGAGGTCTTCATACAAATTCTCTTCTAGTTAATAAAATGCCTAGGACTAAAGCAGCAGCCCCTCCCCATGCCACGATGACTGCTTCTGATCAAGAAGGGCACTCTGTGCTTCCCAGAAAACAGAAGTTCCCATTGGAAACAAAAGACCCACTCTTTTGTTTCAACGTCCCAGCAGCATAAGCACAGGGAGCAGTGGAAACACTGGCAGCAGGCAGTGGGGTGGAGGGAGCAGTCGAGCACAGATCCTAGGGAGAAAACCATGACCTTTCACAGAATCACTTTTGTTTTCATGACAGGATGGAGGAGATGGGGAGAGGCTGAAGTGACGTGTGGGATAATTATCACCTGGGTGTGAAGGGCTCTCAAAGAGGCCAACGAGATGCTTTGCCAGCAAGGGCACAGTACTGTCCGGGTTTGCCCGTACCGCACTGGCATCATTGCCCCTCTGCAGCTGTAAATGCCAAGCTGGCCAGGCCATATGCAGGGAAAAGGCTGCCCATAATCAGGGCATGTTGTGTCTGCTGGCGGCACACAACATGCTAAGCAGGACTGAACACACTCCCTGGACTCCCTGCTTGCAGACAGGGCATGAGGTGGTCACCCACAGCTCCCCTGGGAGTCAGGCAGTGCTTTTGTGCTGGAATAGGTCCAAATGCATTTAAAGGGTTACCTTAGAAGGAGAGGAACTGCAGCCTACAACTGCACTTATGCCTAATGAGAAGGGAACGGATGGGCAAATCCTGCTCAGGAAAGGTGCAAGGAGAGGTCCTCTTTTAGCACCACTAGCATCCACCACCACCATCCACATGTGCAGCACCATCCCCACTGGTGTCCCACAGCTCTGACACATGAGCAGATGGGCTGGCACAGAGCTGCATGTCCATCACTTTGCCACAGACCCTTATATCTGAGGAACCCAGAAAGCCTACATGTGGGATCTTCTTCTAACTAAGGCATTGTCCAGTTGAAGGATGTGAATGTGACTGACCTACACTGTAGAGGCAAGAGGAGAAGACCGTCTCCATATCAATGAGATTCTGTGAACAGAAAAATGAAAATACCCCCTGAAGGTCTTTCTTTGGTCAAAATGTTGTGATTCCAAGAAATAATTGGCCACTGTGAATTCCTAAGTTGCTGTTTTGTTTTCTTTTTTTTTTAATAAGAAATACAGCCAAGTCACATAAATGTAAATTGGACTTACAGAGGTGCAAGGGAAAGTTTTTTCTTTATTATTCCTGCATATTTTTGTGTCTTGTTGTGAGGACATCTTCTGCTACAGCAGTAGCTGTCATAGGACGTGAAGCCAGAGATTCAGCAGCTCAGTGCTTTGTCAGTTCTACAACTCTAGCTAACCTCGGGTGAGGACACTATCACTGGAATATAATAACAAGTTACTGGGCAACATGATCTCCTGTTTCTCAAGTGATCAAATAAATTATTCATCTTTCTAGACTGAACCTAAACTGACACTGACCTTTTCATTTAAAGCAAATTAAGGATCTCAGACTACCTAACATGAATAATGATATTTTTTTGTTGTTTTTTCTCCCCCTTAATTAAATGAAAGTGGGTTTTATAATTTAAACATTCCCACACACTGTTGAATGAATGCAAATTTTTTCTGTGATTATTCATGCAGTGCAGCAGCAGGCTGAAAACAGCAATGTTAATTCCCCTGTGATTCCTCCAGAATATATAGGGTGCATACAGAGAGTTACAGTAGCTCCTGGAGACCTGCCACAGAGGGCTTTATTGTGCCAAGTGATGCACAGAATAATAGGAAATGGCAGAGTGTGCTCCAGCATTTCCACTCTAAAGCAGAAGCTTAATGTGACGGAGAGGCTGGGAGCATCAAGAGGATGCCCTCCTTTCCCCACCGCGCAGCCCTGCACAACATATGCATGGTGACATTTGACAAAGCAAAGCCTGGACCATTGCACAGCTCCTTTCCCAGCTATGTCCATCCCTGCTTAGTCATGGGATAAGGCAGGGCAGAGGCAGAAGGAAAATGGAGGTTGTGGATAAAGAGGTGAAGCATGCCGTGGCTGGGGAGGCTGGGGCACACAGGCTGGTCAAACTGTGGGGCACAGCTGCCTGAAGGGTAAGTCATGAGCAGAGTGTCCCCGGTGCTGCTGCCATCGAGTGGGTTTGCAGAAGCAGTGAGGCTGTAAGGACGGTGCAGGTCCTGGCACCACTGCTCCCGGTCTCTGTTGCTGCTCACCACCGCCAGGGATCGGCATGGCGCGACACCCCTGGCTACACCAACACTGGTCACCTGAGCAGGATGGGGCGTTGAATGTCCTCAGATGCAGATGGCTTTTTCCCCAGTGTCATGCAAAGAGAGATGAGCTCCCTTTAGAAGCAGTGGGGCCACAAGTAGGGCCAGTACGGGTGTGTGGCTGAGCTGTCCCGCAACACCTGCAAGGCTGTTCCTCTCCAGAGCGCCTTAAGGAGCCTTGACTCCTTGTGATCCTTCCTTTGTTATGTTCCACCACCAGCAGGACTCCTCACACTGGAGCAGGTTGTGAAGAACTGCAGCCCATGGGAAGTTCTTACGATGGAAAAGTTCATGGAGGACTGTCTCCTGTGGGAGGCACCCCTCCCAGAGCAGGGGAAGGGTGTGAGGTGTCCTCCCCTGAGAAGCAACAGCAGAGACAATGTGTGATGACTGACCACAGTCCTCATTCCCCATACCCCTTCAGCTCTGGGGTGAAGGAAGTAGAGAAAATTGGCAGTGAAGTTGAACCCAGAAACAAGGAATGGGTGAGGGTAAGTTGTTTTAGGACTTGGTTTTGTTTCTTATTACCCTACTGTGATCTGATTGGCAATAAATTAAATTGATTTCCCCAAGCTGAATTTGTTTTGCCCATGATGGTAATTGTTGAATGATCTCTCCCTGTCCTTATCTTGACCATGAGCCTTTCATCATATTTTCTCTCCCCTGCCCAGCTGAGGAGGGAAATGATGGAGCAGCTTTGGTGGACACCTGTCGTCCAGCCAGTGTCAACCCACTGCAAGGGATTAGGGACTTTCTGAGCCGGAGATTGTATCTGCAATATCATTCTTAATAATCACAGTCAGAGGTAATTTGTTCAGTCTGTCATGAATATTTGTATGGTTTCCACCTCCACAATTAGTACAGCGATTAGTTCCATCATTTTATAGGTACTCTGTAAAAAAGGTACTTTCTTTCGCACTTTGGTACAAAACTTGCTGATGGCTGGAGTCCCTCTAGTTCTTACAACATGAGAAATAGTGAATAACCTTTACTTCTTTCACCCTTCTCTATGGCATCCCAAGTTCAGTGGGCCTCAATGGGATATAGAGACCTCTACAGAACCTCAGCTGACTGTATCCCAAGGTGGAGACTCCTGATCCACTTTGCTTCTTTTAGTCAGGAAAGGACTTTATCCTCATATCCTTCTCTCAAGATTTTCTGTCTCTGAGATGGGGGAAAAATGCTGCATCCTGCATTCACAGTTGGACTATTCACTACTTAGCAACATAACATTTTTTGACCTATTTATTATTCATTTCCTAACAATTACCTTACAAAACCTTTAAGCCTTTTTGCAATAGCACTATCTTACCTCTTAGCTAACAGTTTCAATCTGCATTGTCTAATAAAACACCCCGGTCCACAGGAAATGTGACCTGACTTTTCAGTATTTCCCACAATTCCCATTGAAGTTGTTCTACTCAAATTTCCCCTGAAGTGCAATCAGGTAAAGATACAGGCATTCCTCTATGGAATTAACCTACATATTCCTAGTGAGCAAACAGCCATCTGTCTCTAGCTGAAATATGCACACTCCAGAACATGCCTGACTAAGCTCTGGTGCTGCCTATGCCTCCCCTGTGATGGTCCTCAGCACTGGAGATCACCACACTGAGCATGAAGCACTATTTTACCCCACAGAAGCCTGTTGGCTTCAACAAACATTAGCCAGATTTTGAAAGGAGCCCAATACATTAGAAATTATTAATTAAATTTTTAAAAATGTATGTATGCATGTATGTATGTATGTATGTATGTATGTATCTATCTATCTATCTATCTATCTATCAGGAAAAGGAATGGCACCTAAACAAATGCATCATGAGTAGGAATTGGGCTTAGTTGTAGTGTTAGCCTTGGTGATTGCCATCTGACTTAACCTAGTACACTACATAGCCAGACTGAGCTTGCTGTGTCCACATCCATGCCCATATTTCCTTGTGTGTTCTGCTAGGCAATCAGAAGAGATAAATCCATGTTTTTCTGGGCTTCAGCATCTCAGAACCTCTGGTTCTTCCTCATTCAACTGCAGGAAAATGCTGTTGTGTATTGTTGAGTAGAGGAGGGGGTCATGGGGAGGCACTGGGAAAATGTATGCCAAGCGCAGCACTGCACCAGTTTTGATCCTTCCACATATTTCTTATCTGGGCCACCCGTGCTGCAGGGACCTCAGCCTCAGGTGCCGTTAGGGTTAAGGGTTAGGGTTTGGATTCAGAGAACCACCATGCCTACAAGCTCCACAGATCAGGGCTGAAAAAGGCTTGTCAAGGAGAGCATGTCACTGCACCAACATTGATCCATCCACAACTTCCTGATCTTGACAAATCATGGTACCAGGGTCTTCAGTCTCAATCCCAAGCCTCCATTAGGGTTAAGGTAAGAGTTCAGAGATCTACAAAAGTGATAGCTCCAGAGGCAGCAAGGCTGGGAAAGTCATGCCAAGGGGAGCACAACACTGCACCAACATCAGTGTGTCCACACGTTTCTTTTCTGGGCAACCCATGGTACATGAGACCTCAGTCTCAATCACAAGTGAAGGCTGTCAGTGGTCTCTGGTGAAATATTTCAGTCTCTCAGCACTAGAAATCTTGGACCTTCCCAGTCTGATGTCAATGTCTTGGCCCTGAGAAGGGCTATTAGGGACTTCAGAGGAAGAAGCACAAAACTGAATCAGACCACTGAGGAAATACTCTACCAGAATATTTTTTTCTCCTGTTCATTCAAAGCCCAAACGTGCCTTGTACTTGGGATCCTCAGCCTTTCCAGAACTCACAGAGGTTTTATTTATTTTGTAATGTTTACTAATCAAACCAGGTATTTCTATTGTCCAGAAAAACATCCAGTTTTCTTTTGATTCATATGAAACCCCTGGCGAGAGTGTTATATTAAAGTTCCTAGAGTAATGCAGAACAAATTTGGAAATTTACTTTGGGATTGAATTTTGTAGCATGCATCTACCTCACACAAACATTCACAAAAAAACTATGCAAAATGATGTCTGGTTCTTACACAGCTCTTTTCCATAGACCTCAAAACTATTTGCAAAACGGGTCCACATCACTTCACTTCTCTTTAAAACTGAAATGGCTCATTTTTATCTAATAAATCATGAAATTAATTATGTCAAACTTCCAGTCTTACTCCAGGTAGCTACCAAATTGTCTACACAGTCTTCCAGAAATTAGATTAAACAGTGTGGCCATATGTAGATCTCCTGACATATGTGCATCTCCTGGCCATCTTTGTACTGCACAGCCACACAGTGTGCCTGCACTGGCCCACGCCACGTCACTGCTGCGCGCTCCATGAGCAACATGGGTCCTTATGGCAAAGACCGAGCAAACACTGGGCTGTGGTAGAAAAGCATGACCCACAGGTCAAGGGAAGACACCACTGCCCTTTACTCAGCACTTGTGGGACCACATCTGAACCAAATGTGTCTGATTTTGGGCTCTCCCATATTGAAAGGCTTGGGCATAGGAGAGCAATCCCAGTGGAGGGCCACCAAGATGGCCAGGTGACTAGTCCATGGCGTATGAGGGGAGGCTGAGAGAGTTGGGCTTGTTGATCACGTAAAAGAATAAAATTTTTCCTACCTTTCCATGATTTTGGGTTCTGAAGACCCTAGAAATTGTACCAGTCCGACAGTGGATAATAAATCCCTGTACATGCTCTGTTTCACAGTTGCCAAACATTTGAGAAGCCTTTGGGATTCTTTGGGAAAATCACAACATGTAAGTTAAGATAGTTATCAAGAGCTTTTGAATTCAAGTCTAATGTGAATTTTGCAGTTTTTCCAGCTCCTCCCTGTTAAAGATAATAAGTTCCATGCTGAACTGAGGAGCATTCAAAACACTTACTACTCTAGGCAAGGTGTCTGATGCCATATTTAGCACATCATTTAAAAGGACGCTTGAGCCCAATCTGTCTTTTATATAACCCATAGTACTAAATCCCAAAAGGTGGAATAAGGCTACTAGAATCAGCTGATACTAAGTGAAAATATGAGTAATGCTTGAATGTTTCAGAAAATTTATTTTTTTCTCCATAGTTAGCAATGTATGAGTCACTCAGGCTCCCTAGCTACTGCACTGCATGAATGACTCAAAACTCCATCGAGAACGGAGGCACAAGCAGTTCTCACTTTGTGCCAGATTTTCTCCTTTCAAATCACCCTTGCTGTATCTCACCCACTTCAAAAAAAAAAGGAGAATCTCTTTCCCTATTACTTCCTTCCGCCATCCCCATGCAAGCCCAGATAAAGCATTGTGCAAAAGGATGGTCAGTGCTCGTTGTGACTGAAAAGCACAGGATATGGTGTGTTAAAGTGAACTCAGTTAACCTTTTTTAAGAAGTGAAAATATACATAAACTAGTTGCTTTGCTGAGCTCCTCTGAAGTTCTTGGAAGAGCAAGGACACTGCACTTTTAATCATGTTGGACCCAAATGTCCTCTATGGAATTTTCCTGTATAGCAGAGCTCAGTATGGGGTCTTGAAAATTTTAGTCAATCATTTGTTTGAGAGAAAGTTTTAAATTCAGTGCATTGTGGACTTCAAAACACCTCAGTCCCCAAAGACCTGTACAGTTTAACAGACTAATGATCCCCCTTTAGTTTAAATGGGATAAATTGCTGCTGAGAGGACCCATTCTAATTCGTATTAGGTGTCTCCATCAGAACAACACACACAACCCCATTTTTACTGATTGCTGGCTACAAGCCTGAACCTAAGTTCCCTCTGCAGAGCTCCGAGAAGCTTTTCAGAGTCACAGGCAAAGCTGTTCTTGGTGTCATAGTCCCACTGTCTCATGACTTGATGCATCACATGAG
Source organism: Struthidea cinerea (assembly GCA_013397865.1). NCBI lineage: Eukaryota > Metazoa > Chordata > Aves > Passeriformes > Corcoracidae > Struthidea > Struthidea cinerea. The sequence goes on along the minus strand of VZTI01005468.1, from coordinate 783,780 downwards.
TCATTTTCAGGGACAGAAAGGTGGAGAGGGAAGAATCATGTTGGACTGTATATTAGTTGTCACTTGAAAAAAAAAATATGCTGCATAATCTGGCTATTGCCTAACCCCATTACCTCACCCCTATGCTGATCACCAGCTTCTTATTCTCTCATCACATCTGTGTTGCAATGACCATGAGATATTTTGGACAGTGATCATTTCCTCTTCTCAAAACCCTTCCTCCGTAAGATCAGTCTGACCTTTTGGTCACATAGCAGGAAGAAGTGCACACAGCCATTTGTCAGAGCAGATCTCAGTAAGACAAGCCACTGGTTTCAGTTCTGCAGTCTGTTTCCTATTTATGAGAAAGTTACCAAGTTCAGAAGGAATGACTGTGAATTGTTTTCCTAAGCCATGTTTCCCATTACACATTTATAATTCAGCTTTTTCAGAAGTTGTTTAATGCTCTTTGATTCTTCAGCCGTCTGGATACAACATCTTTATATAGACAAAAGCAACAGCTGTCCAAGAGTCATGAGCTCCTAATGCTCTTAACACAAAGTCTTTTTGCTAGAATTCCTGTTTCAGAGTTAACCATTTCGCTGGTGGCTGCCTTTAACATCCGAATCCAACAAAATGATCCGAGTCGGGTATTCTGCTAAGTAGGTAAAAGCCTCCACCGCCAGACAAACATAATTTGGATGAGTCCCTTCAGCTTGCCCAGAGTTTCTTCTGTTGTCACCATGAAGCACATGAATTCTTCATGTCACCATGAATTCTTCTGTGTCAGTCATTTGTTCCTTTACCTTGGGGCTTCTGAAACAGTTTTTGATCACAAGTCTCAAATTACGGTCAAAGACTTCTGACTTTGTCCTCTGTCTGGCTAACACAGGCTCATTCTGTTGGTGTTTAGACACCTAATTCAGGAGTCCAAGTTATGCTATAGTCATCTGAGAAAGCAGATATCCAGAAGAAGATCATGGATATATGAGGAACAGGAGATGGAGTTGGGCTTGTTCAGCCTGAGGAAGAGAGAGGTTGGAGTAATCTCATTGTTGAACACAACTACATTATGGTATTATGCAGAGAAGACAAACTCTTCTCAGAGGTGTAGAGGAATTGGACGAGAGGCAACAGACACAAACTGCAAAAACAGGAATTCCAATCAGATGTTAGGAAACATCTTTTCATTATGAAGACAGCAAAATTGATACAGGTATTGGCATCTCCATTTTTGGAGCTATTCAAAACTCATCCAGACACAGCCCTGAACAACTTGCTGTAACTGGATGTGCTTGGAGTGAGGGTTAGACAAGAGGACCTACAGAGGCTCTTTCCAGCCCAGATTTTCCTATGGCTCAATAATTCTGTGAGTTTGCAGGACATCTCTGATATGGAACAAGAGTCAAAGCCACCCTCTTAAATTGCCTTTCACATGTAGCTTAAGAAATTTTACACTGGTAATTTCCACACCACTAATAGTGGGTTTTTCTCTCCTTTGACTAGTTCACTGAAGTTTAATTTTGTTTCAGGTGGAGACCTATTTATTTTTTAATAAAAGTACTTTAGCCATAATGCTACCTGAAATCTTTTGGACATAAACTAAAATCACTCATTTCTCTCTTTCTTTTTATCTCTACTTAGAGGATCTCATTTTTCTCCTTGCTCATCGTTTTACCAGTTGAATTATTCTTGTATATAATCTCCTCCATTCATTAACTTCTGCTTGTCTGTTGGCTGCAAAAATATTTGGCATTGAAAACTGACAGAATATCAGTATATGTGGTGGCCTTATAACATGATTAATTAGTGTTTGGAAAGCACTTTGCCATCAGTCAAGGAAAAACTGCAAAGCTGTGAGGGTTAACAGTGAGATCTTTTCCCTTACTTTTTGCTTGATTTGTTTTATAAACAGTGACGCAAACAAATACATCAGGACCCAAATTGGAAAGCCACTTCTTACTCTGTTGGATTAAAGGAATAGAAGATCAGTGCAATGATTTTGTTTGCTTTTTGAAAGATATGACAGCTCTGGCTTTTTTATACATTTGCAGTCAGCTTAGTTCTCATCAGCCTGTATTTTGTCAGTTAAGTACTTATCTGAAAACCTTGCCCAGCAATCTTACCTAATGATGCCTTTCTCACTGCTGTTGCTTTCAAAGCAAAAACTCACAGAGTCTTGTTTGGCATGTTATCTCCTATCAGCTCTTATTCAGTTGAGAAAATTGTCTTCAAAAACAATGGGAAACCTAAGAAAATGTGATAACAAACACCAGTGTTTTAGGGTTTAGGAAAGTGTGATTACAAGCACCATGGAGACCATTGTCAGGTCATATCTGTCTTCTTAATTAACTGAAACAGAGAGAAAATATAATGTTAACAAGGTTTATAAATTAAATTACCAAATTGTAGGTGTTAATACTGTTAAGTATAATTTTGCTAAGTATTATTTCAGAAGATATCAACCTAGAAAATAATTTTCTTCCAATTTTTTTAGTATTTGTTTCTCACTTCTTTTTTTTCTCTCCATCTCACAGAGATTGGAAAATATTCTGTGAGAGCCTCCTGAGGACTGGACTGGAATTGGCCTTCTTGTACTTTAGCTCAGAGATCAAACTCTTTTACAGAGAAGAAAAAGAGTGCTTTTGGTTTTCTCTTTTTCCTAATATACGAACTTAAAGGTGTCATCCCTTGGGAAAAATTCTGGGATACAGCATGACGCTTTCCTGTTTCCTTTTGATGTTTTCAGAACCATCTCCTGGAAAAATTATTTTAGGGACAGGATTATTAGGATGGTTTTTTTCCATTTTAAAGCTTCTTAGGGTCTGCCTTTGGAAAGATGGAAAATACACATTTTGGAGAGAGAGCACAGATGCACATTTCTGTGCAAAGTAGTGGCAGTTTTATAGCCACTGTATCAGTGATTTGGAGATATCTAAAGTCACTGCTGGCAAAAGTCATGACTAAGCCAATCACTGACTAACAGGTAAGTAATGTGGGAAGCAAGTAATGGGGAGGACAAAGCTTGCCACAGATTGATCTGGATTGATCAGCACACCTGTACCATTAAAATGTAGTTTATAATACACTGTAGTGAAGTTAAAAGATAAGTGTGTGTCATTCGGAGAGGAGAGAGATAATCCTTTCTCCACATTAAGAAGTTCTCCAGTCACTGTACATTTAGTGGTAATATTCACACTTATAATGAAAAAATAAAACATGTCACTGGTAGCACTGTCAAAAACTGCAGTCCTGCCAACATTTATTGTGAGGCAGCATGTAAACACTGAAAAATACAGAGAAGGAAAGGACTCCTGCTCCTTTAATGTCTGTGCAGCCTTGGCCACTTCCTTAAGCAGTATTTTGGTAGTCAAGAGTAACAATTCTATTTCAGTCTCATCCACCCTTCCCACTTCTTTATCCTAGATGGAAATGACTGGAAATTCATAACGTCTTAGAAAACTTTGGCAATGCCCATGTAGATGCTAGTAATTGCTCCTTTCACACACACAGTCCTGTTCCAAGCACTCTCCAGCAAAAACTGACTTTCCCTGTGTTTTTTATAGTGCACATCTCAAGAGCTTACACAAAGAAAAAGTAAACAGCTGCAACTATAAATCATACAATTCCCCTAAACCAGAAGTCTTTTCTTCTAACTGGTTTTATACAACAGAGGCATGAAGCAGGTTATTCTCAATATTAGAGAGATAAATACCTTCCTCCATCATGCCACACTCCTGGGTCTCAGTATAAGAGGGACACATGACAAATACAAATACAGCGTGGAGAACATCTTACTGAAGTCACTAAGGCTATAAGGGGCTCATGAGCCCTCAGCATTTCAATATAATTCAGAGTGCTTGCAAACACTACAGCAACAGCAATGCCAACCCAATGCCAAAAGATTACAGAAGGGTTCTCATAGCTCAAGGCTAATAAAGGCTGTCTCCTTCAAATAGATTCTGTGGTTGGCAAAGGTTGGCAGTACCAAGCCTTTTCCAAGCACTAAACTTCAGTATAAACAATGCAAAACACATTTCATACCATCTTTTGCTATACAAATGGGTTTGAAGTAGACATCCCATCCCAGCCAAAAGACCTAAGTACGTTCACTTGCTACCTCCCTGGGGCCCAGGTTAAGGATGTCACTAACAAAATTCCCAGACGGGCACAGCCCTCAGACTATTAGCTGTTAGTACTCCATCATCTGTGTGGCAAAGAAGTCCAAGGGTGATGAAAAGAGTCTTCAGAGGGTTAGAACAGTTGGCAAGGGAATCCGGAGGACAGGTTATTCTTTCCTCTCTCCTTCCAGTTGTGGGCACCGACATTGAAAGAAACAGACAGGCCCAGTCTACTAAGACAGGGCTCTGTGGCTGATGTCCCCACCACGATTTTGGGCTGGCCTACACAGCACCAGGCCCGCAGGTGTCAGATGGGATCCACCTTTCTGATGGAGGTAGAATGTTTTGGCTCACAAGCTTGAGGTACTCCTCGGCAGAGCTATAAACTAGACTTGAAGGGTGAGGGGGATAATATTGGGCTTGCCTGAAAAGCTGTGGGATATCCACAGCAAGTTTATAGGAACAGAGTGCTAGTGAGGGCCCTCAGCCTGTTCCTAGAGTGGAGCACACTTGAAATCTTACAGAGGTGAGCCAGGGCCTCCATTGGTGATAGGAGCCAACAGGGAAATACCAGTGAAATATTTCAAAAGAATTAAGGGATATCCCTCTAAGAAGGTGACACATTCAAGAGCCCAGCTGAAGTGGCTCTACCCCAATGCACACAGTACAAACAACAAACAGGAGGAGCTGAAAGCCACTATGCTGCTAGGAAGTTGGGTCATAGTTGCCATAACTGAAACTTGGTGTGACAAATCCCGTGACGGGAGTGTGGCTGCAGTCATCACACGCTGGTGGACTTGGCAGTCCGGGGGAATATGGGTCAGGCAAAGAGTAAAGTCAGGACCCTCCTGAACTTCAGAAAAAATTCCAGCTGTGCAAGGAGTAGGTCAATAGGGCCACCTGGGAAACTCCCCTCAGGAACAATGGAACAGAACAGAGATGGCAGGTCTTTGAGAACTCTTTCCATAGAGCACAAGAACCATTGATTCTCAGGCACAAGAAATCAGGAAAGGAAGGCAGGAGACTGGCATGACTGTGTCTAGACACGCTGGTAAAACTTAAGCGCAAGAAGGAAATACACATTCAGTGGAAGCAGGGGCAGGTACCCTGGGAAGGGTATAAGAACACTGCCCAGTAATGTAGGGATGACGCCAGGAGTATAGTACAATAGATATGAGAGCAGAACAATGAGCGTGTGGGGACTTCAGGAGCAGTGCATACAAATTATGCCAATTAATGTGACTGCAGTGACCATCACAGCAGTGACCCAGTACACCCCCCTGCCCCCAGGGTCAAGGAGGAGACGCAACACACAAGGTCACCAGGAGACACAAGTCTCTCAAACCAGGAGAGAGCTGTTTGAAATGATCTCTCATCCAGGCCCTTCACGGATGATCTTCTTCCTCTTCTGTGGCTGCAGGAGGCTTAGCCTAGGACTCATGGTGAAGTCAGAAGGACAATGTGCCCAGCTTCACATTGCAAGCCATTGGATTGGTACACGAGGACTTGCCCTTGGGCACATGCAAGGCATTTGGATGAGCCAGGTAGACACTCGCAGCAAATCTTACAAGCTCAAGCTCACAGCATCCCAGGAAATGACAGAGGAGGAGGACGTGTCTCACAGCTCTAGCTACCCAAACAGCAAGTAGCTTTTCATGAGTAGATGACTTTAAGACAACAAATGAAATCTACCACTCCAGGTTTTTTTTCTAGGTTAGCCTTTAATTTTTAGATTTTAATATTTAATCTGTCTCCCCACAGACTTGCACAGCCTTTCTACTTCAACTAGATTCTTTATGAGTTTGTCAGCAGTACATTTCATCTTGATTTGAATCGTTTGTCTTCATCTTCTCCGTTACTGTTGCCCTGGAATTCCATCACTGGCATAGCTCTTCTATAGGGATATGAAGGCACCAACTCTAGTCATGGCTCTATGGAAAAGGAAAATGACTGCCAGCTGCTTTCTTGGAGGCATTTTTGTTTTATGCAGGGTGGGAAAAATTTCTGAGAGAAGCATTCATTTCTTTAGTAATGAAGTCAGCCAGAAAGTTAAGTGCTTCTGCCAGTAACTGTCTCCTTTGTTCAGAAGAGAAGATTTTTAACTTTGAGAATGAAATTCTGTGAACAAAGGACTTTTTTGGAAGCCTCGTCTAGACACAGTCTTCTCAAAGTACAGGGGTTTTTGTTGTGCTTTTTTTTTGCAAATACATACTACCAAATTTTTCTCTATTTCATAATTGCCATCTGCCATTAAAATCAACAGGAATTATGTTTGTATACCTGAGGAAAGATGTGTCTGGTAGTTCTTAGAAATAAGAGATGAATTAATTAAAAACGGATTTCACATTAAAAACAGAGGAATCAGCTGACTATGTGCTGTAGAAAGGAAAAGAGCTGACTTAGAAAGCCTTAGGAATCTGGGTTATCATAGGAATTCTGCCAAGGCATTTATCTGTGGTGGTAGATACTGCTATTTTGACTTGCACACTTCTAAAGAAATATAGACTGCTTTATTCCCTTGTCCCAGATAGATTAGTCAAGTACTTAAGCACTTTATCTTTTAATTAATTGTATCAGCTAAGTGTGTATTTAAAAACTAAATTTCTGTACAGAAATTCTCAAAATATTAATCACTTCTTGTACACCCCTCTTCTCCACAGCCTGCCAAGCACTGAGTCATAATTCCATTTTATTCTATTCTTTCCATTGCTGCACAACAATTACACAGTCTATGAGAAAATGATATTTGTTGTTTAATCATCAGGGAGACCAGCCTTTCACAAGAGAAGGAGACAGCAGCCTGTGCTGATAGAGGATGACTTAAGGGAGGGCTGCAGAACATGATCTGGTTAAAAGTCATCTAAACTCAGTAAATGGAAGATTTGGAAGCTGTGGTGGGAGGTCATCTCTTCTGGCAGTCTATTTTAAAGAAAAATTGTAAAGGAAGAATACAGCTGCTGGTCTCACATTCATTGTGCCAACCTGCAAACTTTTTATTTTCCAAAACTTTGCTAACCTAGAAGAAACTGAAGCTGAATGTGACTGTTGTTGAGGGTTTGAATTGTGAAACAAAATCCAAAATAAGGCTTTCCTAACCACATATTTTTTTTTTTTTATTTGCATGTTGCAAATGGAGCAACACCAGTGGCTAAACACAGGAATAAGGCCAGTCAAATGACTTTTCAACCTCATCCAGCATGGGTTTTTAGCAGCTGTGCTTCCCCAGAAGCCTAATCCTGAACCTATCCCTAGTTAGCACTGCACGGCAATCTCTCCCTCCCGACCACTCAAACAAAAACAGGAAAAAGGACATAGGAAAATTTGGCCACAAAATGCTCACTTTAAAAAATGATAAATATATAAATTCTGCTTCCAAAAGTTCCAAGGCTGGGCAAATACATGAAATCTGTTTTCAAAAGCTCCAAGGTTGGACAAATGAATGGAGATATTAAAAAAACTGGTTTTAAAAGCTCCAAGGTTGGACACAGTGACCTTCTATTTCATGGAAAGTCATATTGCCTTGATGAAAACAGTGTTTCAGGATGTGTTTCACTGATACAGACATTAATTCATCCTGAAACTGTTCCAGACTAGACAAATCAAATGCCCTTAGATAACAGCCCAAATCAACACGCCCAAGTCAGGGCTGTGCAGGCAAGTAGCATGTCTTGAAGGATTGAGCCCAGCCTGTAATTGCTCCATTACAAAGCACAGTGGAAGGACTGTATGCAACAAAGAAATAAATTCTATCTGCAAATTTTAGTGGAGTCTTATCCCAGATATGACTGCTCTCTTCAAGCCAGACCTTGTGGTTGGGACTGAGCTTGTCGGTCCTGCCTGGACCTGCTGCCAGCGAGGGCACTGGCTCACCTTTATTCCCTGCAAGCTAGCCTGGTGCTTGCAGAACAATGGAGAATGGGCTGTCAGTGCACGCTGGACAGACATCCTGCCTGGGAAGTCTGCTAGCTACCCCTAGCTTCTTCAGCCACTGGGATAGTGCAAATTTACTGTATTAGAGGTCACACTGCTACGGCTGGTTTCTGAAAGAAAGGAGTTAGGAGATAGGTTGAGTTAGGACCAGGGTCAAGTCAAACCAAAAAGGAGGCCTCAGGTGACAGACTAAAGTTCTGTTAGCCAGGGGTTTGCAGTTACAGCTTCAAGCCAAACTTCTGACTCATGCTGGATGTGTGAACATGAGCAATGCTGTTGGCTCCTTGCTGCCTAAATCAGCTAGGCTGGATGATTGAGTCATTGCTGGACCTCCCAGAATCCAGATGCAAGGTCTGAAGTGACCTTTCTAGAGTAAATAAGAAAAAGTTTGCCCGTTGCCTTCAAACTCAGCGTATAAGTGTTAGTCTGTGCTAGAGAGCTGCAGTGAAGAGGATGAGGGAGAGAATGACATAAGCTCCCCCTTCCTTAGCACAGTGGGGAGCTTCTTGTAGAAATGAATGGGGCCTTTTCTCCCTTATACTGTGGGAATGCTACTTTCCAAGGAGTTTGCACTCAGCTTGCCTAAATGTACACTGCTCCATAACACAGCACACAAGTGTATCCAGGACACTGGAAGGAGAAAAAGCCCATAGAATCATGCAAGAATGGAGATTGGAGTGGCCTCTGGAAGTCACCCAGGCTGACCTCTACTCTCTTTGCACCCCAAGGACTATTTCCAAAGTTAAATCAGCTGGCTTACAGTCTCATTGAGTGAAGTTTTTAATGCCTCTAAAGACAAAGAATTTGTGGGGTTTTTGAGAAACCTGCTTAGTGTTTGACCACCCTCTCTAAAGAAGTTTTCCTTATGTCTAGTCAGAATTTCCTTTGCTGCAGCTTGGTTTTCATCTTTCTCTGTGTACCCAGAGAGCTGTCTGGCCACATCTTCCATGTAGTTCCCTTTCAGGTTAAAAAACCAGCCTGTAGCTTTTGTCTTCTGCAGCCGAATATCAGCCCCCTGGGTATTTTACTGGTCCTCAGCTGGACTTGCTCCAGCTTTTCAGCATCTTCCTTGCACCAGTGTCCCTAAGCTGGACACTGTAATCGATATGCAATCTCACTAGTGACAAATAGAGGGGACTAGTCTCTTCCCTTGGTCTGTTGGCTATGCCCTTCTCTTTCTGTGTATTCCAGTATGCATCAGTCTCTGCAAGGGCACGCAGGTGACATGTTCACCTTGGGGTCCGCTTCTGATGAGCTGCTGTCCAGCCAGTCAGCTCTCATCTTCAGCAGTCACGTGGGGTTTTCTGTCCCACATGCACAACATCAGGAGCGAATCCATGCTAATTAATATACCTATTGCTTTGGCTGGAGCAGTTCATAGTCAGAGCAAGCTGCATATGGAGGGTATGGGGGCTCAGAAATGCTCCCCTCTGCCATTACTAGGCGGGCTACTGGGGAACTGGAACGCAGGACTCTGTCTGGCAAGCAAGCAGAGACATATCTGAACCATGATCACAAGAGATGGAAAAAGAGGTCAGCTAGATCAAAGATTTCCTCTTTTACTGGTCTGGCAGGCTCCTCACTCTAGATGGGCTCCTGAGAATGGCCCTGACTGAATGGACCTGTGGCTAAAGCTGGTCCTCGAAAATGAGAGGAAACGTCCAAGTATATGCTCCCCTAGAAGCTGAAATCCCTGTTTTACCCATCCTCAAATGAAGCAGCAAGTATGTCAGAAGCAGAAGAAATCTCTGGTTGCTGCTGTAACCTAACACAAACTTCTGTCTATGAGTCCTGTAATGTTACAGCTGTAGAGCTGGTGCAGAGGCAGGCAGGGTTTTGACACCTAGTCTGTGGCCATCCTAAGTGGATACAGACCTCAGGATAAAGTCTCTGCCAAGGGATATGCAGGGAATAAGTGGGCATTCAAAGTCAAGAGGCTACAACTCACTTCTCAGCTTTCAGCATCCTTGTGACCTTTAAGACAGAAAGGGGACTTGTAATTGGCTCTTCTGAACCGACATGGGAATTTCTGCTGAAAAAGCCAGGGAGCACATCCTGCCATCACCTGGTCAGAGATGACTTCAGAAGAGGACCCAGTGCTGCCCATGGAGCATGAGACAATGTGAGACTCTGCCTTTCCCAGCTGGGCACTGTGAAAGCATCTCCCTTCACCTCCTCCATGTTTTTTCCCCGGAGTGTCTCATGTAAGTCATTTTATGCTCCTGCCACATCCTGTAAGTGTCACAGTGGTGACACCCAAGTTAGATTACAAGTGCCTGGGGCAAATTCACATGAGTCCTGTTCCTAATGTGAAGTCAATTAAAATCAAGTAACGAAAGAAACACATCTGGTCATAGACATTCATGACAATAAAGAAACCCCATTATGCTACTCATGCAATATAATTACTAAATAGCAATTTTTGAGATCACGTCAGGAAGTAGCCTGAGCCACAAAACTGAGATACTTGTTTTAAGGTGAATTTCAAGCCTTTAGGGTCTGTGGATAAATAGACTTCATTTGCTCTTCAGATTATTAAAAAGCTAGTTCTTAAACACAGCATTGAGCCATACAGTTAGTTCTGCACTTTGAACACTTACTCTGCAGCAACTCTACCAGAAACAATTACAAAGAAGTCACCTGTGGTTCTGATTTGGGGGAACAACAAAATTAGGAGAGTGTGGAAGCTTTAAAAGCTGGGATCCATCATTTCAGTAACACAGAGCAACACATCAACATCTTAGTGACCTGAAGCAGCTAGCTCAGCCTGATTTCTGTGAATTTAACTTAATTTCCTCACTTTGAGCTTTTTTCTTTTTTATAATGTCTATGAATCATTGCACCCTCCAGAATGGATATAGACAGAATGCTTCCCTGGCTCAGAGATAACAGAGCCCCTTGCTTAGTCAGGAGAATGATTTAAGAAAATCAATGGCTTTGCTTTGGTTACAAAATAAATTTAGAAAATAACAGAGCAAGAGCTAAACAGTTGGAATGCCAGCAGGGGGATGTTTTATTTGACTTCCCTTACATACCAAAAGTTTGCCTGACAGCAACTAGATAAACATGTTTCTCAGCAACATCAAATCTTCGGCAAAGTCCTATAGCTATTATTCCATCACTAAAATATTAAGAACAATCATATTAGGGACTTGCCTTGCCCAATAAGAGAGCCCCAAGCACCCTTGCCATAATCACCCTAATTGAGGACTGAAGCAACGACTACCCTAGATCTTCAGGCCACATGATCTTGATAGAATGATAACATTAACTTACAAAATGCTTGCAGTCATCTACAGAGTTGAATGTCGGAGCTGATAACTTTTTAGTGCTTTTAGACCGAAGCACTATTCAGTCCTGCCCATGGATGTTGACCTTGAGCAGCACATGCAGTAATTCTGGGTTTGCCAGCTCAGGCACTCCCGTCCTTCGTTTTCCTGTCCTCCTCCTCCTCCTCCCTTTGATTTCAACTGCCAGTATACCACAAGAAAGTATCTGCAGCACACCTTTCCTTTCTACTCTCTGTAGAAGGACCCCACAAGCCTTTATTTTCGTCTACACTGCTAGCAGCAGTGAAGCCTGGTGGATCGTCTCTGACTCACACTCTCTTTGGGATTAAAGGGTGCTAAGAAGTTGTTCTTCCCCCTCAGTGATTACATACATTTTTCTCAAGACCTTTTCTCCATTTGCTATGAGTTTAGACTGTGAAATACCCTGAAGAAATGTCCAAAGTGACAAAGTAGAGTAAATCATGAAGCATTCAATAACAATCTCAGCTATCCCATAGGTTAAAATCTATTACTTTAAAGTTGATTCATTTCTAAACAAACTTCAAACTTACACAGCAAAACAAATCTTCCATATTCCTATTCTTCCGTAATCCTATCTGGCATACAGTTGGTACAGAAGCTGAGAGAGGTCTATGTTTCCCCCAGCTCCATATTTCTGATGGAAAAGTGCAGACAGCCTGCATGAGCAGCTTCCTCAGGCTTCAACCGGGCTGAAGGAGAACACAGACTCATCCCTGTGGAATCCCTGGCCTTGTGCTACCCAGCAAAAGTCCTTCCAAAGTGCCTTTTTTCCTCATCATTTCACCTGGATGCAACGCACACAGCAGGCACTGGATTACCACCCTCTCCTGGACTACCAAAGTGATCTGGCATTAATACTGTCAGCAGAAGTTCCCTTGGCTTGCCCTGGCTGGCCCCTGTAGCCCATGACTGGAGGTCTTACTCCAGAACATACATCCACCCCTGCTGTAATTCACTTAATCGAGGCCAACCATGGCATAACCTTTCACCATAAGGTCGCTAGAACTGAGTCACCTACACTCTTCTAAAACAAGTCACCGAGCAACCGTGACTTGGTAAAATGTTCAGTCACAACACATGTGGGCAGAGTTAGGATTAGTCATGGAGGATGAAAAGGCTTCACCAGCCACTCACCCTTAGAAATGACATTTCCACAGAACATAAATTCAATTTTAAAAGCAACCAATTTCTTATATATGAAGGAAAGCCTCCTCCTAACAGAACTTTTGTTCATTGTGAGCATCAGTGAAGCCTTCACTGAAAACCAGCCTGCCTCATGCCCAGGGCAGCAAGCACCTGTCTTTGAAAAGGTTTCTGTTACCCTGTAGTCATCATCTGCTTCCAATGGGTCTGCAGGGGAGAGATGAAAGGGAAGGAAATGCTTGGTTCCCTGACAGCAACCCAGAAAGAGCTGCCATCTGAGGGAAGTGACAGCTGAGTTAGCAGAGATCAGTCCCAGGGAGTGGTTATATCTCCATGATTTTACAAGTACATTTCCTCTAGAGGAAGACCACGAAAATCCATTAGTCTTCCCAAGGACAGAAGACTTTTTGGAGGAATGGAAGGACTGAAGGGAAACAGAAACAAACCAGCCTGAACACGCAAACACGCTTAGAACTTCAGGTTGATGTATGACTGAAAGTGGACATCTGCATCACTATGCTCAAAAATGGAGGAAATAAAAACAACCAAGAAGTTCCAACTGAAATCTTGGCCGAAATATTTGTCACCTGCCAACTCAATACTGGAATAATTGCTCCTTGCATGCCTCGAGCACAAATCCCACCCAACAGGGGCTGCGGAGCTGGGGCTGCACAGTGTGACAAGGCTCTAATCTCCAGCAAGTGTGGCCACCCCAACCATGTGTCCCTGCCATTTTAACACCCCATTGCTCCCTGACAAATGCAGAGGTCATGGCACAGGGGCTGTCATTTTCATCTCTGAGCATTTCTACATCACAGTGACACCCACAGCAGTGTGATCCCACCTTGTGCCTCCAGGAAAAGCAAACTGACGGTTTCCACACAGCCCATGTTTGTAGCCCACATTAGCAATCATAGTGTGGACCAGAGGGAAATTTCAGCTGATCAGCAGCTTTTGCTCCAGAGGTGTCCAAAACTCAGCTTTAAGTGGGATGCAACCGTCTCTCCTGCCACTAAAAAACCAAAAGCAAAAAGGACAGCATGAACTTTCCAAGTGACCACTGCGAGCTGGATCCTGTGAAGAATCCAGGGGAGGCAGGTGGACATTTATAAAGCAAAATCATGCCTGGGATCTCACTCTTTGTGACCCAAATATTCAGCTAAAATATTTCAAATGAAAAAAGTCAGTTGGCTTGCAGTCATCAGTCCACTGTGGATTGAGGAGAATCTCCAGTGGGAGAAAGAAGTTTATTAAACAGATGCTATGGAATACAGCAATATGGGGCAGAAAGGAAAACAATGTTATGAAATTACTTCCGTCTCAGATACCCAGCACAGTTTTTATTAAAGTCAACAGGAATTGCACACATGGCTTCAGGAGCAGGCACAGTCCTTCAACAGAGCGTTAAAGCACAAGCTATGGGAAAAATTGAAAGGTTTGAACTCTGTGATGGCTAAATCATAGCAACCCTTGCTGCTTTTTACAAACAGTAAGACTTGCAAATCTTATGTGTGCAAAACCCCAAGTCTGACATCTCAGAAGAACTGAAATTTTGCACCAGTTCCTCTGTAGAGAGGTGCAGGAGAAAACCCACAGGCAGTGCCTGGCAGAGCAAGAAGTTTGGTACTTCCTCCCCTAACAGAGAAGCAGAAGTATCTGTGTAGATGCACGCAAGCAATAAATAAAGATTGCTGAGATTTTTTGTACATCAGACAGGGGCGATTTATATAACATGTAGCGATACTAGATTGCTTTATGCACTCTCTTGGTTTTTCCCCCCAGTCAGACCAGGTGAAGTATTTAGGGAACTTTTGGATTTAATCACCCATGGACTATGCTGAGTAACTGGTCTGCGTAAGGTAGCGATTAAGTGTCGTGACAAACTCCACAGCGCTTGGCCAGATTAGCTGCACAAAGAGATCCTCTCACCACTGACACGCAGCCCTCTTGCGTTGCAGCTGCTTAAGAGTGCAAGCAAAATTTCTCCACAACCACAGACAAGAAATGAAACACCCTTCTGTAAATCCAGCAGTAGACCTACCAGCATCTCCAGTAGAGCTACCAGCACCTCCCCACACCACAGTGCAGCAGGAGAGCTGTGATACCACAGAGTGCTCATAGCCCACCCCCATGGCAAGTAATGCCACCCAGCACTAGCTACCACTAGATCCCATCCCCTGATGGCTGAAGATGACAACCTCATGTATACAGCAATGTATAGAGACAGTGGCAGCCCTGCTGATACGTGGTGTCTAGTGAAGCCATTGAGGGAGCTTAGATGCAGAGTCCTGGTTAGGTACCTGTCTGAAGAACCACCTTTTTGCTCTGTAGGGAAACAGTGGCCCAGTGAAAGGTCTGAGAAAGACACAGGGAGTCAGGTGCCTCTCTCTTCCCCCTGCAACAGAAACAGCAAAAGCCTATGCTTTCCACACTGTACAAAGTTACCTCATTCCATGCTCTCTTCCAAGGATTTCCACCTATTTATGCAGTGAAAAGCAAACGGAAGTGCTCAGTATGGTTTAATGACATCATTGCATAGCTAATTTGTTTGTTACAAATCATTACAGGCATGAGTTTTGCCATCTAAGTTCGTAACAGGTTTGTAATTCACACTGTTGAAAGGCAACATCAACTCATACCAGTCAGCTGAGTGCGTGCCAAATGTAGGACTCTATCCATGTGACAAATCAAAAAATCCATTAACAAGAGAAACTTCTATTGCTATGGAATTTCTTGCTTCTGGCATAAAGAGCTTCTTCCTTGGGCGGGGTAGGGCAGTGTTGGAGCAAGGATCCAGAGACACAGTGGCATCTCCAGCCTGGAAGGTTTTCAAGACTTGACTGCACAAAACTACTTCTCATGTGACCCAGCATCGACGATTTTCCTGCTTTAAGTGGGAGGTCAGACTAGAGCCCTTTGCAACCAACATTTCTATGATCCTGTGAGCTCTTCCCGCAATCTCAGTATATTTCTGATGCAAGTAGTTTTCCACATTAAAAATGAAAGGGAATGAAGATTTGTATGGGACTAAAATATACTTCATCTTTAAATGATCTTGAAATTAAAATGACGGGCATTTGAGAGGGATGTGTTAATGGACTCACGCAACTGTGCACAATAGTGAGGGCTATTTAGGGGCACACCCTGAGATGAGCGTGACTGTTCCCACATGCAGTGATGCCAGCTCTCTTACTAAAGAAGGGAATGTCAGAGAGGGACAGTTGACCTTTAAGACGCCAGCACAGTTGTGTTAAATTTCTCTTCACAGTGAGAAGACTGTCAAATGTCACCATTCGTTGTAGAACTGGTCAAAGCACAGAGCAAGATTGTTACTGCATTTTTCACGCTAGAGCTTTGAAACAAGCAATTTTCATTTTTTGTCTCTCATTCAGGCCAGCGGCTCTAGCATGAAATCTTCCTCTGCGAAGCAAATTGAGTTGCAGAGACTTTTATTCATCTCCCCCAACTTCACGTGCTTTAAGATTTCCATAAAGGAGAGAACATCTGTATGAAGGCTCTGTCCTTGATGGGGATAACTGTCAACACCAAGTCACATGTTATTTCACATGAGGACAGGCACTGTCATCTTAATTCAGTTTCATATACCGCAAATTGATTTCTCTGCAGGAGAGGAACAGTTGCTAAGTGTTATGTACTCTTTCATGTTAGAGCTGCCCCTTTTACCTTCTCATTGAAAAGTATCCTCAGTTAATCCAGGTTATGAATCAAGTCTCATATTAGTCTCACCACACTGCTCTGCACCAGCATGACTAATGCTTGCCCTTTAAACATCCTGTGACACTTCTAACAAACTTGTTTGGTGCTGACCAAATTCAGCTGGGGAAAGGCAAGACTGGATAGGACCCAGATCACAAAGCTCTGGATTTATTCTGTTCCCTTCTCATTCAGTTCTAGGTTTACTTAGGTCTGGCAGCTCCCAAAAACTGGCAGAGTGGGGATTCCTGCAGTGCTGTCAGCAGGGTAGCAGCGGGGAGCCAGAGGCAGCCTACCCTGGAGTCCTACAAGCCAGGGCACAGGGAGCAGGGCTGCTGTAGTTGTGAGCCTTTCTGTGCCGCACAGACACACATAGGCAGCTCCTACCAGGCTGAAATGTTATTGTACTCAGTGTGGTGCATGGCTTTCAGGAAATACAACACGACCTCTCTTTCTCAAGGGAAACAGAACAGGACTTGGATGAAGATAAATCCTCCAGAGATTCTCCAGCCTCTGCCTTTTTATTTCATTAGCAAGTAAACTTAAATGTTTTCTCAAAAACCTCTTGCATTATTTTCTTTTCTAAAAAGCAAAGCCTGTGTTTGTGGTGCCTTTGGAATGACTTCAAAGTATGAGATGTGGGTGCCTGATGCAGAAATAGATGGAGCTTGTAAAGCACCAAACCACAGTTTTTGAGTTCTAGTTTCAGAGGTTCCCAGTCAGACGCAGGTGATATTGATTTAATTGTCAGCTTTGTTAACAATTTCACAGCTTAGAGAGGGGATAAGAATGAGAACACTGAATTGCTCTGCTAGTCCTCAAAATGTGAGTGTGTGTACGTACATGTGCATGTGCATATATACAAATGTGTGAGCAGGGATAGGAAAAAAAGGAAAATTAAATAAACCATATAGGCCACTGCCACACATATAGTGAGTTCAGAGGGTGATTGCTTTAATTTTCTGTAAGAAATTTTCTGTAGAGAAGGGGCTCAACATTTAAGAAGCTGGCTGTTTGGCTTCTTTGCCATTCACAAAATCTGGCATGAAGTAGAGAGTCTCAGCAGAGGTTATGAACCAACAACTTCAGAGTGGCTGGTAAAACTAGACAAAATCTATCTTTCCATTCCTCAGAGCAGACACAGCAGCAGGTGTGGGTGGGGACTAAGGGGCACCACAAGACAACACAAACAGCCCCAAAAAAAAACACCTTACAAGGAACAATGATGTCATACGTTGTTGCCAGCACTGACATAATGCCATTTGTTCATGCCGTTTGCAAAATCGTTATGTTTCAAGCAAACCCTCCCGAAGTATAAAAAAGAATAGGCACTGAGAAAAGAGACAAACATTTCTTTTAAATTTTTTCTGTGTGGAGCTGGCTCAGTTCTAAAGTAAGCATTATGGAAATAGCCAAGGCCCATTGAAATTTTCTAAAAAGGATAAACGTCACCTCCAATTATTTTGCCATGTACTGAAAATATCTTGGTCTTAAAATATCTTGAGAAAGACCCTGAGACTGAAAAAGTAATGCCTTTGCTCTCTCCATGTGTCAGTGGTGCTTCTCATCCCTCACTTTGTGAACTTCAAAGAAAAATCTGTAAGAAAAGAAGAATGATGACAAAGGCCTCAATAACCTGAAAATCGTCTCTCTGCTTCTCAAAGAATATCACTGTGAAAATGGCCACACTGATGTCAGCGCAGGAGAGGGTAACAATTGTGTCCTGTGTTTTGGTGCTAGCAGATACCACAGTGAAGAAATGTAAGCTCATTGATTTCTGCTGCACTGATAGTGTGAGATACCATCTTATCTTTCATATGCATTAGTGAAGGTGCTTAAAAAACAGTGTATCTTCACAGCATCCTTTCTGTAAGGCAGGTTATTATTCAGTTCCACAAGGCCAAGAGCAAATTATACTAACATGACCGGATTACAAAGAGTCTTAAATCTTTCCTGTGATGTAGCAGCTTGCCCTTATGTATACATGCCAGCCACACATCTACTGATCTGCCTGTGGTAAATGTGAACTTTTTCTTTGGTTAAAGATGCTCTTTCAGGTACGCTGGACTATGCAAAAAAATTGCATGCAACCTCATACCTACCATACCATGTATCTAGCATGTAACATCTCTGTCAGGAGCATTTTATAGTCATGGGCATTTTATAGTGTTCAGAAATTTATTAACTGGACCACTGGAGACATAGGCAGTGGCTATAGCTACAATTTTTTGAAAGACAGCTGATAAATCATAGAATCATAGTTTGGGTTGGAAGGGACCTTAAAGATCACCTAGTTCCAAATCCCCTGTCATGGGCAGGGACACCTTCACTACATCAAGCAGGAATGTAAGTTTTAAAGCATGTAAATATGTTTGTAGGGAAAAACTGAAGATCCTTTTTCTCATTGCATGGTGGGTATGTATGTGCCTGGTGAAAGGGACACCCCCAGTCAGAGAGGACTATGTCTGGCCTTACACAATATTTCAGCCCTTTATTCTAACAGATCTACTGGTCTTCCTAAATCCTCTGGATACAGCCTCTTACCTGGGTATGCAAGATCCTCGTAAGGGTTAATGGCTTTTTCTTTGGCCAGCAAGAGCCCTGGATCCTATTTTATAAGTTGTGAGCTGAAGTACAGAGAAACTTTGCTAACAGTCAAAAGTCACGGGAGAAATCATAGGGAAGTGGACCCAAACATGACTAAATGAACCCAGTGTCCAGATCACGAGGCACAGCCCTAAAGAGCTTACACAGCTCGTAGCAAAACAAGCAAGGATGACAAATATTTATGTAATGGGTATTTGGAATGCAAATGGTATGCATTGGGTAATGCAGAGCAAAATTTCCCTGTGACAGCAGCAGGGTTTGCTCAAGGGTATAGGGATTCTAATGCCATAAGGTAGCACCTACCATGATTTTATTTCATGTGCATTCCCTCACCCCCTGAGGTGCCCCCCAGGCACCTCTGACTGTCACTGTAGAGGTAGCAGGTAAAATGAAAGCTCAGTCTCTCACTGACACTCCATTCAAGGAAATTGTTTGGATTTGGTCGTTGGGTTTGCTTGTTTTCAAAGGGATGATGTGACTGTTATTGGAAAGATGAGTCAGTGAAATGAGTTTTGCCTTTCTGGAGGCGAGAGTTATTGGCTACTTTTTAAAAAAATGTAACCCCAAGGGGCCTCAGGGCAGCCTCTGAATGAAGTTTTGGCTCCACACTCTAACATTATCCCCGAAAAAGACAAATGTCCTGAGTCATTTTTGTCTATGTCTGTGTTTAATAGACTTCTCTCTTGCCTCAAGTAAGAGGGGTCTGTTTGATCAAAAGTGGGTGAACCATAAATATATGACACTAAACTGTATTATTTCATAGTAAAAGAGTAGATAAGCAGAAACATGGTTGAGAACAAGGTAATCGAAATTTGGCTGGTGCTTTTTGCTATTTTCAATCTCTGTAATATCAGACATGTGATACAGCAAAACTTCCTTTCCCCACAAAAAGCCCTCTGGAATCTGAGAGAAGGAAGAAGTTAAATATCAAATTAAAGAAATTACTTCATAAGTGGGCATCATTTTTAAACTGCATGCTTTTAGACTATTGGAAGATTATTTTTCTTGGATCGGAGTTACAACACTGAATGCAGTTATGCTAAAATGGAAACGCCTGTATTTTGAAAATTTAATAACAGAGTAGCTACAGATATTTTCCAACATTTGCCCTCTCTTCATAACCTTCGGGGTTTATTCGCACATAAGCCCCGAAGCCTCTGCCTCTGATGCAAAATCTCATGTGGAATACTGTGTGTGATTTCAGGCTCCTCAGTCCAAGACAGACTCTGGAATACTGGAATGAGTCCTGCAGGGCATCACCAAGGTGCCTGGGGTTGCAGTACTAGCTGTATTTTGGAGGTGTGCAGAGGCCCCTTTTCATTTAAATTATCTTATTATTCTATTCTTTCCCCCTTCTTTTTCCTTCTCTGTGTTCAGTACCATTCTGGTAAACCTAATTCACTTCATCCCCCATTTTGGCAAATAAGGATGTACAGCCCAGGAAGTGATTGGACTTCACCAGTTTCTAGCTGTGCTCTGAGACGCTGTTTTTGTACCTTAAAAACTGAAACCTGACTCCCTGTCTCCCTGTTACCAGGTAGACAGGGCCTGGTAAAAGTCCCTATGGAAGTTTGCAAAGGTCAGTGAGGCTGACTTGCTGGGCTTGACAGTTCAGAGCCACCCTTTGCCCTCCCCATTGCAGAGCTTCAGGTAGCATCACTGTCTTTTAGATTCGGCCAGATTGGCTTCCCCAAACCCCCAAAGTTTCCTCGGTGTTGTCTGTTCAACACATTAAAGACACTTTATATCAAAATAGGTCAGAATCAAGCTTCCTAGAACACAGAAATTCTCTCCCTTGACTTTGTTCTTTACTTGTTCACTCTCCTTATTAATTCTGCCTTATGCAACTTTGTTCTTCACTCTTTCATTTTTCTTTCTAACACTTTACTAAACTTACTTACTGTTTGATCTCTGAGAACATTTCTTTAACCCTACTGTTCTTACAAAATCCCTTTTCTTCTATTTCTGGCTTAACCTCCTTCTGGTTACAATTACCTCTCTTATTCTTTCTTGTCTTCTTCCTTTCTGAAAATAAATAACCAACTCTTAAGTCCCTTTTCCTACCTTCTCAATCCTCTCATATTTTCTCACCTCTGACTTCTGTCTTCGTTTGTGCCGTAAACCTTTTTTTATTTCACCTGGCTTCTCACCACTCTATACTCCAGGTTGTTTTTCCGCTATTGTTTCCCAGTTTATTTTCCATGGCACTCACTCTGTTCCTAAGTAAATGGCCTTTTTCCCTGCTGTTGGTGTTGGCCATATGATGTTATTCTTTTGCCACCAAAATGCTCCTAGAGTATGAGTGAAGTTGCTAAAACAGTCCAGAAGGTTTTCCCCTGCAGGGAACTCCCCTGTGTCTCCACTCCAACTTTATTTTTCCTCTTCTACCTACACTGGTCTTGTCAGATAACCAAATGGTATCTGCATTTGTCTCCTTCATTAAGAAGCTGCTCTCACATGTTCTGAGGGGCCACCTATGAGAAATGATTAATATTACATAAAGCCTTCCCAAAGACTCCTGAGGAAACCACACAGTAACCCCTCTCAAAAATTCAGTACCAATAACTTCAGGTGCGTTTTGCCCAGACAGAAGACACAAACATCCATCTCTCTGTTTTCTTGCAAGACAAGCCAGACATGGCACTTCTGCACACAGTGCTTTGAGGGAGGGACTCATGTTATCCTCTCTGTGTAAATCACATCTCAAATGTTTTTTGAAGTCAGTTAAGTATATTTCCAGAAATGCATCTCAGAAAATGAAAGTACACAAGAAAAATAAGCATTTAAGAACTATGCTTTGCTTCCCATCCAAGGTTAATTTTTGGATTCTCTGAAACTACAGACAGATGACAAGAAACACAGAATATTGAGGGAGTGCAATAATTCTCACCCACATACTCTCCCTTTTCTGTGTCTGGCTGAGTCATACAAGTCAACTTCAGGGAAAAGAATTACTTTTAAAAAGCATACTCCCTCAGCAACTAATCTCCCCTGGATATAGGGAAGGTGCTTCTTTGATCTCACCTTGCTAGGACAGCCAGAACAGCACTTGCAGGTACAAATGCAAAATTCAGGAAAGAAAGCCTTGGTGGGTAGCTGATCCCCCTTCCTCAATTGTACTTGTTTTAAGATGGCAGTCAGGGTTCAGAGGTGGCAGGAGGATTAGAAGGTGACTCAAGTAAAAGTTCAGGGGCGTTTGTAGACCACCTGCTGTGTGCTGTTTCATGACAGCTGTCTTATTCTTTCTGGCAAGATCTGTGGGAAGTGTTAATATTTAAGCTGCTGGATAACTCCGTTAAAATTTCTTTTGCTCTCTTCAGGAATAAGACATCACTTTGAACCTGATGAACCACTTTCTATTAGCTCCTACCCAACAGTTTTACATAAAAATCTGGGGGTATTATATCAGCACCACGGGGGCATAGGCACAAAGGATTCTGGTGGAACACCAGACCAACCCTGAAAACACCAGATCTAGAGCCAGGAACAGGCACATATCCAGACCAAAGGCAAGGATTTTTAACACCATGCACAGCCCAGACATGCCCTCAGATGTACCCCTTGGCAAGCTCTCACACTCTGAGCAGACAGTTCTGGTAAATCCATTTGTGTGATCTCTGATCTCAAGGAAAATATAAGGATATGTCCAGTAAGTTACTCAGACCACCATTTAATTCTATTGTGAGAGATCCAGGGGAAACTCTCAGTAAAAGCAGACTTCAATAATCATTAAAGTCTCTTCAAAAACTTTTTCTTTAGCAACCAAAATTAACTTTGTGAGGTAGAAAAGACAGGCTTTCTTTTTCTTTTGAAGAAAAACACAGTTTTCAATTAAGAGAGTATCACTGTCATACAGATTTGGACATGGAAACGACAAATTGCTTTCCACATTCATTTCTTAGTAACATCTTCCATTCACCTCTGTGTTTCCCTGCAATAATAGAGATAATTGAATTCCCCCTGTGCAAGTGGGGTAAACTGAAATTGTGGATCTGAGCATATTTTCCCTACACATCCCAAAGTGCTCACAGAGAGCACCAATCAGGAAGGCTAGGAGAGGATGAATGTACATCTTGCTGCATTGCATAGCAATGGGTGAAATACCAAATCCAATGGACTCAGTATTGCAGTTTGGTGGCACCAAGATATCAGCTCCAATTTCCTGCTCTAAACTTGATGAGTCCTCATCAACACGGCCGTCAGTGAGTATTTACTGGCCAGCACATCTCGCAGGCAAGTTCATAAGGACAAACCCATTACTATGTCACCACTCCTGTCTTACCAATTATCAGTACCTGACTTAGGCGCCTAAATTGGAAAACCACCCTTCCTACCTCCCTTGGCAGTTAGTGGAAAGGGGAAAGCCACTCCCAAGGACAACTCAGAGTAGGCACTAATACTCGGGTGTGTTCTCATCCATTACTTGTGTAGGAAGATGAAGCTCTTTTTCAGATGTCCCCACTCAGGTTTTGTACCTTTCTTCCCCCTGCTCCTAGTCTGTTTTCTGAAGAAGTCCCTGCAACATCAATAACCTGATAACACGTCTGCTCTAAATCACCAGCACCGAAAAATTATTTTAAAGAAGAAATACTATTTTACAGTTCAGATCAAAACTATTGTCAGTACTGATGCTTCCATTAATATCTCTCTTGCAGATAAGCAAAGCACATGTTCTGAAAAATCCCCAAACCTTTCTCTGTGCAGTAAGAGAGTGGCTGGAGAGCCTTGACCATGTTCTGTGTTCTCAACATGGTGCAGTAAGCTTAGCTTGGGCTCATGCATTCCTCATAACTTATGTCATTTTATACCCAAAACTGATTGCTTTAATTAAGCATTCAAATAGAACAAGGAAAAGAAAAATTAGAAAAAATAGAGGTTATATTAAAATCATGTATGACTTAGCTAGTGGACAACTGTATTTAATTAACCAATTGCTAAATCTTAAGAACACCATTTGCCTGTTAATTGCTATATTTTAGCCAAATAACTCTATCAAGTAGATTTATCACAGACAGAGTCTGGACTATAAAATCAATATGAGAGACTATGAGCAGGAACATTGCTTGCAAAAGTATAGAAGTAGCATCAAAATTTTGGCCTTTTTTTTTTCTCCCCTGTTGGGAGAAATTTTCCTTCATAAAAGGTCTGAAGGAGAAAAAAAATCACTGACACATTTTTAAATTCCTGGGAACCAAATCCACTGTTTTACCTATGATTCTGTAACAAAAAAACCCCAAACGAAAACAAAACCAAAAAAACCAGAAAAATGAACAAACAAACAAACAAACAGACTAGGAAAAAAGTGTGACTACATTCTCTCTAAAGCAACTGGAGAGTAGCTATTTTGTCTGCAAGACTGAAAATAGTTCTCCATTTAGGAGACAGTTTTCTACAAAGGTTGAGTATTATTTTCCTGATGCTTTCTTTAAAGGACTATTGGAGATAACAATGATTTACATGTGAAGTAAGAATAATAAAATGTTGTGGAATTCAGGTTGGAATTCAAAGTAAAACAAGCAAAAAAATCAGAATGATTTTACAAACCTCAGGTAATAGAAATCAAAGGAAGTCAAAGAAAGCTAAGAGGAGAAAACACATTTAAACACTCTGTGCAGATCTTCCAGCAAACATGATGAAGGAAACAAAATTTCAGACGAAACTTAATTTGCCACAGCTAGACATATCAATACATCAGTGACCACATGAGAAGAGAACATTTTCCTGATAATTATAGGGTCATCACAAACAACTTTGGATTTCATTAAATCTCTAGAAGAAGATATCCTTGGCAAGTTTTCATTAAATAGCACTCTGCAAATCAGTATTCTTAATCTTCATACACTGCATCTGCTTGCAGTTTTGTAAGAATGACTAAACCCAGGGGTAAGAGTTTTTACATATGCAAATCTCAAAAGTCCAGATCGCACAACAGCACTGATATAAAAAAGAAGAGGCAGCTGGAATGAAAAACACTGTACTTCCAACCAGTGTTGCAGTGTAATGCAGTGTAATTTACAAACATTCCAAGTGCAGAATGAGCTCTACAATTGAGAACACCCATGGTGCAAAGCTTGGGGTGAAGGAGGAATCCATGAACCCAGGAAATGCAGCCCCATAAAGTGAATAATACTTATTTCCATCAAGTAGGATGCCTGGGCATTGCACCCCAGTCACTTTTGCAAGCTGTACCAAAGTTGTAGGTAGGTACTGCAGCTCTGAGAGGCTTTGAGCTAAGCCTGGCACCAGGCAGGGATTGACTTCAGGACCAGGGAACAAGGGAAACTCACAGGCAGAGAGAGCAACCCAATCACATCTTTAACATTTCTGCTTTCAGTGCAGATGAAATGCACCCAAGAAGTGACCATTCCTCTCCATGACTATAAGGAAACTTAGAGTGCCTGGCTGGTGCACAGAACATGCCCAGCATTGCCACAGGAACCCCTATCGAATGTCCATGGAGATACGACCTTCACAGGCATCAACTGTTCCTATTCTTTATTCAAAGGGACTGCACACTCTCTGTCAGATTAAGGAGCTACGTTAGCTTTTATAGAGTTTTTGGGCAGAGAATCTACAAGAAACAGAACTTTTTCAGGAAGAGTGGGAGGATAAGTATACATTTTAAATAGTAACAAATGAGGAAATGAGTCTCATATGTCATGCTAACTGTGAACTCAGCCATTGAAGAATTCTAAAAAAAGTCACTTCTCTTCCTAACAATGAAAATAGTCTCAAAAACACTTTGAAATGACAAATCCAGATATAACAAACATAAGAACTATGGGGTTGCCTTGTACACTCAATTGAATTGATCAGAAATTACCTAGACCTTTTGCACCATAGGAATTAATCCAAAAACTTCAAAAGTGGAGCAGAGCTTTTATGTGTCTTCTTACAGAATTCTAGCATAAAATAAAATAATTATTGTACTTCATATTTTTTAAAGGGAAAAGTATAGAAAAAAATAACAAAGCATAGGAAAATATAGAAATGTTATGTACAGATGTATTACATCATCTCAGAATATTGTCTGAGGCTGACAGAATGAACTCATAAATAATATGTTTCAAAACCTTCCACGGAAAAATACTTCAATAAGTTGGCTGAAAGTGAAGAAAATATTACTGCTGAACAACGATAGAGTGGTGATGGAAATCGCCACCATATAAACACAAATTAAGCTAAAACCCAGATTAAATAACTTAGCCCATTAATTCTTTTATATATATACACATATATACATACATATATAAGGATACCTAATAAATGAAACTTACTAATCTGAAGTAAATCACACTAGTAAATCCTAAGCAGGTATCAGCGGTAAAGGATGAAAACTCCTGCTCCAGGGGGCTGCAAATTAGAAGCATCTCTACTCATAAGTTATTGCTGGAGCATTGAACACTCGCAACGGGGGATGAAAATTGCTGTTACAGTAATGACCTTGCTCAAAACTTTTTGGAGAAGTTCTACTCCACGCTGAGGAGACATTGCTTCGAAATGTGTGCAACCCCAGTGTGCACAAACCAGGTAAGCACACTTCTCTGAGTGTGATAAAACATAACTTATTCAGCATTTTGAGTGATGAAGTAATACAAATGCACCTACACATGTGAAATCATGACATAGCCAGATCCTGAAAAAAAATTCAATCAGATAGTAACATGGAAGGGAGACAATATTAAGAATGTAGAGAAATCCACATGGTACTGCCAGGAGAAACTAGCTGAAACGTTCCATCAAAGGGTCCAAAGACCAGGGGTGGGCTCCACAGCACACTCCCAGGAAAGGATCACAGGGCTCTGCTGCACCCAGGCCAGAAGACAGGTCATGTACTCTGAAGATCTCATGCTCCAGCGCTCATGACCAGGAGGTCTGTGCCATATCCTCTGCAACCACTATGAGGCCTCTTGGCACAGCCATGTAAACAAGAACCAGATCCTTTGACTTCAAAGTTGGTGTTTTTCAAACAAAAGAAAGATCCCCTGTGGGAAGGACTATGCCTATGATTGCTGTGCTGTAGTAAACACATTTTGAGTTACTGACTGCATAAACCTATAGGAATATACCTGTATTTTTAAAGAAATGCTACTTCTTCGAGTAGCATGGTTTGGCAAAGTTCATTTTAGTGTTCCACATGCAAAATAAGTGCTCTTTTGAGAGAGCAATTTAAGTATGGAGAAGACTAAGTAAAAGAGTGAAAAATGATAAATAATCCTGTGATTTAACTGCTGGGTGATAGCTACAACCCTGTAATCAATCTGCCTAATAAAATAAGAGATATACAGTTTTACCACTCAGAGATACAGCTTTATTGAGGTACCAAAGCTTTTTTCTACACACCTCAACTTTCATGACTCAAGCTTTGCCATACAGCCCAAAATATGTGTGCCATTGCCATTATAGCGATGGAGAGATCACAGAGAGACCATAAAGATCGTCTTGTGTAGAGGATCAAGGAAAAGAGGATGGTTATCTTCTGAACAAGATTCTTCTTTACAAGTATTTCAGGGAAGATGCCAAACATAGCTTTCATATTTACCTTTTAAAGCAGATCAGAAATCAGTGTCTCTAAAAGACCACACTTACTTAATATTTTACCACTTAAAAGACTGGCTGAAACAATTTTCAGTTGATCAGGTTATTTTGTGGAAAATGACAGCAGATTTTCTCATACTCCAAGGATTAATTGCTTTTTTCTGCTTTCCGTACTGATGACTGCTTCATGCCCCATTACCTTGCTGTTGTCCATTCTGACAATGTCCCATCCACTTTCTATCTCCTCAAGTCAGGACAGACACTCAGGTGAGTCAGCAACACCGTTAACAAGTAGTTTGCTCCCTCATGGGAAGTACCAGAGCAAAAAATGTAGGAGCGCTTTATTGCTCTCAAATGTACAAATACACTGGTTCTAAACTAGGGACCACTGCTTCAATCTAATTTTTGCTACCCAGGGTGGATGGAATTTAGCCTATAGTATTTTAGGGAAGAGAAACTATCAGAAAACCATCTCTATGCAAATAATTCTAATTAAACAAGTTAGTAGGAATGTGTTCAGATCAGCAGGGAAACTATTTCCTGTTATTTCTCATGCTTGTGTATGACAAAATAAAAATATGAGTTTTAGGGCAGTAGGATCTGAGACATTTGGGAAGGATATTTAAATTTAGAAGAGAACAGACTAGCAGTTGCCAAACAGTGGTTCATCTAGAGAAACACTATCACTGACAATATTTGGATTGAGATAGAAAGCTAAAAAGTCATGTAACGGACAATTCTTACTAGTCTACCTCCAGAGGAAGCATCTTACTGACCCTAAATAGGAAGTGTCTGACTTTCAGTTTGTAACATCAAGTTTTATAACTTTTTGCATGTTATTTTCTATTTAAGGCAGCAGCAGAAATTCCTATTCAACTCCTGCTGAAACACATGCTCGAGTAATGAGTTCTGAAAGTCTGTGTGCTTTTTGGAGAGATACGTTTCATCAGTTTGAGGGGTATCGACATTTTAACCTCACCAGAAACTTCCTTGAGCTCATTCTTTTGCAGAACCTAAGGAAAATTTTGCTTATACCTACTGTATCATCCCTTGTTTGTTCCTTCACAGCATCTAATAGCCTGACCTTTCTGTCTCTGCCTCACACAGCAGCCTATTTTTGTTCCTTCCTCTAAACGTTTTCCTGCTGTATTCTTATTTCAGAGAGGATCTGAGTTCAACACAGTGACTCCAGCTATACCACTTTCCCACAAGGTTTTCTAAAATGCTGCTGGACATAGTCTCGCTTTCCACTAAAATGAGATTCCTTGGCAGACTGTCTGCAGGCAACAAAGATTTCCCGGAAAAGTCAAGAAGTGGTCCAAGAAATGTGTACAAGACTGTACGACAGGTTCTCTGCCTAACAGCCCACAAGTTTAGTCTTGCAGATATTTGGGGGTTACTCTCATGGTATGCACAAATCTATTCTAAGAAAGGCACGGACAGATTCTGCAAA
The DNA here is from genome assembly GCA_013397865.1 of Struthidea cinerea. Taxonomy (NCBI): domain Eukaryota; kingdom Metazoa; phylum Chordata; class Aves; order Passeriformes; family Corcoracidae; genus Struthidea; species Struthidea cinerea. The sequence continues at coordinate 754,984 of VZTI01005468.1, read as the reverse complement.
AATGTAGTATCTTAACGTGGTCCACATTAGCCTTTAGCATTTCCTAAATAGTCACACATCTTTTTGCCATACCTTGCATCAAACGCCCCCACAGTATGAAATGTTAAAACACCTAATACTAGAATAAACATAAATTCTTCAGCTATCGCACATCAAAATTCTTTATCAGGAACATGGAAATTCTTCCCCCACTGAAAGAAAATTACTTTAGTGAGGTTCACAGCCCTGAGCACAGGACCTGAAATCTCAAACATCCTATGAATTGTAGGAGATTGTGAGGCTAGAGGAGCCTTACTGCTTCTCATAAAAATCCTTGAAGAAATAAGATGCCATCACTGAAAATATAAATATGCCCTAAATGATTGGAACAGAACTTTAGATAGTCAAAATAATCTTATCCTGTGTGCTGAGACACATCTGTCTAGACTGATTTCCTTATCTTGCAGCCAAACTGTTCTCCCTGCAGCAGTCAGTCATACCTTTCAGTGGGCTCTCTGTCCAGACACACAAAAATATCCAGAGGAGGACCTCTGTAGAAGTGCGTTGGGCAAAAACTGTTGGAACTGTGTCACCCGATAAAGAGAATTCTTTTTGAAGCACCTTGGGTTGTAGCAGTTAATGAACATGCCATTGTGCCAGCAGCAGAAATAAATTAAAGTCAATAATATTAAGTTGAAGAGTTGAACTAGTGAAAGTGCCAGAGGAGCTGAATCCCTACAGATATACGCAGAAGGCAAGAAAAAAAGATCTATGCATTGCATCACTTTGTATCTTCCATCAGTAAGTGCCAGTGGAAAGGAAGATTGTAAGAGACTTTTATGTCTGACACCAGACAATTTGGGCAGACTTATTCTTTACTCATTTTCACCTAAAGTCAGAGGGAAGTCAAAAAAATGGAAAAGAAAAAAAAAATAGGTGGGCTGCACCACACTGAAAATAAAATAGAAGGCTAATGTCTAAATCAAATGTATAAAAAATTATACCAAATTGAAAGGATCTGTGACTGATCTAAGAGTGAAAACCCAGTACCCTGGATGAAAAGAGGAGAAAGAGTTAACCAAGGCTTTGATGACAGGCCTCACTGTGACTAGAATCTAAAATGGGGAAAAATCACATAATTTTCATGCCTTTTACCAGGAAACCCAAAATTAACATTTCCCCAGATATCTCAAATTTTGCATGAAACAAATTGCTCACTCCAGAATAAATGTTACTGTGTAAAGACCATGCTTGAAGATCCTCAGCAACATGAAACCCCAAAACACTACATGAAAAAAAGTCTGAAGCAAACTTTTTTCTTTTGAAGCGTAATATTCATGCTTCTTTCACTTCAGTTCCTAGTATGAAGAACAGCCTTACACCTAAATTTAAAAGTTGATGAAACATGAAGGAGAGGGGGAGAATTCATTAAGAGACATTATAATGATGATGAAGCTCCTATATTTTTGAAACTCCTTTGTCTATATTTTAACAAATGGTGAGAATACTGAAGTACTTACCATAGAAAGAAAATACTCACAAAGAAAATAGGTACAAGATGGCTGCTGTTTCTTGCAGACTTGATGCTTCTTTCTCAGACAGAAGTTTCAAATCACAGCTTTGCCCACAGAGAGCTCCGCTACATTCTGGGTTTCATCTTTCCAAGGGAGAATCTGATCTGCAAGCACAGACAGGTATTTTTTGCACTATACAGGGTGAGACAGTGGTGGAACTCCCCTGCATAACACAGAACTTAAGGGTTGTCTACTGAGGCAAGAGGGTCATGCTATGTAGATTGTATCCCCGGACTCTTCTCACTTGCCAGGGCCTTTGGAGTGATGCTCATCTACCCTGGAACAAATGAGGAGTGATTCCTACAAGATCAAAGACAATGAAGAAGAAATATAGTTTGCTCTTTTTTACACCACCAGCAAAATTTCAAGCTGTGTGACTCTTGTTTCTAAAAACAGATCCAAGAATTCTAGGGCTGCTATCATTTGGAAAGTTAGCACACAAGAAATCTGCTTGAGTTACCATCACTGAACATATCCATTGCTTGGATTCAAAGAACACTGAAGTGAAAAAGTATCAAATAGAAGCTCAGACTGTTTATATTCTTTTTTGTTTATTATTCTTAATACTTTATTAGGAACTGCTTGTCAGTTGTCTATTTGTAAGAACATCCAAAAATAAACAGAAGCCGCTCACTTCTACAGTGGAGACTCAGTGGAGTCTTTTAGTTTGCACAGAAGTGTCTGCAGTCGTCTTCCAAATCAGACACAGACAAGGTTTAACTACCTACTGTCTCTTCTTGAAGTGCATGTAAAGATTACAGGCTGCTTGGGAGAAAATTAAATCAGAATAAAATAGTTTACAGATTTAAAACAAAATCAGCTAGAACCAAAGAGATGCTTCAAGGTAAACAGAAGGATTTCACTTTGTTAAGCAATTTTTCCTGGCAAGAATCTAAGACCATAGCAGGTACTTATGTTTTCTGCTCATGCCTCACATACACTAATGTTCATCACCAACTACAGCAATGTACAGAGGTGGACAAAACCTTGGCTGGGGCTTTTTATTTCAAGGGGTAGTTTTTCCTTACAGACGAACACAACGTAATTTAACTTCTTGATAGACTATTTTTTGTTACAATCATTTTACACGTAAAAAAGATAAAAGCAGATGTAGCTGAAAAGGCACAGTAGATCAGACCAAAGGGCAGCTTTTTGTAAAAGCCCGGCTGCAGCCCTGTCTCCAGCAATCGCCAACAGCAATGCAATAGGCAGCTGCACAGAAATACTTACCAATATTTTCCCATCCTTTAGAAATTTGTTTCTTGAAGACTCCTAAGCCAGAGGTGGTGTCTCTTTTTAATAGCCCTACATGGCAAGGTGATTCCCCTTTTTCATCCTGCCATGTTGCAAACTTTTCTGCAGCCCATGCAGTTGCATTACACAAGTGACCAGCTAAATACTTCAGTTTGCTGAGAGGTTGTGTGTACATTAGCCAGTACCATTCTTACCAAATGGACAGAGACCACATAAAAGCAAGACATGTTTTTTTCTGGGAGCTAAAACAAATTCACTTAGAATACATGATGATTAGAAAGGAGGAAACTACAATTCCAATAATAATATGGGCAGTTTCTACTGCTTGTAGCACTGAGCTGCCTATTATTTCCTGTCACAGGAACCAATTGCCAGTTGCTTGACACTGCTAACATCTCTGAGACAGCTCACCAACCACGATTTGAACTTTTTACTGCACGGAACTTCAGAAGAAAGACTGCTCTTTGTGCCCATCCTGGTTTGAAGATTTTCAATGGCTTCATTATTCTGAAGCTAGTGAAGTGTACTTGATTACTTGATTTCCACTGTCATGGAGTTTTTAGGTGAGAACAGCATTTGTCTAAACACACAGATTATGCTTTCACATCCTCTGGATCCTTCATTTGGAAGAAAAATACTCGAAATAAATATGAGAGGAACCTCCAAGCCACCATGAAGCAGTTAAATTCTTCTGGAAAACCATGAAGAATGCTGGCGACATGCTAAATATTCAGACTTCTTGGTGAAAAACCAACCAAACAAAAAAACCAAACCAGGAAAATCTGAATGAAGAGACTAATTAGTATTCCCTGAGCACATTGAACTCAGGCTGTTATCTTGCCAGACAAGGACTTGCACTGCAAGGTCTTTTATTGAACAAGCTTGAAATACACCCTTATGTAAAGAGGTTGATGAAAACTTCCTTCAACTTCATTGTTTCCAAGCACAACATGAGTCTGGTATTTCAAAGGGCTGGAAAAAAAAGAGTCGCAGCACAACCCCCAAATCCAGCATTTCAGGATGAGATAATGGAATTCTTGTGCTTCTTAGAACTCTTCAATAGAGGGGCACAGCTGCTTAAATAGGACAGGTAACTTCCTCTCTACTCAACTAGGTCAAAAAGTCCTAAGCACAATCAGTCCCTCCTAAACTCTGCCAGATACAGCTCTTCACCAAAAGAAAGAAATTCACATTTGACTCTCAGTGGTCCATCAGATGAAAGCTAGCATTTATCCCAAGAGCAAATCTCCTGGAAAAATTTAAACCTGGGTAAGAAATTCCTGAATATTCAAGAAGGAAAAAGGTCCTAAATAAATGTGGTTCAGTAACCTATCCACTTAAATTCTGCACCTGAATTTTCTAGAGTCTTTCTGTTTCCATACAATGGACCTCTTAATGTCTAACTTTTCACCATAGTTTGAAAAGGAAGGCTACAAAATTATTTCCAACCAACAGCAAGCAGAAGCACAAACTCAAAGCATGCTTCTGGTAAATAATTTGATTACAACCAGGGCTGGCTGATTATTCAGCTTTATCTATCACAAGCCAACTGTTAACTAGGGGACCACTAAAGACAGTTCAGAAATACCTCCGTTCACAAAGACAAAACAAACATCAGTGTTTTCTAAAAGTGATGAGGACAAGAAATATTGCTTTGTCGGTGTCTGCCACACAACTAGGTTGCTCTGTCATATATGCTCCAGTGAATGTTTTTGAAGCCTAAATCATGGCACTAAGATTAAAAATTTTTGACTCATTAATTTTTCTTAAAGATTTTGGTTTGATTTAGTGCTTGAACGTCTTAAGTGCACATTTCCATACCTGCTCTTGTTATTCAACACCAGTTCTAAAAGTAATCCCACTGAAATCAAGGGAATCTCTTCCAGAAAATGAAACTAATCAGTAGGAGGGAAATGTCAGATTCCAGCTAACCTCTGAATTTAAGAAACTGCAATTTCCCTCAAATTCCTGATTCTATGTTGGAGTTACTTCTGTAATGCGGAGTTGAATGGTTGAATTTTGTTGCCTATGATGGAATTAGCATTTTTATCCATTTAATCCTCCCTTTCTTTTTGGTGCCATCATTCTAAAGTTTCAGCTGGTTCGATCCTATCATAGAATTATTTACTTCATCATCCATGTCCTGAAAAGCAGGTAAAGAAGACAATGAGTTGTGGATTTGTGTCCATCAGTATTTTGAGAAAAGCATGGTAAAATACATCATACAATACTTATTCTATAACAAGTGTCAAAAAACAATTATAGACATGATAAACATTTTATTATATACTATTGCTCAATGTGTTTTGAGTTCTACTAAATCACCAAATTGTGTAAAACCACAGCTGATCTTATCAATTAAATCTCCAAATCTCTTTTACCCACAAACACGTATTTTACCATTGAAGTGAATCATGCCGAGCATTAAACTGCTGTCAGCAAACCTTTATTTTGATAAAACATTCTGATAATAAACTTGGATTTTTACAGTTCAAAACCTTTCATACAAATCAGAAACCAGCCAATAGTTTATATTGATTGGCAGCCTCTTTGAAAGCAATCTGGACAAATAAAAGAGTGGTACGCAGCTCTGGTGAAGACACAGTATGCCTGATGACACAGAGGAATCAGTAACTCAATTTTGTGATAATAAAATTTTATGCATTTTTTTTGCCAATACATCAAAATTAAACCTCACTCACCTTGCTATCATCTATAGCAAGTTTACTTTAAGGGAGTTATATTCATACATTAGTTACTTGTTTTAGAAAACAAGCACAGGCTGTATTTCTTTAATTGTTGTGTATTACACCGATGCTACTTGTCTGATAGAAGGCAGCCGTGCTAATGAACTCATGGCTTTTGTAGTCCACAGTCCATCCAAACTGCTGTCCTTGTGGCCTGTGAGACCATGGAGAGCACCACTAGTGTTTTCAAGTGAAGTTTAGAAGACAAACTTGTTTGTAAAGAAACTGTAAAATTTGACTGCAGGTCTGCTGACCTACATTTGGCAACCACTGCCCTCACAGGCTTAGGAAGCTGTGGCAGCAATGGAGCTGCCACTACTGAGAGAGGTCACCATTTTCCCTCCTGGCAGAGGTGCTACAGGTGATCACAAATTCAGCTGAAGTGTGAAAATGGGTCATTCACTACGGAGGCGTATATTGTGTGTGAGAAACTTGCTGAACTCTCCAACTTAAGCCACATTATTTTAACTTTAGAACTTGAGGTTTTCCCCATTTAACTATTGAATGCTTCCCAGAATAGTTTGGTTTTGAAGGGATTTTTAAAGTTCTAGTTCAGTCCCCTGCAATGAGCAGGGATATCTTCAACTAAATCAGGCCTATTAGAGCTCCATCCAACCTAGCCTTAAATGTTTCCAGGGATGGGGCATGATGTTGCAAGGATGGAGAGAACTGGAGGATTGGATCAAGTGATGTAGGTTTTAAAACTAGCATGAGTTGCTCAGTTCTGGTCTCAGCATCAGATTGCTACATATTTTGCTGGATAAATACAACTCAGTGCAAACCTGAAATAATGACTGTTGTAGCACCAATTCTTCACAGTTGTCTGGAGACAGTAACTTGGTTTGACTGAAAAAATGAGAGCCAAAGAAGGGGGATATTGCTATACTGTATCTTAAGGGGGGTACTCTGCAATACATTTTTGTATTTGTCTCCTCACCTCTCCTTGGTGGGATTTAGCTACAATATCAATTTCATAAATGTTCATCATTAGCACTTGAACGTGTATCTGGTATAGTACTGTAAAGAAATTCTGTCTTGAAGGAGTCCTTCTGGGAAGTTCTGCAGTGGATGAAAGCAAGAGCATTTGGTCAATCACCTAGAAGTACCTGAGAATCATATAGGCAACTCAGATTTGTAAATAATTCCAATCTATTTTACTTTTGGTTTAGAAAAATCCATTTACTCACAAGCCCCTAAAGAGAGACACAGAGGTCCCCAAAGCCTTCCACCCACTTTTAATATCATCCATAAAGATTTCTAGGTGACTTTAACTGGGTTTCCAGCAGAAAATGGAATTTCATAAACACTTATTTATACACCTATGAGCTAAAAAGGAAGGAAGCAGGTGAAGGACTGTGTCATGCAGTGCAAACTTACACACACCAGGACCAGCATTTGGATGGGGAGAAGAGCCCTAAACACTCTCATCTATCCCCTGTCCGAGCTCTATATCTGCGCCCATACACCCAAAACACTGCACAGATTTCTTGATTTCACCAGCAATGGAAGTGCAGGGGAAGCACCCCTGGGAAGCCAGGAGGAGGAAAGAAGGACAATCCCTCCCAGGGCTCTCAGGAGTGGGGCATGTACAATCGGCACTGCATCATCAGTTCAAAACAGTCTGACACAATGCCAGGATCTGTGGCTGCCTACGTGGTGCCCATGGCCACGGCTGCCACTGCTGCTCTTGGCCCCACTGCCACCAGTGAGTGGTGCTTGACAAAAGGAACTGTGCATACCCTTTGCTGTATTCCACCGCAACTGCTGGCCAGTTCCGGAAAGCCGTACTGAAACTGAAATGAGGTAGGAAAATCACTGATCTCCCAGCAGCTGCAACTGGCAAAAATCTCCAGTTTATGCCCCTGAATGGTACGACCCACTAATGCTGTGCAGTGGCATTTGTTCAGCCCTGACTCATAGACAGAAGAATGCCACTGAATGAATCACCAGCAGCATTTTCCGCAGTATCTAACAAGGTAGCTCATCCAAATATTGATCAGTCCCAAGTCTCTCTAGTTTTTGAGATCTGAGATACCATAGTCTAGTATGCTATTCACCAGTAAAAATTCTGCATTTGGGAAAGGGGGCCTATAGTGAGAAACCAGGAAATGACCAAACATTGGTTGGTGCATCCTTTGTTGGTAGGAGCTACCTTCTGCCCGCTATGAAGCTGTAAAAATTATATGAACGCTGCTGAAATGCAAGAGAAATAGGAACTTAGTAAGTTAATAACAGAGAGCTTTAAGGCAAATTAACAGAACCACTTTATAAAACATCTCATTCTGTTTGGTCCTGCTGCAGAAGGTCATGAAGCCAAACACTGTGGTAAAATAATTTTGATCCATAACGGCTGAAAGGAAAAACATTAAGCAAAGGATAATCACAAATTAGCATTCAGGACACCAGCTGAACATTGCAGATGTTGAGGGAAGACAGTTCCTCCCTGCATAAGTTCCTGGAAAAGCATGTTTCTTCCCCTTTCCTCTCAGATGTTGGACACTACGTGCATCAGTAGCAGGCAGTGCCCACAGTCTTGCTCTGCTCAGCCTCAGTCGTTTGACTTTCACTGTGATAATGGCTGTATAGGAAAGAGGCAGCCCTTCCTACCTGTCACTCTACCCAGCAGGAGCCCAGACTGGGCAAGCAGGCTGATTTGATTTGAGTTGCATGTTACAGGAATTACTACTGCAGAAACCACCCGAAACAGTGGAGGAGAAGCCTTACAAGAAGCAGTGCAAATGCATCAGTGAGGTGGCTTTGGTGCCCAGCATCTCCACACAACACACCTCTCCTGTCCCAAGCAACTATCATAACTGACGGAACCCAAAGTCATGGACTACATGAACTCAAAGGATATTTTATGGACATTTTGCAAGGGTGGTCCATTGACTAATGGAATAACATCTGTGTGTTACATCAAATTATGGGAGGATGAGTGCTGGTTAGTGCATTTGTATTGAATAACGTGGGGCCTGGGCATGGTGTAAATAGTAGGGAATAAGGAGTGGAACACGTGCTGGGTGTGGCTGGGGTAGAGTTAAATTTGTTCACAGTGGCTGGTATGGGGCTATGTTTTGGGTTTGCACTGAAAACAGAGCTGATAACGTAGAGATGTTTTTGTTATTTCTAAGCAGGGCTTACACAAGCAAGCCCCGACCCCAGACCCCAGTCC